>JBAIZL010000003.1:134434624-134567124 GCA_036971475.1 Prosapia bicincta
CTTTACTTTCAGAAAAAACGTGAAAATTCAAATGACCGATTGGACAAAATCAGAAATGTAATAGATTATTTCAATACAAAATTGCTAGGAATTTATTATCCACAACGAGAGCTGTCCCTCGATGAAGCGATGATACTTTGGAGAGGTCGTTTGATCTTCAGACAATATATCAAGAATAAACGACATAAATATGGAATTAAACTTTACAGCCTAACAGAGCCTCATGGATTGATTATCAAGTTCATTGTATATTCTGGCTCCGAGGATAAGCTTTCTGGTAAAGGACACACAGAAAAAGTTGTTTTACACCTCATGAAAGATAAGTTAGGCCACGGACATTCGTTGTACATGGATAACTTTTATAATAGTTTTTCCCTTGCTGCCAAATTATTATCACGAGAAACATACTGCACAGGAACTCTGAGAGTTGACCGGAGGAATGTTCCTACTGATGTGAAATGTGCCAACCTAAAAAAAGGTGAAACTATTGCTAGATATGGGGAAGGTGTCATGATTGGCAAATGGAGAGATAAAAGAACTGTATCATATATTTCCACAGAATATGAAAACGACATGGTCACGTACTTGGACAAGAGAGGACGCTCCAAAGAAAAGCCATTACCCATTATAAAATATAACGCCTTCATGAAAGGAGTTGATCGCTCTGACCAAATGGCAGCATATTATCCATTTGAACGTAAAACATTACGATGGTACAAAAAGTTATTTGTGCATGCTATTCAAATGATGCTAATAAACGCTCACAAATTGTACTGCATGCATATCAGGAAAATGACCATGTATGATTTTAGACTTGAAGTCATCAGGGGTATTTTGCCACCAAGAGTTGTACCTGTCCCCAGCCCAACACAGAGAAGATTGACATCAATACCTCATATGCCGAAAAGGTCTGAAGAACGGGACACGAGTAACAGGCTAAAGAGAAAGCAGTGTAGGGTGTGCACCAAACAAGGAAAAAAAGTAAAAACCTCCTATTTTTGTGATCAATGCCCAGAACAGCCTGGGCTATGTTTACAGGAATGCTTCAAAAAGTTTCACGAAATGAAATAAGAAACAAGCTCAGATGGATGGGTTGTGTACATAGCCTTTTGTATTGTTTGTATATAGTAGTAAATAAGACAGTGATTTAGTTTAATCTTTACAATCAGTGTTACAAGTGTTACAAACAGCAGGTCTAGGGTGCAGACAACAAATGTCAGAGATAGGATTAGTATGTTTATATAATGTAAATATGTCAATTGACAAAAGAAGCATTGTGAATGTATGAAAAATGTTTTTTGTAATAAATAGAGGTGATATAAAGTGATTTAGTGACAGTTGAACATTACTGATGCAACCTTGGGTGCTAAGCCCCCACCGGTGGGGGCAAAACTTATGACGTCATTTGATTAGCTATTAACGAAATGTGGAACTTTTGACCATCACATTCCAACATCCTACACCTAAAGGTAAGGTTTACAGTAAAAAAATTTGTTAGCATTATAGACATCTTATTGTTAAATTTTTAGCAGTGAATGTGTTAAACTCTATATCTAGCAAACGTCCATACCTACTCCCATTGCTTGGATTAAATTACTTTATTAAATTGCGTTTTCTCTCTCCAGTCCTGTGCATTCCAATTGAAATATAAAATTGTTTTATTATAATCGTAACCTGATAAATTGTAATTTATTTTGTAAAAATACAAATAATTCATTGAAATCATATAAAAACAAATATGTGTGTTTTAAATTCGTAATTTAGTATATTATTCTAAATACTAGGTTTTTTTTGGAATTAAACAATATTAATAACATAAATCAACGCAAAGGATTGGAAATGTAATCGGTGAAGGATTAGGATGCGCTGGACAAAGCTGGCCAAGGTATTAATTAAAGTGGTAACAGGTGATATATGTGGTTGTAAAGTATCACAAAGGTCGCAGGCGTAGACGTAATATATTTTCACAGGACATTATTTACTGTGAATCAATAACGAATTTGTTCTGTTCCTGCAATCATATCGATTGATGAGTAGCATACAACAGAAGGACTGTTGAGGAAATTACACTATAATCCTATGGAATTGGCAATAAAATCCTTTACAAACAGTAGACACAACTGGAACTCACTTGAATTTACTTATTATACGTTGGAAATTACATTTATTTTTGTGTTCTTATATAGATTTCGAACGGATTAAAATTAATAAAAGATTTTTTGTACTTAATAATGAATCACACTCACTAATGGCGTATGAAATTGATCTTTAAATCACTATAAAATTGACTACTAGTTTAAACGTCTAAATCATAAAAAGATGACTGATCATCTACATTCTTTGCTAAAATAAACAAAAGCTCTATACAAATTAAACATTGTTACTATTAAACATAATGTTATCCTCACAACAACCCATGTAAATGTATGTATCTCTCAGCGTGAGGTTACTGTGTTATAGCTTATAATTTCATAAGTCATCGAAGATCACTCCTATATCCTACTGACTGCTACTCAAACTGTCCAAAATCTATTTATACTGTGAAAGTAGCGAATTCTCTTCTTTTAATTTACACTTTAACAGATCAATCGTGTTGATTTATTATTTAAAATCCGCCTGATTCAAAATTCCTCTAATCCTAACAATGTTCGGTCCCAATTATTTTACAATAGTTGGATTCTACTGTATTTAAAATGTTACCCCTTAAATATTTCCCTTGTTTTATTTCCTTAGGTGTGGTTGTAGAATACAAAATAGCCATATCTTTTAAAGTAATTCTTTATACTTTATACAAGTTTTATTTCCTTAGGTGTAGTTGTAGAATACTAAATAGCCATATCTTTTAAAGTAATTCTTTATACTTTATACAAGTTTTATTTCCTTAGGTGTGGTTGTAGAATACAAAATAGCCATATCTTTTAAAGTAATTCTTTATACTTTATACAAGTTTTATTTCCTTAGGTGTAGTTGTAGAATACTAAATAGCCATATCTTTTAAAGTAATTCTTTATACTTTATACAAGTTTTATTTCCTTAGGTGTAGTTGTAGAATACTAAATAGCCATATCTTTTAAAGTAATTCTTTATACTTTATACAAGTTTTATTTCCTTAGGTGTGGTTGTAGAATACAAAATAGCCATATCTTTTAAAGTAATTCTTTATACTTTATACAAGTTTTATTTCCTTAGGTGTGGTTGTAGAATACAAAATAGCCATATCTTTTAAAGTAATTCTTTATACTTTATACAAGTTTTATTTCCTTAGGTGTAGTTGTAGAATACTAAATAGCCATATCTTTTAAAGTAATTCTTTATACTTTATACAAGTTTTATTTCCTTAGGTGTAGTTGTAGAATACTAAATAGCCATATCTTTTAAAGTAATTCTTTATACTTTATACAAGTTTTATTTCCTTAGGTGTGGTTGTAGAATACAAAATAGCCATATCTTTTAAAGTAATTCTTTATACTTTATACAAGTTTTATTTCCTTAGGTGTGGTTGTAGAATACAAAATAGCCATATCTTTTAAAGTAATTCTTTATACTTTATACAAGTTTTATTTCCTTAGGTGTAGTTGTAGAATACTAAATAGCCATATCTTTTAAAGTAATTCTTTATACTTTATACAAGTTTTATTTCCTTAGGTGTAGTTGTAGAATACTAAATAGCCATATCTTTTAAAGTAATTCTTTATACTTTATACAAGTTTTATTTCCTTAGGTGTGGTTGTAGAATACAAAATAGCCATATCTTTTAAAGTAATTCTTTATACTTTATACAAGTTTTATTTCCTTAGGTGTGGTTGTAGAATACAAAATAGCCATATCTTTTAAAGTAATTCTTTATACTTTATACAAGTTTTATTTCCTTAGGTGTAGTTGTAGAATACTAAATAGCCATATCTTTTAAAGTAATTCTTTATACTTTATACAAGTTTTATTTCCTTAGGTGTAGTTGTAGAATACAAAATAGCCATATCTTTTAAAGTAATTCTTTATACTTTATACAAGTTTTATTTCCTTAGGTGTGGTTGTAGAATACAAAATAGCCATATCTTTTAAAGTAATTCTTTATACTTTATACAAGTTTTATTTCCTTAGGTGTAGTTGTAGAATACTAAATAGCCATATCTTTTAAAGTAATTCTTTATACTTTATACAAGTTTTATTTCCTTAGGTGTAGTTGTAGAATACAAAATAGCCATATCTTTTAAAGTAATTCTTTATACTTTATACAAGTTTTATTTCCTTAGGTGTGGTTGTAGAATACTAAATAGCCATATCTTTTAAAGTAATTCTTTATACTTTATACAAGTTTTATTTCCTTAGGTGTAGTTGTAGAATACAAAATAGCCATATCTTTTAAAGTAATTCTTTATACTTTATACAAGTTTTATTTCCTTAGGTGTGGTTGTAGAATACTAAATAGCCATATCTTTTAAAGTAATTCTTTATACTTTATTTTATCACAACAGAATCTAATGAAGATATGTTTTGTAGGACTTACTATATTTCCTTAGAAGAAATATGTAATTCGTATTTAACTCTGTATTTCAGCTTTACCATATTCTTCCATTTATACGCAAACTCAGAATTTTTGTAAACTTATTCACTTTCATATTTTTAAAATCTCCCCTTTCGCTCCTAAAATAAACTGCCTATTCAGGTAAAAGCACAATTTATACCATCTTATAACTTAAGTAAAGAACTTTAGAAAATTAGTTTGTTCTAAGTATGTAGCCTGAACATTCTTATCGTGTTTGCAAGGGACTTCACAATTTTTTAAGATTTTTCTTAGACACTATGATTTCTCAGCAAACGCGACTAAAATGTAAATTTCAGAGAGCTCCAGGTAAAGCTTGGTTAGGCAACCAGCAAAACACGCCTTTTTAACATTATACTTAGCATAAATTTACATGTTTCTACCCTGCCTTGAGTTTCCTTACAATAATATACAGGATGTCTACTTACTACAAAACTATCTGTTCCTAAACATTAAAAATTTAAGCAGAATTACGTTTTCGCAATTTATTATTTTTTTTTAAACGGGAAAATTATATTATACTACAAGAAATCTTTGTCGACTTTGAGTCACTTCTTTCTGTAATGAACAATTAACTATTCTCTTTTCCCTGGAGCAAAACAACCAAGGATCCTTTCGCAATATCTTGAAAATGGAAACGTAACAGATATCTTTTGAAAATGAAAAATACATTTCGCGTTACGTAATGAAAATGGGTTAATTATATAATACTTTAATAGGTTAACTTACCCTCTTTTAGATATTAAAACGATTTTTAATGAACGATTACAAACCATTTTAAAGTTAATTAGTTTTAATAACATATTTGACATCTTGATACACTGTGGTATCTTCTTCAGGAGTACTATGTTATATACATATTATAGTAACACAACCTCACGCACAACATTCACAATTCAGAAACAAAAAACAAATATTGATACAAAAATGTATATAACCACTATATAACAAAGTAAAATAATAATTTAAATTAATTATATACAATATCTAGAGCACAGTGGTACAACATACAAACTGACAATATTGGAAATAACCCTAATACTACAAAAATAATAACAAATAAAACAAGTTAGCTAAGATTAAATCCGTATGTACATTTCGATGGCCATGTCATCATCATTAGAGGGCCTTATTACAAAATTAAAATCTAGCAAACAAGAAATTACAAACTAGAGTCATCACTCTAGATTGCAGATCTTAAGTAACTGGTTATAATTGTTATTTTTTATCATTTTTGTGGTATGGGGTTCTTTCCAATATTTTAATTGTAAATTACTCATAATGGTTTTTATTGGTTTTTGTCTCCGAATTTTTGAAATTATATAAAAAACAAGGATGTGATATTATTGCTATTTAATATATGGGTACTTGGATATGATATCATAGGGTTATCAAAACGTTAACGTATCAATTAAAAGCTATATAACGTTTAAATTGTATTAAATTGTTCGTTAATAAACTCGTATATATACATTATTTAATATATATATATATATATCTCGCAATATGTATTCTTGTGTAATAATAAAGAACATAAGTCAAAATACAAATACAAGAATTATAATTGAATTTACAATTCAAAGCTTTTCGTTGGCTAACAGTACCAACATCATCAAGAATATTACAATAATATATATATATATATATATATACATATACATAATCTACTAATAATTTGGAAAGGTTTACATACTGCTGTGGTTTTCAACAAAGGTATATATTTTTAAATTCTGAGAAAGTTTTGTCTAGCCAAAAACCAAAGACACAAGATTTCTTACAAAATACGTACTTGTAAAGTGCTGAAGTAAGAAAAGAGGCGGATGAAATTCAGTTTCTTCAATATTTCAATACCTCCTGAATCCAAATTGCTGTTGAGTTCACTTATCTCCTCCTCTACTTCAGGAGTGACATTTGCTATGTTTACTGTAAGGCTGGCGAAAATACAAAGACAAACACTTTCTTTATTTTGTTTCTACGGACACACTTTAAATAATTTATTGGAAATTGAAACTTTCTCTATCATTTTTATTAAATTTATTAGTGAATATTATATTTTTGAACATATGTTAATTAATATTTAAAATATACATCTCTTTATTACTTAATTAATGATCTTAAAAAATAGCTTTTCTGATAACATTTAGATTCGCCCACTGTTGTTAATGACGTAAATGAATAAATCTATACCATATGACGTCATTAACCAAGATTCCACAAGAGGATGTGTAACAAACCAGAGATCAATGAGTTTTGAAGAGAGATTATAATTAATGTATGCTTTTTATCCTAATTAAAAGATCCCGTGAAGGTTATGTTTAACTATTACCAAACTTGGTGTCATGCATACTCAGATGTGTCTGAGTGCCATGATGTGAGTACTATGATGTGTCATATATTTGATTAGGCTGCATAACATATACATTTCAATGCTACAGTGGTTTTATTACTATTAGAACATGTTACGTTTATGTTGTGCGTTAACGGTAACTCGAAATGAATGCATAAAGACCTATACTATGTAATACTTGGGTATAAATAAAATTATCTAATATATTGCCTTGCTATATAACGTAAAGTATTTTATTATTCAAGTTTATTTATTAGGGCTTGTTTAATGGAATTAAATTTGAACGTGTAAAATTATAATAATAAATAGCATAATACGAAACAATACTTAGAAGGAATAACTAAATTATTAAAAAAATAACAATATCATTATAACATACAAACATACAGGAAGCGTAATAAATAAAATAAACCAACCGGAAAAAATTTGACCCACACTTAATAACGTGATATGTAAAATCGAATGCCGAGACTGTAACAAATTATACATTGGCCAAACTAAAATGAAATTAAAACATAGATATATAGAGCACTTGGAAGCCTACATGAAACCAAACATATAAATTTAGCCATTAAAATCATCCATACTTGCCCCACATTGAAACCATGCATCTAATAATAAAAGTACAAAAATGCCTTAAAATCTAGGAATATTACAAATTTATAAACACAAAAATAATATTATAAACAAACCATTGCAAATATTTAGAAAAATGATAAATTATCCAACTTAATAGACAAAATTAATGCCGAGAAAAACTAAAACTTTCGCTAGAAGAGCGAGTCTTCTACTATTGTTGGGTTAACCTCGTCAATGCTGGATGAGATTCTAGGGAAACGTCGGAACTGCGAATTTATTCACTGCAGAAAATTTTTCCATCCGTGAAGGAATACGAATCAGCATATATATATATATATATATATATATATATATATCAGTTATATATATATATATATATATATATATATATATATCAATTGTTTAATATTCCTGATGATGTTGGTACTATTAGATAACGAAAAGCTTTGAATTGTAAATTCAATTATAATTCTTGTATTTGTATTTTGACTTAGTTCTTTATTAATTCACAAGAATACATATTGTGACATATATATATATATATATATATATATATATATATATATATATATATATATATATATGTGTGTGTGTGTGTGTGTGTGTATATATATATATATATATATATATATATATTTTAAAACAACATAGGTTATTCAAATAGAAGAATATTTATTAATTTATATCCAAAGCTTTTCGTTGGTAAACAGTACCAACATCATCAGGAATCACACATATATTTGCATCATATGTAGATTCCATTTTGTTAAAAATATTAGGTGTAATCGTTACATGTTAATGATATAGGTTTTATACACAAATATACACAAAAGTGTAAGGAATATTGTATCTTATAATTAATAAAATGCATTGAATAAAAACCCTTACCTGTGATTACAAAGGTGTTACATTCAACTTCCCACTAGAGTCTTAATAGAAAAGACTAAGCGTAATTGCTCTCGAGGCTTTGTACCTGAAGTTAGGACAATAAACTTCCACCGTGGGTCTTCGAAGCACCTTGTGTTACCCCAAAGTTATAATTTGTGCATGCGTATATTTATTTACCTTCTGAAGAACATGCGGGGCTGTTTAAATGAGTTTAGGGCACCTAAGAGCATTGATAATATTTAAATTTTCATCTGAAATATCGTCTCACGTCTTACGATTACACCTACGCCCAATAAATATTAAATATCTTTCAATCAAGTGAAAAGGTTTTGAGCTAAAAACCAAGTAGGCCATCCCGTGGCCTCAGAAAGAGTTTCAGCAATTAAAGTAACAGATAGTTCTCTAAAGATATGTTATTCAACAATTTTGGTAAATCGTGTATTATTGTTACAACTCAACAATAATATAATTCAGTTTTAGTATTGTTGTGTTAGGTAATTTCAAAATACCTTGGAAAATAAAAATATAAAAATAAATTCAAGTTTAAAGTTGTAAAAGTAATTTTAAAAGTTTTATATTTTACAAAAATAATTGTGACCGTTGCAGTGTCTGAACATTATTTTCGTTCCATACCTACCTCTAGTAGCCGTTGCCTCTTGCTATGTAAATCATATTCCGTAAGGTTAACGTTTTAAAATAAAGCTCTCTTCTACTAATAATTACTATTAATAAAATCTAAAAACTGAAATAAATGCAATGAAACAGCGTTTATTGAAAGTGTTTACTAAATCATTACAATTTTATTTGTAGTTTATATTTCACCCCAGTACATAAGAAACGTTGGCAATACGTCAAGACAGTCTGTTAAAGTGAGTTGCTACAACAAAGTAATGAAAAAGTCCAATCAAGCGTTCCTTTGTAGTTGCTTTCCGGATTAGAAAAGGCAATATAACGGTTTCTTACTTCGATTAGTCTCGCCCAATTACCTTTATTTGGTCCAGTAAACTTCTTTAATCCTAATTTAGTTTCCTGACGACAACGTAACGTAAACGTCTTGACACAGGTGCGGCTCAAGATATAAACTCATATTGAAACGTTTATTTTATGTGTATTTCATTCGTTAAGTGTAACAGTTAACTTTTAAGGAATGTTCCACATCCTTTTGTTGTATTTATAAATACTAATTTATTACATTTTGTAATAGCATGTTTAATCGAAATACAGTAACTTCCATTTAATTACATAAGTATATTTATTCGCTTAATTATTATTAATTTAATATTGTTTAGTTATAGTCAAAGTCCTTGCTACTTAGGTTTCATTATATTTTAAAATTTTTAATAAAACTTTAAAATTAATTTGTAAAAATAAAATACTTCTTATAGGAAATAATTGAAGAAAAATTGTGAAACCTCATAAAATTGAAATATTTTAAACCTTTTTTAAAAATTCTGATACTAGTTCACACTCTTTATATATATATATATAAATATATATAGGCTATATATATATAAATATATATATATATATATATATATATATATATGTATATATATATATATATACATAAATATATATATATATATATATATATATATATATATATATATATATAGCCTATATATATATATATATATATATATATGTGTGTGTGTGTGTGTGTGTGTGTGTGTGTGTGTGTGTGTGTGTGTGTGTGTGTGTGTGTGTGTGTGTGTGTGTGTGTGTGTATGTGTGTGTGTATGTGTGTGTGTGTGTGTGTGTGTGTGTGTGTGTGTGTGTGTGTGTGTGTGTGTGTGTGTGTGTGTGTGTGTGTGTGTGTGTGTGTGTGTGTGTATGTATATATTTATATATATTTTCTGTATATTTTCGAACGTTAAAAATACTTTTATTCATCCACTATAGTTCAAAGACGTTTTATTAAACTCATAGTGGATGACAATACAGTTAATACAGTAGTTGATATTATGTTTTTTAAAATAATGTACTGTATCTTTACCAATAAAAAAATTATTTTAATTAATTATTGGTGAAAAACGATTTATAAAAGGGCGATTGTTATTCAATGTAATTATATCGTCCCATTTTGCTTAAAATAAGTGATATATGATTTCATAAGACAGCTGATTTTTTTGTTATAGTGTTTGTGGTAGAACAGCTGTATTACCCCATAGCCTATGTTACTTTAATTATAATAATTGTAAGTATTTACTAAAAAGTAATAAAAATAAATTTTTTCTCTGATGACCTTATTAATTGTCTTCAATATTTCTTTCTTGATACAACTATACTATATTAGTGTATTACACTCTATATAGTTTAGAGATTGTACCATCTGTAATCCTTGGACGTTTATTCAGAACAACCACTCTATATCAGAGACATATAAGGGACAACTAGCTTGGTAAGTAATTAATTTTGTGTGGGTAGATATTATAATGCCTGTTTAAATACGCCGAACCGGTAACATAACAGGACTAAATAGGTTGATATGCGTTGTGTCCCTTTAATTTAGAGAGACACTATATATGCTTGGAAAATGAGCGACAAATATCGTTAAAAATTGAAATAAAAAGGTAATGGTTAAGCTTTATACATCAATCAAGCCTTGTAAACCTTAGATTGAGAGATAAATAACTATTCGAGAGATGGTACGTTACTGTTTAATTATATAATTACAAAAGATGGTTGAAAAAAATTAGAACAATTCTGGCAAATTCAAACGGTAAAAACTAAAAACAATAAGACAACGACATTGGAACAAATATTGGATTGCGCAATCGTTAAAGAAGGAACTTTTATTGGATTTATAAAAGTCTCCTCCGTCCAATCCTCAAGCAATCAAGCTCTCAGTCTAAGATACTGTTTGATTTCACCGAGTGTTTGCCCAATGTCCGTATATACAGCTTTATTACTTGCTCTCCGAATTGATTCAATGCTGTTAAATTTGCCCTATATAAGAGAATATATCTCGTCTACAGATATTCCTAACTCCAAACAAAATAATACGTGAGGTTTATAATTTTAGCTTTGGAAATGTGTATATGGATTGCATTTACGAAGGAAGGCCTTCTTTACGCATTATTTTCGTTTAATTTAAAGCGAAGCATGTTTAAACACCTTACCCCTTAAGTACCAGACCTTCAGAATTTTTTAGTTTCTTTATTTCTTGTAATGTTTCATTGGAGGTAAATTTAATTCCAAATAGAGCCTTTAAAATATTGTTGCCTTTATCTGATCTCACATACATTACTTATTAACTGCAATATATTTGTAGTAAAAATGTATTGATAAATTGTTACGGGCATATGTTTAAATTTAATGGTAGAGAGAAGTTAAATAATAATATTATAGATTGTTTGAGGAATAAAGTGTTTTAGAGACGTAGAAGGAATTGTTTACCACAAAACAATGCTCGTGAAAAATAAACGGGATTAACTTAGACGATTTCTACTAGAGGATTCATTAAAAGAGATAGTCTCTTGTGGAAGTAGCTATAGGCCTTCGTAGACACTTAACAGTTATATCAACGCATCATGGTCCGTACAAGACAGAGAGAGAAACGGAACTGGTAGATTGATAAAAAGTTCATCTCAGGTTTAGAGCATGTTCACTCGGGGGGATGATTATGACACGTGATGTCATACCTCCCCCTCTCACTACTACCCTTGCATCATGCCTCTTCTTGTTAATAGAAACAAATGATGACAGTTTTTCGAGTTAAGTTTAATACTTTATTCTGCTACGGCGACGTTTCCATAACTAGATGGTAATCATCATCAGGCCTTATTTGTTGAAACCTGATGCAAATGGATATAAGGAATATCACTCTATTAAAACACAGTATTTTTCAAAACTTTTACCTTCACGTTTTCCTAAAAAACAACTCGTGATGATGCTGGAGGCATAAAAAGGAATCTTTAAACTATAAGACTTTAATAGATAACAGCTATAGTAATGACATTTAGCTATTAAACATAGGTCGATTATAGTCTGTTTTAGAGGCCCCAGGCGCCTACTATCCACCTGGGACAATGGACGTCATACACAATAAGGCTAATTGTGTTCCAATTTGTCTCTGCCTCATCTTTATAACTAAATGGAAAGGGTAACCACACCCGTAGGTGATCGGTTATACGGAAACATGCATTTTGTTCCAATCTTGCACAGTGCAGTGGTTATCAAAACGTAAAAGAACCAAATGGAGACTTAATTGTCTCTCAGTTCAAAGATACACCTCTACTTCATCAATGAAGAGAGATTTTTTTTCAGTTTAACGACCCTTCTCTATTTTATCCATGGAGAGTTTCTTATCTCCCAGTTTAAAGGTTCTTCTTAATTTTCAAAGCATAGAGTTTATTGTCTCTCAGTTTAGGGATCGTTCTTTCTCTCCCTAATGGAGAATTTCTTATCACCCATTTGAAGGATTCGTCTATATATCCAAGTGGAGAGTTACTTGTCTCCCAGTTTAAGGCTCCCTCTTCATCCCCCTAATGTTGAGTTACTTTCCTCCCAGTTGAAGGATCCCTCTCTAGGTTCCTAGTGGAGAGTTACTTGTCTCCTAGTTTAAGGATTATTCTTTGCCCTTAGTGAAGGATTACTTGTCTCCCAGTTTAAGGATCCTTTATAAATGTCCAGTGGAGATTTACAATTTGCTTGCCACTAATGAGTAGCATGCCACTAACCAAACCTCAGAACATTTCCTATACCGTTAGCAATAGTTATATTTGTCCAAGCCTACAGACTGAAATAATTCCCGATCCATTAAACAGGTTTTATTTCTCACCCAATTCTCCCTATATTTTAATTCTTGTTGGTCCCTTTTAGAGATTGAACAAAGTAAAATATAAATCTTCATAGTATCATTCGCAGTATTTTTTTACATTTAAAAATTTGTAATATCAATTATAAAATGATGTACACATTCTCTCTATACTTTACAAAAGGATACAAGAAACAAATTAAGAAACTGTTGTCTTCACTTTTGGTATCACTTAAGATCTGGGGGGTAATGAGGTAATTCAATTGACCGAGATGGCGTCTCCCTTTACACCCCCAAAGAGCTTCTCTTAGCTTCAGAGAACTCATCATCTGTGCAAAACTCTCTATAGAGGTCAGACTTTCTTAATCTAAATGCACTTTTGGTTAGCAGTGTTGTTTAATTAAACGCCTAATTTTTTGATTAACCGATTCTCTGATTTCCTTAATACTTTTTTTTTGTAGCCAAATCATGTTTTTGTGAGCAAATCTTGTTTTTGTAAACCTAATCTTATTTTTTATATTTATTATAAATTAAAGTATAATATGTCAGTATTTTCCAATAGAAAAGTTAAACTTTCCATGTATATCGGTTAAAACAACCATTTAATGATTATTTTTGGTTTTATAAGCATGAGTCTGCAGATTTATTAAAGTGTCCCGAGTAAATTCTCCTTAAATTGTTTCCATTATCTCCCCACTGATCTTCCCATTGGCGAGCAACCTCTTGCTGTTTTCTACTATTCTCTCTTCGGACATACAGCTTCTATGGTAGCAACCTCTAGTCTTATGTTCGCCATCTATTGAATAATGTTTCCACCTTGTACCTGTGCCTCTTACTACGTCCCTGTTTGTGGGTTTTATCAGTTCTACAAAGGGTTTTGATTTCCAGCATTCCCTTTGTCTTGCTATGTCAGGTTCTGTTTCCGCAGGATATCTCAAAATCCTAACAAATGTTTTGTAGCTTCTTCTATTGATATTTCTCCCTATATTTTTATTCCTACGTATTGAATTACTCAAATAACCCACAATTATGTTTTAGATGTTCTTTTGTTCTGTATTTTTGTTTCCTACCTTCGAAGTGATGCCCATGTATTTGGATTCCATAATGTGTTCTAATGTATCACTGCATGAGATGATTGTGAATATCACAGCCGGTCCCAGCCTGGAAACAAGCATGGGGATATCAATCTACCCATAGGAAAACCCCTAAAGAACTCTCCTCATACACCGATGAGGGTTTTCGGAGCAGGACTGATAAAATATTGATGACCTTAGCAAAAAAAAGACAATCAACAATCGAAATATCAAATTAGTCTGAAAACAAAAAAATGAGATAGTTAAATCAAAGAGACCAGGAAATATACTAAGCGGGAAGAAACCTAATAGACAGCTGAGCTTTGCAAGAAACGAAGAGAAAAAGTAGAGGCAAAGTAAAATCTGGAGAATACATCCTAATGATACGAAGGGGTAAAAAAGGAAGAACTGGCGAAAGAAAGCAAACACATCAAAGGTACCAGAACGTATTTGCAGAATGCAAATAATATCAGAAAGAATCATCTGTGAAAAGGACACGGTTCATAAAATGGAAACTCTAAAACAGAAAGAGAGCAATTCTATGAGGTATTACAACAATGTGCATTCAGTGAACGCATAAAATGGCAACTCTAAAACAGAAAGAGTGCAATTCTATGAGGTATTACAACAATGTGCATTCAGTGAACACATAAAATGGCAACTCTAAAACAGAAAGAGAGCAATTCTATGAGGTATTACAACAATGAGCATTTAGTGAACACATAAACTGAACTAATTCTTTCGGATTTTCTTTGGATCGGAACATTTAAAAAATATATATGTATTTAGTGATTAGCTCAAGAAATGAGATGTAAATAAAGTACCAAATTTATGGAAAACTATTTAGTTTACTTGCTTGTAAACTAGGCTTTGCGAATGGATACAAACAGTGGGTCCGACAACCATATTATGCGACATAAGGATATCTATAGGCCTTACTAATAACGTTTTGTTTGTAAAGGATATTGAATAATTTATCTTAATCAAAGGACAATGTTGTACTTTTTGAACAAATTTTACTGAAACATCATAAACAATAACATCTTTTTCATAATATTTACCCAACCATTAGTTGACTATTATAAATTGTGAGGAAAATATTGATTATAGGTAGGAATAAAATAGTGATCTAAAACCATCTGGTAGGTGCGTATAGGGTGCAGGGTAGCGTACATGACGTTATACCTGGATTCTATCTAGTCCTTAAAGTATCTGGCTTTTTCCTCTTCCGAGAAGATTAGCAAAGAGTGGTAGTACATTGGGATAAACTGTTGCTGAGAATACAAGATGACATCATAGAGCCACATCTTGTAAATTACTAATGTTTTTACACTTCATTATATGTTAATAATACAATAATATTAATAACTTCTACAACTTAAAATGTAAATGAATTTAGCTGCAAATACGGGGTAAATGGATTAAATTCACAGCGATTAAGTTTTATGTTATTTAACAGAGAAAAAGTAACAAAGGAATTTAAACTATATATATATATACATATATATATATATATATGTGTGTGTGTGCGCGCGCGCGTGTGTGTGTGTGTGTGTGTGTGTTGTCTGTGTGTGTGTGTGTGTGTGTGTGTTTGTTTGTGTGTGTGTGTGTGCGCGCGCGCGTGTGTGTGCGTGTGTGTGTGTGTGTGTGTGTGTGTTTGTGTATGTATGATATCAGTATACAACTCTGACAATGATATGGAACGTTTCTCTCATTGTAGTATATACTATAACTAATAACTCAATTATTAGAATAGAAACCCCATTTTGCGAGAGAATAATAACCCAGTTTAAATAACGAGTTAGATTTGATAAGCAGTTAATAACAAATTACAAATACCATTTCAGAATACTAAAATCATAATCGCCATTATAAAAACAAACTTTGATATATTTATGTACAAATTTTATATCACAAACAATCTCTATGCGTGATAGATTTCCAAACAAATTCACTAAAGTTTTTCACCTCCCTGACTTTACTGCGCCGCACCAGGCAACAATTTGTTTCTGATTTTATTACAGAATCCAATTCTGTGAGTGCGAAATCCAATCGAGAACATGCGAGTGGCGTAATGCAGTTTTACGTAACTGCGAATCATGCATATCACGTTGGCAATATTACGAATAATTCTACATTTTTATTGCATTTTTTGTAGTGTTTAGATGGAAAAGTAATATTATAGGTCTAAACTTCAATTTATAATAGAGACATTTGTAATATGTCGGGAAAATTGTTTTTCGAACTATAAAGAAAAGGTTAAAGACTTCATATCCGTGACGTCACTTGTATATTGTGAGCAAAAGATGTATTAAAATTAAAATACTGAGGATGGTGTCATCGAAACGTTTTGATTTATTAATACTTATTGTGAGTTTACATTAAAAGTAATAAAGAAAAAAAAATGTTTCCATTAGGAACCGTTTATATCCTGGGTGGAGACTTGTAGGTTTGGTTTTAGATGAAATAGAGTTGGTGTTGTCAGATACAGAAATGTGAGGGACTTCTTCGATAACCATGGATCCTCAGAATGGTAAGTCGACCACAAATTGTATGTTTATGGAGTCTAAGTTGCTTCAAGTATTGGGTAACAATAAACTTGTGTTGGCAGTGTAAACATTTAGTTAATTACAAATTTAGAAGTAAAACAATTTGGCCCAACAATGACAAAGTTAAACTAAAACTGAATGATATACTCGTATAAACCCAACGAATAAAAAAATTGAAACCTCGAAAAAGAGGACTTTTAACATACTAATATTTATTTTATCTGTTTATACATGTATCTATTATACCATACGAAATAAATTTTGGAAAAAAACTATGCACAGGTATGAATAATTTCATTTTGCTTTGGGTGTAGGATTTATTAAAAAAGGACAATAGTTTTGGGAAAAGTAATAATTAAGTTATTAAAGTAGAAAGTAAACATTGCCTAACTTACTGTTTTTGCTTATTAAAGAATAAATAACTGTAAAAATCACAACACGTAATGTTAAAGTTAAAAGAAATATCTCGCTAATTTTTATTTTATTCATACATTATTGAGTATTTTTTAAAATAAATTTCATTATTTGAAACACGCTTTAATGTAATTTACAATTCATCTGTGTTAAATACTGCACTTTTATTTACTTTCTAGGAATTCCATTTCAACCTAACCTAACCTTACATTCTCTATCCATACCTAACCTATCTAATGAAACCTAGCCTAACTTAAACCCGTGGTAACCTAACTTAATCTAATCTAACATAATCCAATTACAAAACAGAATTCCTTTAAAGTAATAACAAAGATATTACATCTGTTATTCGCCGAAGATATTGGGGGCCTTGTTCGCATTAGGGATTATCTTCACGAACATAACTTAACCTTAATCTGTAGCCTGAGGCGAAGCACTGAGCAATCTGAAGCAGTATTTTCTATCAAAGCGTAATGTTTGGCTCAGAGCTAATGCGTCGCTGTAGCCCTTCATTATGTAAACCTCTTGCTTTCATTTACATTTTTATTACGTAACCCCAAAACGCAATACTATTTCATACGAAATATAGGTATCCAAGGGCTATGTATGTGTATAGCTATGTGTTTTATTAGTTTTTAAATTTATTATGCTCTGTTAAACATTTACTGTAAATAACATATATACTGTTTCTCAAATATAACCTGAAATAAGCGAGTATTAGTAAATAGTTTAGCTTAATAGTATTTAAACATTGAACAATACCCCTTAAATTTTTTTCTTTTTTTTATTGTATTTATTATAAACTGCAACTAAGATAAATCCTATCTAGCAGCTTGCTTTCTGATGCAGATTACAATGTTCGTCTTGTTCCAATGAACGAGACTGACTTAATGTTGCTCTGGAATCAAGTCCAAAGGTTTAGTGCGCTTAAGTCTACGCACTGGTATCCTGTGAGCTAGTCGCATAGCTGCAGGGTTCGTATGTTCCTGGAGCCGCCCGAAGGGGTTCACTGCTGCAGTGGCGGCCTCTTCTCTCACGCTCTTCATCTTGAGGCCCCTAAGTATATAATAGTTACGGACGTACCATGGAGCTCCCACTATAGCTCTAAACCCTTTATTTTGGAAGCGTTCTATTACTTGTAAATTGCTGCTCTTGGTGCATCCTCAAAGTAGTAACCCGTATGTTCATACTGGCTTTAGCACTTGCTTATAAACAAGGAGTTTATTGTAGGGGCTTAACTCCGAATACCGGTTCATGAGCCATGCTAGTCTTCTGTATCTTACATCTAGTTCATCTCTTTTTTTCTTCACATGAGATTTCCAGTTCAATTTAGCGTCCAATGTTAAACCTGGGTATTTCACCTCCTTACAATTAGGAACAACCCGGCTATTTATTATGAGGTCAGTTTTGCTCTCTGCCTTATTGATAAAAATAATATGAGCTGATTTATTTTCATTAGGTTTTATGCTCCACTGCCTAGTCCACTCACTAACACTATCCAGGGTGATCTGCAATTTAGCTGTTGCGTGAGCCTCATTTTGTGCAACAGACAGGATAGCTGTGTCATCTGCAAACGTCGCCATAATTGTATTCCCATTTACAGATATGTCCCTTGTATACAAGAGGTACAATACCGGTCCAAGGACACTACTATGAGGCACCCCAGCAACGATGTCCCTGAAACCAGAGTACTCCCTACCCTGCTTGACGCGGAAGATTCTGTCCGCTAGATAGGACTTTAGCATTTGCCAGAGTTCTTCTGGAAGAGCCCGATTAATTTTATATAGTAAGCCACCTTGCCAAACACGATCAAATGCCTGGGAAACATCGAGGAAGACACCAGCGCACACCCTCTTCATCTCCAAAGTTTCCTCCAAAGAACCAAGCCTCGTTCTTCAATTATTGGTTTGAATCGTTTCAGCAGCAGTCTCTCAAAAATCTTTGATGTCACTGGAAGCAATGATATCGGGCGATAAGATATTTTCTCATTCGGTGGTTTCCCTGGCTTCGCAATCATTAAGGTTTCAGCTACCTTCCACTGTCTCGGAACATATTTTAATCGGAAGCACGCATTGAGCAAGTGGAGAAGTTTCATGACAGCTTTGTGTGGCAGGTGCTTCAGGATCTCTCTAGTGATCAGATCATACGCGGGAGCTTTTTTATTTGAAACCTTTGTTAATTCCTCCTGAAGTTCTTTGAAGGTGACGTTTTTAATCATCAGGTTATCAGTCCTCCGTAAGTACGCGGTATTTTCACTGGCAGTTTGTCTTGGCAAAGGGGTAAAAATAACTGCTAGATAGTCCGCAAAGACTTCTACTTTTTCTTTATCAGTTTTAGCCCATGTGTGATTGCCGACCCTGATGGGTGGTATTTGTGTTTTTGGTCTCTTGAGTGAACTTGTGGCTTTCCACAGAGAATAGTCATTTACTTTATCTGCTGTCAGACCATGAAGATAGTTGCTGACTTCATCACTCTTGACTTGCCGCAGGGTGTCTCGTAGCTAATTAGTGAGACGACTTAGCGTGGTCTTGTCAGCTGGATCACGTGTCTGATGCCACCGCCGTCGAGCTTTCCTCTTTTCTTTCACTAATAGACGGACCTCAATGGTGCAGCATTTTTTATTGTTAACCGGCTTGTTGATAGGGTCGGGGTGTTGTTCCAAGAAGCCAGTTGTAGGTGATTGACAAACCTCTCCACCTCTTCTTCGAGTTGGTTGCTGTTTCATATAGGCACAGCAAGCTACATTTTATCTTCCAGCTCCAGCCGGAAGCTCTCCCTGTGCTTTCACTTGTCAACTTTGGAGCCGTTTATCGTAACATGAGTTTTTCGCTAATTGATAGAATGACCGGTGTGTGGTCAGAGCTGAGATCACCACAGCTTTCTGTCCTAATGCAGTACCCTGCAAGCCCTCTTCCGACAAAAAAGTCAATCAAGTCCGGCAGTTTTCTGATGTCAGTTGGCCACTAGGTCGGTCTTTCAGTTGAATAGAAGTAACAATTTTGTTTGCGTCCAGCTTCATACAATACCCTTCCTCTCCGAGTTATTAGACGGGAGCCTTAAAAGGTATGTTTTGCATTGAAGTCACCACCCAACAAACACTTGCTACCGAGGCTGGTAAAAAGCTCAATGTACTCGACTTGGTGCAAACTATACTGTGGTGGGCAATAGATTGCAGAAACTGAGAAGGATTCATTATTCTTTGGATAGACCAGAATCGTAGTGACTTGCATCAAAGCAAGTTGTATCTTCAGATCGAGAGAATGACTAATAGTTTTTTTTATATTCACTGCAGAACCTCCTCTGGCTATTCCTGATGGGTGGTTGGTGTAGTAAATATCAAACCCCCACACCTTAACTGCATTTTGTCGTGTAAAATGTGTTTCAGACACAAGACATATGTTCTCACTATTACGAAACAGTTCCAATTCATGGATTTTATTTTGAAGCCCATTGGCGTTCCATGTGGCTATTCGTAAGTTATACGGTATTGTTGCTTATTGAAACTGGTTTTTTAACAGTCTTCTCTAGCTCGGTGAGCCTGTACAATATGATTTTATTTATTTCACTTTGCTCCTCTAGCTGATGATGGATATGAGCCAGTTTTTGCCCTATGGATGAGGCTTCATCCTCTTCGTATGACACAGTTCTCAAGGATTTGTTGGTTGTTACTTGAGCTAACGATTTTTCACCGAATTTGGTTTCCCTTGAGTTAAGCTGCAGTTCAAGTTGCCTTTCACTGGCGGGCTGCGCTCGCCTTATTAGTTGTCTGTCTGGTTTAGAGTTAACATTATTTCTCAGTTTCTGAAGTTCTTTGGCAACTTCACACCCTCTATAGTTGACCGGATTCTCGCCTTTACAATTAATACATTTTGGCACAGTCTGTCTACTAACAGTGCAGTCTTTTGTGAAGTGTTTGCCAGCGCACTTCAAGCACTTTGCTTCCCTTCGACAGTAAGCTTGAGTATGGTGAACCCTTGGAATCTTTTGCATTGATGAATTGACCTTGAATTCCTCCTCAGAGCTTCTACTTTTATCACCATATGGAGTATCGTCTTGATGTCAAACACACGCTTTGGGTCTTCCTGTTTGTCGAATGTGAGCATAAACAATGGGAGACCCCGCTTAGTAGTCACCACCTGCCCCTGCTCATTGGATTTGATTTCTTTCTTTAAAATATTTACAACATCTAGCAATTTAAAGCCCCGGTCTTGAAGCTCATTCATTATATCATCCTTGCTACAGGAGTCTTGTAGACCTCTGACCATTACGCGCAGGGGCCTGTCATTTTTATTTTCGTAAGAATACCAATCAATTTTTTCAATTTCTAGCCTACTGGTAATTGCTCTATAAGAGTCTGGATCTTGCACAGTAATTTTTCATACGTTATTATTTAATGCGGAGACTTTGAAGTCATCCTTAGACTCAGCCTTAAGAAATTCCATACAGTCTGTTATAGTCATTGACCCTAGTTATGTTGATTGGTGGTGGCTGATGATCCCGTCGCTGGATGCCCCATGCAATCCTCGCTGTACCACCTGGCGTCTGACGTTCTATTCGCTGAATGTCCTGTGTAATCTTTGCTGTACCACTAGTACTTTGCTGTGGTGAAAGCTTCAGTGATAATTCGGCTTTTCTTTTTTTGCTTCGACGTGATCTGTACCCGCTCAGGATCCAGTCCGTTTCACGAGTAAGTTGCTCTTCATCAGTAGTATAATTCCCAGCCTGTTTCTCTTCTTCTAGTTCATGCATTGGTTTGTCTTCACTTTGTGCGTTTCTCAATTTTCTGTTTGCATCTTTCAGTTCTTCAATTTCTTTCTTCAACTCTTTGCATGGGAGCTCCATTTCCTTCAATTCGTCTCTCACGAAGTCATCTTCTGACTTACTTTCTGGTGGAGTTCTAAGCACCATAGAGGATTTACAAAAAGTGTCTCTATCCCTTGTAGTATTTACTTCCCTCTGAGACAAGTGATTCACTCGCTGGGAAGATTGGGAAGAGTGGTCGCAGGTTGACGACGACCAGCGGGCCCACTCGCTCGTCCCCAACGGCCGCCGGTACTGGGGATCCGACTCCCTGCACCGTACATTTAATAGTTTTCTCCTTATTCATCATAATGAAAATTATTTGGTTTGATTTCGGAGCACCTCCTCCTAGCCTTTGAGTAAAGACTCATCGTGCAAGGAAACACAGCTCATCCGCCTCATCCATCGTTGAGTCATTGAATAACTTCATCCGCTTTCAGAGCCGTTGACCGGGTTTCACCTAGTAACCCTAGGCAGGAGCCCTCACAAGGTACTACCATCCGGGCCAGATGGACCAGGGTTTTTTAGGAGGTGTTACTCCTCCATCCCTCCTCCCTCCACATCCCACAGAATGAAGGATAGGCTCCAGGCTCGGGACTGGTATTAAGCGGAGCTCCCCTTAAAATGAAGAACTATAATTATGTTACAAACATGGGAGAGACCTCAGAAGAATAAAGAAGAAACAATACAACTTCAATTTAAAAATTGAGGTGTTTACCAAACACAAATAATCAAACCCCAAATTAACTTTATGTTTATAGAAATTATATTTTAGATGTAAATAATCTTTGTATTTACAACCACGGATGGGCGTTGGATTAAGTAAAGTAAGTATCTTTTTCTTGTTAACAACATATTTAAATAAAATATTGTTGTCACAAATAATAAATGAATAAGGGTGGAAAGTCCCGGATTGTATTTTAGCACATTTGTTACATCAAAAGTACATTGCAATAACCCAATCTTTGTTCTTACAAATAGGGACATTCGCACTGGCTAAAGGAAGTAGGTTTATTTTATATTTATGAATTAATTGAGATAATTGTAAAACCTTATAAGGACTTAACCAAAGGAATCATTAAGTCAAGTATTGGGAATAGGTTGTAGTGAAGGAAGTGGTGTTGTGTCGGCGTAACACAAACTATTCAACTAACGCAATGGAGGGCCAACACACCTCTTCAATCACAATATTAGGAACTAAAAAAATATCCAACCAAACAGAATAAATTAAATGATGGCTTGGTGGTTTTTAAATATATGAGCAAAATCAACAATTACAACCATCAACACCTATGTTTATATCTTAATGTTTTACCGTTATTTTACAACAGTAAATACAATTTAAACACAACTTCCCAGAGATCAAAGGGCACAAATTTATCTTACAAAAGGATAACAGCCTTCATTAAAATTCGTTACAATGCTAGGTGACCATTTATTGTGGGTATGTGTGTGTGTGTGTGTGTGTGTGTGTGTGTGTGTGTGTGTGTGTGTGTGTGTGTGTGTGTGTGTGTGTGTGTGTGTGTGTGTGTGTGAGTGTGTGTGTGTGTGTGTGTGTGTGTGTGTGTGTGTGTGTGTGTGTGTGTGTGTGTGTGTGTGTGTGTGTGTGTGTGTGTGTGTGAGTGTGTGTGTGTGTGTGTGTGTGTGTGTGTGTGTGTCATCACTCTTAGTATGCAAATTGAAGTATTTCTTTAAGCTTAGAATATACTTCTGGACTTAGTGATACGGCAAAGAGAATTTTGATACTAAGAGTGTTTGCGAATGTCTGTTTTTCAAAGCTTTCTGAATTTCCTTTACTCAAACACAAATATTCAGTTCTGATGCCGTTTGATGTGTTAAACTTGGAATGGGAAGTTTAATTATTTCCATCGCCTGTTTCATATCCGCATGCCTTCCGGGACTGTATTCGCAAATATCCTAATAAAAACTTGTGGTAACGGTTTGGAAAAGAGGTATAAAGTCTGCAGGGTTGTTGTGAATAACAAATTATTTGTTAAAGACTAAACACAAATTTACATCCATGTATTAGAAGATAACATGATATTGCTTTTACCGCATCTATGCACACAAATTATGTATTTACGTTTAAAAGCATTGTATGTTTTAAATGGCCGTTCAATGCCTACCTTAGGCCTACAACAATAATAATCTATTGTTGTATGAATTAAATGTCTGTTTTTGAACACATTCATTTATCTATTGTTGTACAATTTGACCAATCCATTTTTGTAAATGTAGATCAATTTATTGTTCTACACATGGACCAATCAATTGGTGTTGACGTGCATTTATTTATTGCTGTAGACATTGGCCAATATGTTGTTGGACACAAGGATCGATCTAATGTTGTTCACATGCTCTTAGTCTATTGTTGTAAACATGGATCAATCTATTGTTGTAGATATACTCTACCCAATTTTTGTAAACGTACTTCTGTCTATTGTTGTACACATGGATCAATCTATTGTTGTAGATATACTCTACCCTATTTTTGTAAACGTAATTATGTCTATTGTTGTACACATGGATCAATCTATTGTAGTAGATATACTCTACCCAATTTTTGTAAACGTACTTCTGTCTATTGTTGTACACATGGATCAATCTATTGTTGTAGATATACTCTACCCTATTTTTGTAAACGTACTTCTGTCTATTGTTGTACACACGGATCAATCTATTGTTGTAGATATACTCTACCCTATTTTTGTAAACGTATTTCTGTCTATTGTTGTACACATGGTTAAATCTATTGTTGTAGATATACTCTACCCTATTTTTGTAAACGTACTTCTGTCTATTGTTGTACACATGGATCAATCTTATGTTGTAGATATACTCTACCCTATTTGTGTAAACGTACTTCTGTCTATTGTTGTACACATGGATCAATCTATTGTTGTAGATATACTCTACCCTATTTTTGTAAATGTACTTCTGTCTATTGTTGTACACATGGATCAATCTATTGTTGTAGATATACTCTACCCTATTTTTGTAAACGTACTTCTGTCTATTGTTGTACACATGGATCAATCTATTGTTGTAGATATACTCTACCCTATTTTTGTAAACGTACTTCTGTCTATTGTTGTACACATGGATCAATCTATTGTTGTAGATATACTCTACCCTATCTTTGTAAACGTACTTCTGTCTATTGTTGTACACATGGATCAATCTATTGTTGTAGATATACTCTACCCTATTTTTGTAAACGTACTTCTGTCTATTGTTGTACACATGGATCAATCTATTGTTGTAGATATACTCTACCCTATTTTTGTAAACGTACTTCTGTCTATTGTTGTACACATGGATCAATCTATTGTTGTAGATATACTCTACCCTATTTTTGTAAACGTACTTCTGTCTATTGTTGTACACATGGATCAATCTATTGTTGTAGATATACTCTACCCTATTTTTGTAAACGTACTTCTGTCTATTGTTGTACACATGGATCAATCTATTGTTGTAGATATACTCTACCCTATTTTTGTAAACGTACTTCTGTCTATTGTTGTACACATGGATCAATCTATTGTTGTAGATATACTCTACCCTATTTTTGTAAACGTACTTCTGTCTATTGTTGTACACATGGATCAATCTATTGTTGTAGATATACTCTACACTTTTTTTGTAAACGTACTTCTGTCTATTGTTGTACTCATGGATCAATCTATTGTTGTAGATATACTCTACCCTATTTTTGTAAACGTACTTCTGTCTATTGTTGTACACATGGATCAATCTATTGTTGTAGATATACTCTACCCTATTTTTGTAAACGTACTTCTGTCTATTGTTGTACACATGGATCAATCTATTGTTGTAGATATACTCTACCCTATTTTTGTAAACGTACTTCTGTCTATTGTTGTACACATGGATCAATCTATTGTTGTAGATATACTCTACCCTATTTTTGTAAACGTACTTCTGTCTATTGTTGTACACATGGATCAATCTATTGTTGTAGATATATTCTACCCTATTTTTGTAAACGTACTTCTGTCTATTGTTGTACACATGGATCAATCTATTGTTGTAGATATACTCTACCCTATTTTTGTAAACGTACTTCTGTCTATTGTTGTACACATGGATCAATCTATTGTTGTAGATATACTCTACCCTATTTTTGTAAACGTACTTCTGTCTATTGTTGTACACATGGATCAATCTATTGTTGTAGATATACTCTACCCTATTTTTGTAAACGTACTTCTGTCTATTGTTGTACACATGGATCAATCTATTGTTGTAGATATACTCTACCCTATTTTTGTAAACGTACTTCTGTCTATTGTTGTACACATGGATCAATCTATTGTTGTAGATATACTCTACCCTATTTTTGTAAACGTACTTCTGTCTATTGTTGTACACATGGATCAATCTATTGTTGTAGATATACTCTACCCTATTTTTGTAAACGTACTTCTGTCTATTGTTGTACACATGGATCAATCTATTGTTGTAGATATACTCTACCCTATTTTTGTAAACGTACTTCTGTCTATTGTTGTACACATGGATCAATCTATTGTTGTAGATATACTCTACCCTATTTTTGTAAACGTACTTCTGTCTATTGTTGTACACATGGATCAATCTATTGTTGTAGATATACTCTACCCTATTTTTGTAAACGTACTTCTGTCTATTGTTGTACACATGGATCAATCTATTGTTGTAGATATGCTCCTACCTATTATTGTTCACATGACCAAATAGTTTGTTGCACACATGACAAAATCTACTCCTGTACACATGACCAAAATTTGTCAGCGTTGTAGTTGTTAGAAAATTTCAGTTAATGGAAGTCAATGAAGTTTAAGAGATTTTAGAATCATATTTTCATTCAAAGTTTAATTTAAAGTGAATCAGTGAATTAAAGGGAGTCTTTGTATGTTATCCCTCTGAGGATGGTTACTTGGTAACTGAAATTTACATAAGGGTAAAATAAAGAAAGTTTGTGATTAAGAGGTTTTTGTGTATTTACTATTAGTATTAGAAGTCGATTAATAGGAAAGATAAGTATGGTGGTTTTTAGTAGCTTTTATCATTTCTACGTACAGTTATACGTTTTTTTTTCAAAAATGTTCGTAATTAAAATTCAGATTTATATAAAAATCACTATTTTTTAAATTTAACGGGAAAAATTTAATGACATTCACAGCAAATACATTTTGAACTAGTTTACTGATTTGCTCTCGTATCTAAATGAATTTCTGGTTTTAATATGAGTGAGGTCATATAGCATTACTATAATATACCATTGCCATTATATACCAGTGGCAAGAAAGTTATATTTGTGCTTGACCATTACTTTTCATTGGTGAGTTAAAACGAAACCCAATTTTTTTAATCAAACTAAGGTGTATTATTGAAACTGTGCCTTGAATTTGTTTAAAAATATGAAATTTATAATATTGCAATTTGTAAGGTACTAACATTTTTCCATCATAGAAACAAAATTTTCAAATCCTTTCAATACGATACGTACAATTCTTAATAACTAAATACATTATTAATTTTCTTATTAAATTACAGATTGGATTAGACAATTGTCAGGGAATTCCCACCGTTGCTTGGCTTAGTGTTTGAATTTAAACTCTTAAAATTTAGTCATTGTGTAAATATTGCAATAGGTGTCTTAAGAAATTAATTAAAGCACAATATTTAAATGTATTTCTTGAATTGAAAGGTAAAACTGGGAAAAGCCAACCAATTGGTCAATATGAAGCATTAAATAAACATCAAGGAAAGTTTAAGGGCAAGAGCCTCGTAAAATACAACAACATAGTAAAGTTAGGACGTCATAAATACGGAACTTTTATGGACATTTAACGATGCTCAACTTGTAGAATAAACCCAATAATTGGCGAAGTAAGAAGACCCTAATTCTCTTATAAGACTTACTTTCGTTTTATTGCTATTTAAATGTGATATGTTCCGGATAGATGCAATCCTTTCGGAACAGAAATTCCGTTAATGAGTTAAAACTGACCGAAGGTGATGTTGTTCATTGAATGGGAAACCAAAGCAATCAGGCGAACTTATGGAGCTTTGCCAGACTCTCAGTTAAATCTAACGGCATTAAAGTCTTTAAACCTGATTGCATGAATGTCTGTGGCAACCTTTACGCAGCAGACAAGAGCTATCGACTCTACAGTTCAGAATTACGACTAGATGCGACAGTACGGTTGTTCAGTCGTAATTTTGTAATTAATTACGTGAAGTCGGTGAAGTTAAATTTCCTAAAAAGTTAGGTACAATTTCAAATATGTAAAGTCATTAGGAAGAATGTAAAGTCAAGTGTGTTAAATACATATTACAAAGATAAGCCAATAATTCTCTTTTAGGCTATAAATTGTTACCACTTACTTACTTTGCTATATTCATTCTCAGGTCTCAGTGTCTCTGCTATTTTCCGTTTAGCCTCCCAATAGAGACATTATTATTACTTGAAGAACCTAAATTTGAGTCTGCAATATTTAAAATTGAAAATAAATACAAAAAAACGTAATTTTAGAAACTGATGAAACTTCGTCACCACAAAAGGAAACAATTATTCATTTGTTTCTTTTCCAAAAGTCGAGATTGGGTCTGAAAGAGAAATGATACTTTTATTTTTAGTGGTTTTGTAATTTAAAGTCTTTTCACTATACAATTGTCAATTTCTAGAACCTTCTTCAAATCAGAAGATTAGAAATTACTAGAAGCGGCTAGGCGATACGGGTGAAGGGGGATTGGTGTTTCTAATGTAGTGAAGGGAGTGAAAGCTTTAGGGATAAAGTGACAGTGTGAGTTTAGTACAATAAATATACAATTAGTAGGCTATTAAATATTAGGCATTCTTAGAACTGTGTTTGGACGTTTTACAAACGTTAAGTTTATAAGTATTACTTTTACAGTTTATAAGTATTCCTTCCTTATTACAATCCTTCTTTTATTGTCAGAAAATAGTTTTGTGAATTGAAATCAATAGAGTTCTTCATATACACAGATCCTAATCTTGTTTAACCCAATTTGTACTTTCCAGAGATTTGGATTGTCTCTGATTCACTTAAACTTTCTACTGGACAAATTCGTTATAGATGGATCTTCCATTATTAACTATTGACCTTTGTTTTCGAATACGTAGAGAACCGCTAGAGAATGCATGTGAGACATAGAGAGAACGCTTAGTTATTACCCTATACAAATGTATACGTAACACTTACATCCTAAGCCACAGACTTCTGTCATGAGATTAGTGTTTGCTATGGGACGCATCCCATTCTATTCCTGCACTGACATTACCTTAGTGACACTTTTAAATTAAACATTATTTATAAATAATTGTCACTGTTACTAACTACGGTAAGTCAGCTGTTATAGAGTCTGGATAAAATAAAATATCCATTAACGATTAATGTAATATCACAAACACTGTTATACATTGATATTTAGAAATTTGTAAAACTGTTTATAATGTAAAGTTACAGTTTTTTAAAATTAAAACATGACTTTAAAGCTTTATTTAATTTTCTTTCAACTTTAGAGTTTAACTGAACGTACAGCCAAAGTTTACTTGTCTTGATATGACTTTAAAAGTTGGATTCACAAAAGTTTGATAAAACTTCTTATGCCCATTTTGCATTTATATTCCATGCATGGTCTCTTGTCGTCAAGTTACCGCGACACTTGGGGCAAGTTTAAGCCCCAACTCTTCTAATTTATCCCGCTTGTTGAGGTATTTGGATTGGAGGTAGAATGATAGACGTTTTGTCACGAGCATCTTTAGAAGAGCAAGTTGCAGGTTTTTACAACCTATTTGAACGCCATACTTGGATCATAGTAGGTACATAAGCATTAAATTATAAATAGTTTTTTTATTGCCACACATGAATAATGTGGCCATATTTGTGGGATTTTTGGAGAAAGCCCCACTTTATTGCAACAGGAGATACTTCGAACGTGTGCGTTATGTTTTAATAATTTTGGAGCTAACCCAAGGGTCGTTGCTTTCACACTAAGGAATTTCACCTGTTTAAAATTCCGTTTTGTAATTTCATCCCACAAGTAATCTCTTGTTTGCGGACGAAATTGGATGGAGGTGCTATCAGTCTATCGCAACTTGTGAGCTCCGGCAGCTGGGACACACCGGAAATGCATCACCAACAATATAATTGAGTAATTTGCTTCCGTAGAATATTGTGTTTGGTAACAAATATAAAACACTACAATTTTATCAATAAATAGTTTTAAAAGTTTAGCACATTTACATTTTACACGGATAAGATTTAACAGACGCATTATTACACGGAACCATTTACTTTCGGAAACAATCCTATAAATCTGCATCTTGTTTACATATACTAAGTTCCAATACGTACGATTTCACTGTGTCTGACATATTTACATTTGGGGAGGTAAAGTCTGGCGGTTGTAGTAACTGCAAACGTATGTCTTACGTGAATAATGCAATACGACTGCTGTACGCGGAAATACGTTCTGTGATAAATTTTATTCTGTGACTGTTTAAACGCTTGTTGAAATTCTTATTACTTTTCTCACAATTATTTGATAAAAGAGAATAATATATCACGGAAAATTAAAAACTAATATATCTTGGAAAAGGTTAACATGGTTTGTCGATTAAACTCTCTGTACGAGATCTATGACGTAGTTTTTTATACTTTCTCAAATTTTAAATTTCCCATAAGATCCTCGGAAGAATCCAATATGCGGGTTATAATTATGATATGAGACTAAATTTATAACAATCCAAACTTGATAATTTTAATAGAAAAAAAGTAAACCTGACGCAATACAAAAATATTCAAGTGTTTAAATTATGATTTAGTATCAAAGTTCTAAAGTTAGGTTAAGAGATGTTTGAGAAATTATAAATTGGATTATTTACTTTAAATCTGTATAAAGTTGCACCCATTAAAATATATGTCCATTATTATAACTTACGTGAGAAGTGGTGTGAATATTCACAGACAGATGTTTTACACATAAAACAAGGTTTCAGCATAAATAATGGGCCTAATGTAAAGGTAACTTTAAAAAAATACAATTTCGAAAATTGAATAATTTGTATAATACAATTTTTAGCTTGCTATTGTTGGATTGTAGATATAGAGAACATTGAATAAACAACTTTTTATTGATTTAGTAAACCAAAAAAACACTACTTACTGATATTTCTCAACAAACTAGTTTCGCTCTAGATCAGTGCATTATGTGAAATTATACTTTCTTAAATACAGTGCAACACGAAGGAATCATTACTCGCGTGGCGCTACACTAATCTTGTATATAGTTAACTAAAGAGAACTAAATGTAAAAGTAAAACCAATAAATATAGCATGATATTAAAACTAAATAATAAAAGATGATTATATCTCACAAATAATAAAATCAAAAGAACTAATATTAACAAACACTTGAAATGAATTTAAAATTGAAAAAAAAATTACGTTCGATAAGTAATCACTAAATATTTTTTGCTAATATTTTAGTGAAGCTTTGTAAAAGACATCACGGAAAAAGTAACGTGATGATATTTAGGTCTTTACTTAACCAGTCCTGTTTTCAATCATCTGAAATAAACAATTTCAAACTACGTACTCTGTGATATCGCGTTTTACATAATAACATTAAAATAATAGAAAATAATCGATTTAAATTTTTTTCATTGCACATGATTAGTTTTTATTACATTTTAAATTAATCTTAAATTTATATTTTAAAAATTAATTACTTGGGTACTATAATGTGTATTTTTAATATATTATAGTATCAACATTTTTATTTACACAACTAAAAATATTATTTATATGAATAAAAATAAATGAGTCGGAAATCAATAAATAATAAATTAACGTTAGTTTTGTTGTAAAAGGTAAGTAACAAAACTAAATTCGTTATTTAAATATTCTGGCCCCTCTGGGTCTTAATTGAATATACAGCATTTAATGTAAAATTACATTTAATTTAGAAAAAAAAGAATGTGGTCCATTTCCATGTGGACTTTATAGTGCAATAACTGACTTCCTGCTTCATTAAATAATATCACGTCCGCTTGAAGTCGCTTCTGTCAAGACAAATGACGTAATTTCTGGCTGCCAAGAGAATGTCCTCAGATACAAATATGCAAAATTTATTTTTCTGACACATCATCAATTAAAAAACAATATGACAAGTAACAGGCGTCTGTACCTTCGCATAGAAAATAATAATATTATAATATACAAAAAATTGACTTTCGTGTTTCCCTTTAGATCGTTTCCGTACGGGTTTCATTCCCTCTTCAAATTTGATTGTCTTCCTTATAGCGCTCAAAATGGTTCCAGCCGATCAGATTGTCATTCTTCTTAGCATCCCTTGGGCTTGGATGGGAACGTCTCGAACTTTCCCCAAGATGCAGGTCTGTACTAGACGTGATTGTATGCATTTCTAGAGATTCTTCACCATAAAGCTGCATGGTCCCTCGATGTACAAGTAAAGCGCCTCTGTAGTGTTCGAGGCACGTCTTGGTTTACCTGCAATAAAATCTTTCGACGTATATTAATATTTATGACTTACAGGTGCGTGCAGAAACAGTTCGGCTGAAAGATTTACAATAGACTAGCCTTTGTTAGATGGTGACAGTGTGCTAAGTTTAAATATTTTACAAACAGTTTGCCTAGCTTAATTAATTTCGTTGTAATATGTTACTGTAAAATTTCTAATATTACCAAATCTCTGATTATGTAGATAAATTTTGCGATTCGTCAACGTAAGGTGGGAAACTTGAGGATTTTATAAATAAGAGATAAGTTTTTCAGATGTTACCATGAGAATCTGGAATCTCTAAGGTTTTGCCTATGACGTTTGGTAACTTGTGTGTTTGGTAATAAAATAAGTATTTCTTAATAACTTTCATTCCTAGTCACAAGGGCATCCATTAGGGCCAGGTTAGGTAACATGTATCGTGTCTGTGGGGTAAAAATAAAGTTTATCGAATGTCAGACGGTAATAGTTATAAATAACGGTGTTTACAGATGAGTTTGAACTATTAGCATATATAATTCGTAAATGTTTGGCTTTACTATACATTCCTAATACGTACCAATAAAAGGACTGTTACAGTAGCTTATACATTCAACTTTGTATATATCTGTTGTGCTAAGTACAACGTATAACCTTTGTACAGAATATAACCGTTCCACTTTGTAACGAATACATTTTTAAAGCATTGTATATATTAGTACTGCAAATATTTACATCACGTTTGGCAAAACCTTTATACAAACCCGCTTTAAATGCAACGCCACTTAGCTTAATAACTAATCTTGCATACAAATGAAGGCGTTCAACCTAAATGATGATGATCTACAAGGGTAGTGTATTTAAAACGACCTGTCTGTCATAACTTCCATTGGTATGAAAGTATGATATATTACAAAAACAAATAATAAAAAACCGATAAATCATTTCTATATAAGCATATGTCGAACATATATAAAAAGGCTACTTTGTATTGAATATTCACTAAGAAAAACTGTACATGTTTTTTCACCACTGTCTGTGAACACACCCCTTCCTTGTACAGCCCGAGATGTAAACTAATTGTGTACGTACAATGGCGTCTCTGTTGGGACAAGTTGTTCCGTAAAACTTGGCAACTTCTCGTCTTGTTTAGAGTAGGTAATAAGCTGAATGGTCGCGACACATTTGTACGCCCTTTGTTTACATAACGGGAAAACTCTCTTACCGTTTTCCCTAGACGGATATGTTTCTCTAAAAGGAAACAAAGACAACTAAATTTACTTTGTATTTCGTTTGTACAACACAAATTTATGAAATGGAAAATGTATTTTAAAATTAATGTAAGAAATTAATGCAAATATTTTGCTACTGACGCTCAAAATAATTATACTTTTCCAACATATGTTATTTAAAAATAAATACATTTGAAATAAATAACATTTTTTATTATTCTAGTAAATTTGAAACATGTAATGAGTGTTAATATGTGCACAACGAGATTGTCGTCAGGTCTTACTATCACCACTGGAGTGCGTTGATACGTGAATACTGCCAAAATCGTAATAAATTGTTACAGGGTGAAGGTTTAACCTTCCTGGAAACTATGGTCCAGGTGAAGAAGGGGCACATCCCGAGGGACGTAGGAAAGCCCCAGCACAAGTACTAATTACGGCTTGCATTCCATTTTAGCTTCGTGTAGGCATTAGAAGATAAAGAGTCCATTCCTACCATAGTCTACCTAACTAAGTATTCGTAAGGCAATACATCTCCTTATCTCTTAACAAAAGGGTATCTTATCCCTAAGGGTTACGGTGTGGTCTATGTGCTATTTGTTTCTGGGATGGTGTCTTTCTTGCCAGCTTTTTCATCCCGCTCTTCGACACTAACCTGACGGTTTCATATCACTGTCTCCGGAATCTCCATGGTTAGAGATCATTAGCTTGGGGCATGAGCCCATCCCGATTCCTTCTCACTGTTTAGGGCTTGTGGTTTTGCAAGCGCTCGTGAGATGTAGCACATTGCCAGAGGATTGGTTCAACGAGGGCTGGGCCGCCCAAGGGCCCTCGGGCTCACCTTTTGAAATTCATTCGCACTGTGTGCTCTCATATATACACGATTATAAATACTTTTAAGTAAATGCCTTGCAGTGTTGCCAACCTAACTGTGTAGTTTAATAGCTTGAATCATCCTACAGGAAGAAGAAATCACGTAAATCGTGAAACGTTGCTTTTATACCTCTTAGTGTTTGCCATAACTAACGCATATGAAATAAATAAACAGTGTATACAATGTATAACAAAGGCCTTAGATGTACTATTTCATTAAATAAAGTTATTCATATATATATATATATATTAATTATAAGATAGTTAGATACCAATTTGAAATATTATTTCAAAAAACCCCGTACAGGAACATTTAACAGATAAACTTGATACAACATAATAAATATGCACGCCTAATAGAAAGCACAAAACCTTCTAGGCCCCTTTAGAGAGCACTTGGGTTTGCGCCTGGGCTACAAAACTAAACAACGATTGTCCTGCGCTTAGCTAGACACTGATGAAAATCGGTTTTTTAATTTTATTAATTATTTTTATAGTTTACGTATTATTATATTTTTATTATTGCTATGTTGTACATTATAGTACGTCACAGTTTGATAAGTTAGTTTAATAGAAAAGAAATTCAAGTTTACTTTAAAAGGACTTGTAAAAACTTTATACTGTATCTTATTAGGAAGACAATGTTTTAATATTCTTTCAACAGCTGGAAAGACAATTTATTAAAGGATATATAGGGTGTGACGATAAAAGGATGTACGATAGAGAAAACATGCGTCACAAAATGACGATAGTAACTCACGAGCTGATAACAGAAAGGAAAACCTTGAAGTAAGTTAAGTAGAAGTGGAAACCTACGATAGGTTAGTTAAACATACTTGAATGTGGTTAGACAATGTTTGCAATGACGTCTTGCGTGATGTACACGTCATGCTACGAGCAACTTCCTGATTGTGTGTCGAAGTTATATCTACACGGAAACAGGCTCATTGCCTTTTGGATGTAGTTGTTTTGGGAATACCAAACGGATCGGAGTTGATAATGTGCAAAGTTTGATGGAACTTGGGATTACGTGCCAGAGGCAGGAACAATTGTTTTTGCTCTAGAAATTACTCTAAACACAAATATAAACAAATATAACACATATAATAAAACTAGTAATACAAGATATAGAAGAAATCTTTCTAGAAAAGTTTGAAAGATCAATTTTGTGTTATGGTAGATAAGTTGAAGATACTTATTTGATTATTGCTAAAAATAAATTAAAAATGTTAGTAAAGGGGATGAACTCTGCTCATGAAAGGTTAAGTTTTACATATAAAGTTGAGAAGAATCAGGAATTAAGTTTTCTTAATGTTTTAGCTGAAAAGCAAGATAATGGTAAGCTTTTATTAGATTTATATAAGAATAATACGTTTTCATATAGATATACTATTTTTGTATTTGCACATTCTAGTCAAGTAAACATAATAATATCAATTCAAACTTAATAATATTGATAGAAAAGCAAAAGATAGTTGTTAAAAATTGTAGATTAAAAGAGTGTAATATAAGACTGATTGCAAAGAGTGTAATATGTGTTACGTAGGGCAAACTGGTAGAAATTTGGAAACGAGAACGAATGAGCATAAAAACAATATAAAATAAGATGACAAATATTATAACGTTATTTCTGAACATAAATAAAAGTTTAATAATAAACTTCAAATGAGCTGGGATATAATAGATGTTTTACATAAGGAAAGAGATTGGAAAAAGAGGAGCTTTACTGAAATGGGGTATATAAAAAAACAAGGAAAAAATGCATTAAATAAAATGACAGAACTAAATGATTTTCTATCTGCATATGAATCTTTGGCACTGAAATTATAAGTGAAATTTAACATTTTTGTAGATTTTCTGGTCACTTGATGTAATGTATATATTATAATGATTGTGTGGTTTAAAATTAAAAATGTTGAATCTGCTATTAATAGTAGATGTGTTAGTTATATCTGTGATTTGTCTGTTTTATTGTGATAGAACAAATGTTTGACTTCTAAATGGATATTTTTTAAGAGTATTAATTTGTTGATTTTTATTATGTTTTATACTGTTATGTTTTTTTAATGAATTGTAAGTCATGTTGTATACTTGTTTAATTAACACTGAGCTTTTGGAAACAAATTTCAAACGTTGAGTGTTTAAAAAGCACTCACGCTAATGTGATCTGTCATTAGCCTATATAAAAACATTATTAGCTATAACGGGCATTAAATAAAAATATTAGTTAAATAAAAATATATTACAATCATATTTACAATTTTTATTTCAATATATACAAATTTTGTTACTCATTTACTGTGTATGTAACTTGAAGTTACTTTGGTTTTTTAAGAGTTTACTTATTTTTATTCTTGATATGTACGTAACCAACCTATTTCTGGGATTATATAATAAAATAACGTAAATCTTCAATGATGATGTAAGTATGGAGTTCGTGGTTTGTTTGTTAAAGATTACCTACAGTATTTTAAACAATTAAAAGTTATACTTTTCAAAGTGAGCTATAAATACTCCTCAGCAATATAAGCATTTATCAGTAACCGAATAAATGATGCAAACCGAGCCTCTACCTCTTTAGTACTGAATAAACCATCGATGCCCCGGCTGCTGAATATTTCATTACGGTGTCTTTACTTTCAGGCCTAATAAAAGTGCTATTGTACAAAGCATACGTCACTGTTTGCTTACGTCACTAGTGTTGAATCTCGAAAATCTATATTCCAATTTGGCATCAGAATTTTCCAGCGAGTTTTTTTAATAATAATTTATTTGTAGCATCTTAAATGTGAATAAAATTGTTATTTTTAACGAAATTCACTACACAACTACCTATAACAAAAATGTAATATATATATATATATATATATATATATATATATATATATATATATATTATGTATTGTTATAGTTAACGCAATATTTATCAGAATTGACGTCCTGGGGAGATGTTGTATATTGTTCAAGCATTCAAGGTATTACGTTGAGGTTTTATACATCCTAATAAAATCGTACATATCTAGCTGTATAGGAGGGCACTACAAATTTAAAGTGTGAATTAGCTAAATATCATTACGTTGCTATAGATAACACTAGAAAAGCAATACTACTGGTATCTCACATCAGAGGCGTTTCGTATTAGATCAGTGCATTATTCAATTCTGAGAGTTGTATTATTGTAAGTCTGTGGTGTATTAGTTTTTTGTGGTGTGTTAGTATTCACAGAATAGTTGTTAATTAGGTGTTTGAGTTTAAAATTTGAAGTGAGCTTTGAGGTTTATTGTCGTTTAGAATGTGTTGTTGTTGATTTATGTGGAGTTTGTATATTTCGAATTTTTCTGTTGTGTTAAGTATATTGAATTTTCGATGAAATTTAGAACTTTTAGATTTTTGCCAATTTTGGTGTATACATGAGTAGTGTGTACTGGGTATGTGTAGAAAATTTAGATTTGGGTTGTATATTACTTTGTGTCTTTCGTGTTTTTCTTCTATCGTGTGAACAAGTTTCCCACTGTTTGACATATTTAGAAACTAGGGTGTCTTTACATGTGGTCTTGTGAGCTCCTGCCCTTTCGTTTATGGCCTGGCGTGTTATTGTTTGTGTTGTTCTTTTTTAATTGTGTTATTCTTGTGAAAGAGTAACACATAAAACACTCATAGACAGAGTAGGAATATACAAGGTCACATGTAAACGCTGCAATAATATAAGCTAATATAATAATTATAGTAATAATACTAATATATGTAATAATACTACTGTCTTGTACTCATCTTCCAATATAGAGTCATTTTAGCAAATTTCTTTAAGATTTTACTGTTATATTACATATCTCTTAGGGCTGATGATCTCATCCCTTAACAAAGTGTTACTTTGTATAATAAGAACAGATAATACAAATTAAATATGTAAATGTATATTTTATGTTTATAAGCATTGAACGTCCTGTGTTTAGTGCAGTTGCGACTTATATATGTACGATGAAAACTCTTAGGTTGATTAAATTAAAGATATATTGTGAGAAAGTATCTAAAGAAATATAAAGAAAACTCATGAGTAATCTTATTTTACTGTGTAACACGTATTCATTATTATTGTGTAACACGTGCTTATATGTAACGTTGTCACACGTACTTATGTAACACATAACACTCCTTAATTCGGACTTATATCTCATTACTCAATACGTACGTACTAGTTACACTTTAACATGTCACTGTGTTACACCAACTAGAGTATTACTGAGTAATACGTACTTGTATGATATTGTGTAACACGTACTTATGTATTACCGTATAATACTTACTTATATTCTATCAGATATTATGTGAATTTTGTGATATTTTCACATATCCATTCGCACTTCATTAGGTACTTACACATATTAGATAGTATCTGTAGCATTAATCAACTGAGTTGACGTCAAAAACACTCGGTCCATTCCTGAAATAAAATAATGAAACAAATAAAACAATGACAACAGAGATACACGGGGTAAACATAAAGTAAACAAATAAAACCCTTGGCTGGTGTTGTGCGCCTGTAAAATGGACCTGCTAATTTATGTTTCCACTTCGCCCCCATAAAAATAACAACCCTGTGCTTTATTGTATAGAGATATGAATTGGAACATCGTGGCAACTCTCTCCCCGATGTATTTCTTCATCTTCTAGATATAAGCAGCAGAATTTTAAAAGCTATAACTTGTTTGAATTTTTTTAACAAAACATCATTCTTTGACTTGTTATTGTTATTTAAATGTTTATTTTCTTTTTGTGTGTGGAAAATTTAAACTTTTCAGCAAACAATTTATAAAAATGTTTTAATTCAATCTCACATAAAATTCTACTTAATGTCAAAGAAGAGGCCAACGTTTCTGAAGCGTCATTGCCAGAAACACTAACAATAGCATTCTACTTTACTTGATCACCTGCTGTCATGAGTGAAATCAGACTTTAGCCATATGGCCAAGCTACTCCCATCCCTTATGCATTGCATGAGATCTAATATTGGCTATAACCCAAGCATCCAGGTATTTCCAACAATATAACTGTTGCAATTTCCTCTTTAATAAGACCTCCATTGCGATAAAAAAATAAATATTGAAAACATATTATTAGCATCTTTTTTCACACTGACTCTTCAATTTTGAATGTTCATTGTATATATGTATTATTGTAATTGAAAATGTATAATAATTACCTACTAGTATTGTATAATTTCAATCATTAGGAGCAAATCATGTTTGGTCTCTACTATGAAAGGAGGGGTATATTTTATTACCCACGCCTCGTGATGGGTAGATTCTGTGTTTGTGTTTGCATGGAGGAAACATATAAGGAAGGGTAATTTTGTTTTTGCCACATAAGTAAGTAATTAGGCATCAGATTAAGTTAAAAATATGCGCAAAACGCTTCAAACAAAAATTTGAGACACTTTTAATAGATGTAAATTTATGCAAAGTAAAACGTTAGGAAGTGTTTGACTAAACACCTGATATAGTGTGACGTAAGTAAAGGCATGTAGTAAGCATATAGAGATATAGGGCTTTATTGGGTGGTTGCCTTTGTTTGTACCTAACCTACACTTATGTTTTTGTGGTTATGTTGCTGTGAATATATCCATGTAGAAGCAGGTTCCATACCTAGAGTCTTATATGACAATTAGCATACCTCTATTGAAGATAAATTAGAATAAATGCGGGAAACTTTGTGAAAATCAGATTTGTACAGGGCAGAAGCACATTTATGGTAAATAAATGAACCGCAAGGAAGGGGCATTTACAAATAATTGAACCAAAAAAAATGGAGAAGATTAAGATAAAATTAAATTAAAAGGAATGGGGAAATATACTTTCCAAAATTTAACTGGTTATGGACCTGGAGCTTTCAATCTCTCAGGCTCAGGGCCTCTCTTCATAATACTGACATTAAGTCATACAGCGTCATATTTACATTTGGTCACAATTCCCAGTATGAGTATGTAATAGAAGCTGGCTATATCAACCAAACAAGGATTAACTAACTTTCATTATAACAATTTATACAACATATAAAATTCATTTTGCCCCACCACTGATAATCAAATTATTTCATGCCACAATACTGTCATTTGGTCCAGAGAAACCATGTTTTTATTATTCTGTGGAGCATTTTTAATGGATTATTTGTCCCTAGTCTATGTTATTATAAATTAATTGCTTGGTAGCACTCCATGCAGAGAAGTATTTGCTAGTAGAATTTTTACATATTTTGGTTTCATAATAAACACAAATAATCCTTAAATTTGATTAAAACCTTCCTCTGTAGACAGATCCTATGTAATATAATATTATTTAAACCCTTGACGATGGTTTAAAAAAGATTAACACATTGATATGCATAGAAAGTAATGTCATGTACTTATAAACATACTTTCTATCTTAATTTTAGACAAATAAAATATAATTAGATGCTTATTAATATTTAAACTAAGATAATACCGAGGTCATATATAAGACAAAGAGAAAACTGCGCCGACGCCAGGAAACACGGCGTAATGCTTGAGTATAAAATGTCTTTTATTAAAATTCCTTAATTCGAAGGGAAAGTGCTTTCTTGATGTTTGGGTCTTTGAAGTGTTTTGAACGCATGTATTGGCAGAAAATAAATAAAACATGTTAAACGTAAGGCAGTAATCTCTGAGTGGAAAGGCCTTTAGCCAATAATGGCAAAGTAAAGTTATAAACTGTTTTACAAAACGTATCACATGTCCTTGACAACAGTGGGGGTAGAGATGTAATCACATTATCCTTATAGGATCCAGATACATACAACTCGCAGCTCGGGCGACCTAAAGCTGTAACATAAACAAGATTACAGCGTAATATAATATCTGCTGCTTAATACATCCGCACACATTCTACTCCACGCTGTAATTATGAAGAGAATGATATAATTAAATTCACTGTGAAACACAGATGCGTTACATTCAGCCAAACAAATCTGCATGATTTTTAACACAGTCATCTAATCTAAAAGCTATTTTATTGTTCTGAATTTGTAAGAACAAACTAATTTTATTCTAGATTTTATCAAACGCTATTTATTAGAAACTAATTTTTTTAATAATTTTCCACAGATTTTAAAACACATTTTCAATACAAAATAGTTTGAGGTGAACCTAAATAGTTAAAATTAGTTTCCGAGTTTAAATTGGGACATTTGTAAATGTCTCTACGGATTTATTCAGCTTTGCGATTTGTGGAACGACTTTGTGCATTATGCAAAACGTGACAGGAGAAGTCGAGTTGGCGTAAAAGGACTTCCAAACTTGCCTCCGTATTTCACCGCTAGAGTGAAGATTGTATTCCTTTAGCTATATACACTTCGCTCCAAGCAGTGTGGAGTTTTAAATTCTTATAGATAATGAATTTAGAAAGGCTAAGAACTGGTTGTAATTCTGTATATTTTATTCTTACTTAGGTATAGTAATAATATACTTAAAGAGAAGACAACTGCAATGAATTTAAAATATTTGTAATTAAATGATAAACCGGTTGAATATCAAGTCAAAGAAGTTTATGTAATTAAAGCAACGAGCTCGTTGGCCTCAAGGGGCTGCAAAAACGTTACAGTGCTAATAAATACAGATTGAGGAAGCACTACAATAATTTAATACTTTAAAAACCTCAATAAAATTTTAGGAAAAAATTTATTAAAAAACCTACCAAAGTTTTAAATTGTTGTTGTAAGTATACTTGTATTTTATATCCGTATTTAAAAGCAACGTAATATTCTTTTCAGTTTTGATAAGGGCAACGACTAATTGCCGAAACGTTGCACTAATTAGATAAACGTTATCGACTCGATATTCAAACGTTTTATAATTTATTACTTATTCCAAGTGCTCAAATAAACAAAAAACGTTATTATTGAAATGAACCTTAATCCTTTTACTAATTAAAAAATTTTATTCACGATATTTAGTAATCGACCATTTAGTTTATAATCGATTATTTAGTTTTAGAAACTATTATCAATGCAAAGTCGTAATTATCACTGTATATAAACACACCAGCTTATTTAGTTTATCATAATTTACCGGACGACGTTGCAGACAGCGGTTGAATGCACTAAGGAAAATAGTATCTTAGTCCATGGGCACAATATATTCAATAGGGTGTTATTAAGTATTTATTGTAAAATTCTGTCTTGTTGTTGTAGAATAAGCATCGTTATATTAAAAGTGACCATAGATTACCAGCTTCGTATCTGTGTTAGACAGATACGTCTAAATTAGAAGCGAATTAGTTACGTTGAAAAATATTAAGAGGAAAAATATGAGAAACACTAAAAACAACTTATTTTATGACCTATATAATGTGCATATATATTTACGTAAAACGTATTCACAAACTATTGCGTAAATAGCTAGTAACAGTTGTTGGGTTTCAGACCAAGCTTTAAGAATATTATTACAGAACTTGAAGTAATAATTGTTACTAACTGGTTGGAGGACAACCTCACCTAAAATGTGAGGAAATTTAGCGATTTTACGAAATTTCTGTATTTACTAAACACAAAGATTATTAACTTGAGTTTGTTATAGCATTTATAGCATTAGATAAGGAGCGCAGGCAAATTATACACAGTTTCAGCTGTAGCACAGGCGTCTCTGAAACACTAAATGATTGTTAACTAGAACAATCGATAAAGTCGAGTACATAAGAGCACGTACAAAGAAAGGAACACTCCTTGAACGTTTATCTTTTATTTCACTGCAATATTTGCGGTTGTCCGAATGCAAAATCTTATAATAGTTTCAAACAAGACATTTAAGCACTTTGCAGTAATAGAGATACACAAACAAACATTTAAAGGTTGTCTAGTCAGTTAACTCTACGTGGCTTAGAAGTTAAGTTCTGGAACAAAACAGTTTGAAGTAATTTTAGACGGCTGATCACTTTATTTCTAGTTGTCATGAAGGTAATGCGTTTTGACGCAATTCTTGCAGGTAGCTTCATGGATATATCATTTAAGAGATTTTCTTTAAAATCACAGATATCCTGTGATTTCAATTGTTAACAGTTCTGCCATCTTGGATTCTGTTTGTATTTAATGGAAGCGGCAAGGTACGGAAATGTAGACTGAAAAGACGTGACAGACCACCATCTAGGGCTTAAAATTTATATCAGATGTTATAGCTAGCAGAACACGTATACATGTCAGAGTGTATGTTGTAAAAGGTTAAGTACCATTCTAAAAATAATCAATTTGAAAAATAAAAGCTTTTACAACTTAAAAGTAACCACAAGGGAAATATTAGTGTTATCTGTATTAGTCATTAAAATGTTGTTAATAATTTGTGTGTCAAGATATCTGTCAAAATATAAGCGCTTGTAGCTCTAGAGACTGATTTTGTTTAAAAAAGTAACTGATTTAATATGTTTCGTAGTTGAATAATGCGAGTCCAAGTGCAAAAGCCTGGAATGAAATTTGTGTCCAATATAACGTGACTTGCCATAAAAGTTGTAAAAAATGAAAATTTTTTACGTTTTCCCTATGCAAGAATGTTTAAATTATAAAATACGTTTTTCTCTAATAAACGCTTACATTCACAACTCCAAAATGAATATCTTGTGTTCAAGTGAAATAGTGAAGAAGGTACTTTAAACCTTTGACTTAATATGGCGGGGAATTAGTTTATGCAGGAGGATTTATTTCCTTTCATGACTTTATGATAATATTTTACGTTTAAACAAAACATTTAGTTTATTTTATAAAATAATTGCTTTCTATGCTATAATGTTTAAGCCTATATGCTTGTCGACCTTATTGTTGTCCTTACCTTTAAACCAAAATGTTTACATTATATTCTTGTCGATCTTATTGTTGTCTTTACCTTTAAACCATAATGTTTACATTATATTCTTGTCGATCTTATTGTTGTCTTTACCTTTAAACCATAATGTTTACATTATATTCTTGTCTACCTTATTGTTGACTTTACCTTTAAACCATAATGTTTACATTATATTCTTGTCTACCTTATTGTTGTCCTTACCTTTAAACCATAATGTTTACATTATTATCTTGTCTACCTTATTGTTGTCTTTACCTTTAAACCATAATGTTTACATTATATTCTTGTCTACCTTATTGTTGTCTTTACCTTTAAACCATAATGTTTACATTATATTCTTGTCTACCTTATTGTTGTCCTTACCTTTAAACCATAATGTTTACATTATATTAATCTTCTATTGAATCCGAGTGAATGCAAAAAAATCACATGAATTTGTGTCTCTTTCATACGACAAGTTCAGCCAGCTTTTGGACTGCGCATCTTTGGCCAAACCGAAAGATCATTTAACACCACATTAAAAAAAAACACATCGGCAGCATAAAAAACATAAATCCGAAGTCCAGCTACGCAACACACATACACACACATTTATACTAATTTAAACATTTTCCACATATTTAACCGCTGCAGAAAAACTATCCGCTACAGAAACATTTGAATGATTCAAACACTACACAACACAAACAACATATCTTAAAAGACCACAGACACTTCGAGTCTAACACCTTATTCCAATATTAAGTAAACAACCCGTTTAACCCACACCCCTCTACACTCATAAGTCAAAGGCTTGCAACCTTGAGTGATCGCCGACAGTAGCGGCTTACCTTCGTCAAAGAAGTGATTGTTTCGAAACGCGTCAGAAAGTAAGTTATACATTTGCCCTCAGTTACACAGTCACTTGTGATTTATTTAGTGGAACATAATAACCACAAAATTCTTCTTCTGCAATGAAGATGCTTATTAATAATAATAATTTAAGTTAGTGTGTATGAACTAGAGGGTCTCTGTTAGAGTTAAAAGTAGTTTTCTAAAACGCTCATTCCGGAACAATTATCCCCGTCCGTTATATTACGTCTATATCAGAACGCCATTAGCGCCGTAATGGCTTCAGAGGGTTTCTATGCTGAACCACTTTAGCTAATTATAATGTTTGGTTAACGTTAATTACCTGGGAATTGAATAAAACTGGCTTCGGAAATTTGCGTTGTGATTGCTTTGTGACATTTTAGCGCTTTTATAATATAATAAACATTTTAAATCCCTAAGTTGAATTGTTTTTGTAAACAATTGTGTTTGTAAATTTTTCCTTACAATTTTTTAATGCATGTTATACTATTGTATTTGAAATAGAATGTATCATTTTAATAAAACTCTCAATAAATTCCCATAAATTTCTTTTTCTTGTTTATATAAGCTTTATAAAGCAAACATATAAAGAAAATAGAAGGTATACGTTCTAAAATATGAAAGAATTTTAAACACTTTTTTATAATACTCAGTTCATTGCTAAAAGCAAGTATTCAAATTCTGTTGCCAATACGGGAATTACAATCTACAAGTACAGTCATAGTATGATAGCCATTACGCTCTATAGGTGCAGTGTGCCAGCATACGGGTTGTGTGTTATATCAGTCAGTAAGGAGCTATACTAGTGTTAAATTGTACACTCATCACACACACAAAGATGGCAACACACCATTGCTTTATTCAGGATTATCACCCTTTAGATGGTAAAGAATCAGTGACAAAAACGTCGCTGCTAAATAAATACTTGACTCGTGTGTGTGTGTATGTGTGTGTGTGTTTGTGTTGTTTGTGTGTGTGTGTGTTGTGTGTGTATGTGAGTGTTTGTGTGTGTGTGTGTGTGTGTTGTTTGTGTGTGTGTGTGTGTGTGTGTTGTGTGTGTATGTGAGTGTGTGTGTGTGTGTGTGTGTGTGTGCGTGTCTGTGTGTGTGTGCGTGTCTGTGTGTGTGTGCGTGTGTGTGTGTGTGTGTGTTGTGTGTGTGTGTGTGTGTGTGTGTGTGTGCTGTTTGTGTGTGTGTGTGTGTGTTGTGTGTATGTGAGTGTTTGTGTGTGTGTGTGTGTGTTGTTTATGTGTGTGTGTGTTTATGTCAGTGTTTGTGTGTGTGTGTGTGTGCGTGTCTGTGTGTGTGTGTTTGTGTGTGTGTGTGTGTGTGTGTGTGTGTGTGTGTGTGTGTGTGTGTGTGTTGCAGGTGACGCAGAGGAATATCCTGAAGGACACAATCAGCCTCAATTGAAGTGTTCTACTAATTTCTTTTTCATGTCCATTTCGGTTGTGTTTGCCCTTGGATGGTTTTTTCATCCTGTTAATAATGATACATTTTCCATATGATTTCATTCCATCAGGATTATTTCTGACGATGTTGGTACAGTTTGACAACGAAATGTATTACAAGCTAATATTGGTAGTTACAATTTTAATCTCAGTGAAACGCTTTTTCGAATTTGTTTAGACATGTTCCCGGGTCTCTTGCGGTAGTATTTTTAATTAAGAAAGTTTAATAAACACAGTCGTAATAGAAAACTAGGAAAGCAATTAGAATGCAAGGGTAAAAGCAATGGGTAAATAACGCCTCATCGCACTGAATACGGAATGGGTTTACATATTTCTTTATTTTCTTTCAGAAATGAATGAAAATGACAATTCTGGTACAAAGTTACACCTCTATAAAAACCTTTCGCATGAATATTTCCAACTATATTGAATTTTTCTATTAACTCCGACTTACTTTATCTGACTTGATTGTTTTAAAATGGAAACGTTGGGATATTTTAAAATTAACACAGTTTTAATTTTACACCATTTACACTGCGTTGATGTTTGATCAATGAACGATTCATAGAGATAGAAATAATTTGTACACTATAAACTAAAACTATTCCTGCCTAATTAAATAAGGTATTTCTAAAGTAGTCTATTGGATACACTTTAAAATATATTTTCTAGTTTTCCTTTGGGAATAACAGATTACATTATGAATTTATAGAGCACATATATTTGTTTTTACACAATTTTATTGATTATGCTTTATTCTTTCATTATAAATTAGAAACATAATGAAAATGTTAAGAAAATCTGGTGAAAATATTCGGGTGTAGTATGACGTTATTGTTTACGCTGTATCATTGTGTTTTGAAAATAAATGTCAACCAAATGTGATAAAACTATCAGGTAACGTTCATAATAAAGCTATTTTATATCTCAGTGAGAACGAGTGGGAGGGGAAAGGAGAAACGCAATTTAATAAAGTAATTTAATCCAAGCGATGGGGGTAGTTATGGACGTTTGCCAGATATAGAGTTAAATCTAACATCAGCCAACTAATCCTTCGCTTGATTGAGAAGGGGGCAGTAGGGCTCATCTCTGCATCTAAACTTCTTTTGGTATTTACTCTAACGACCCGAGTGATGGGGCGTTAATTCGGGGGCAAATTTACATTTATTGAAGGCCAATGTGGGAGTGTAACATTATGTATCAGCAAAAGCTGGATTAAATAAACCATCATAGGAACCAAATCAAGCCGTGCTATGTTCTCCCTTAGTGTTCTTATCGGAATAGCAGACAAACAAAACGAAGGCATAGACCGACCATGATTCAATATATTCTTGCTAAGTCGAAGCAGTTCAAAAGGGGAATAAATAAAAATATATCCTTTACAAATAGTTATTGATTATTATCTGCATTTCTGTAACTATAATAATTAAGATTGGGCACAAATATTTAGTGAAAACACAACTAGTCTTATATGATGAAGGAATTATCGTGGGGAATTCTATCCAGGATAATATGCGAAATGTCGTTATACCCCTAAAACTTACCCCGGGAAAACACGAATTCTACATTTCGGCGTCACCAGTTGCCTTTAGCCGCACATTGTCTATTTAACACTCACAGTTCAAAAACCATTCCGAGCCCGACATCGTTCCTTCTTTGCTAATATTTTCAGACTGACCTAGACGCTTAGCGTTCCTTCGGCTCGTCTTTTGATATTGCTGACTTGCAACGGCTGGCATCCCATATCTCTCTCTTCCTTCATGTTTATGAACAAATGATCTATTTTCACTATACCTCCTCTAACTTTTTTTGGTGCGATACAACGATTTTTTCATATCATTAATTTCTTTAATTTCAGAGTTCTTCCGCTGATCAAAATGTAATGTCGATGGTGGCAGCACATAATGGGCAAAGTTTAGAGGATCTGTGACTGGGTGAGAGTCATAGAACACGTAGTTGATAAAAGTTAAGTTCAGTCATCGTTTTATGTGCTTTAAGCGTTTACAGTAACTATCAATATTTTGGTGTATTTTGTATTACATTTTATTTATTATCTGTTTGTTGAATTTATTCTTCTTTGATGAGATACATCAATTATTTCGTTAAACAAAAACTCAACATCGAATATTTAATTCATTATATGTAAAGCCAAAACTATTGAAATTCTTCCACAGTTATGTAATTATGTACTAATAAATAACATTGAGACAAATTGTATTAAACGGCTTAAAATTACAAAAGAAGTTAAATGTAGTAAGGGAAGGAAAGATAAAGGAATTATCTTAGTCAATTGAAATAATAAAATTTATTTAGTTAGTCCAACATAAATTAATAAAGTTTGGAAAAATTGTTGTAGCACTTCAAAAAAGACATCCTCAAGGGGTTGGGACATTTTATTATTTTAGAATAACAACATGGTAGCTATGATAACAGTAGTGAACTTTCTTCGCATAAACATACATCGCAAACTCATCGCTCCTAGCCCTCCATTCAAATCGGCCTCGAGTGTACAAAATCGTATCCACGAAAATGTTATATTGAACGGTCAAGATGTATAAAAATAATAATTTACAGTAATAATAATAATAATAATAATTTACATAATAATAATACAGTAATAGTCAATATTTTAGAGTATTTTCTATTACATTTTATTACTTATCTGTTTGTTGAATTTATTCTTCTTTGATGAGATACATCAATTATTTCGTTAAACAAAAACTCAAAATCGAATATTTAATTCAACATGTGTAAAGCCAAAACTAAGAGATTGAAATTCTTCCGCAGTGATGTAATTATGTAGTAATAAATTAATAACACTAGGAAAAATTGTATTAAACGGCTTAAAATTACAAAAGAGGTTAAATGTAGCTAGGGAAAGAAAGGTAAAAGACATTATCTTAGTCATTTGAAATAATAAAATTTAATTAGTTAGTCCAACATGTAATAAAAATTACAATAAAAATATTGAAAAGAACCCCAATACCACAAAAATAATCAAAAATAACAAATAAGACAAGTTACTTAAGATTAAACCCTTATGTACATTTCGATGACCATGTCATCATCATCAGAGGGTCTTGTTACAAAACACAATCTAGCACACAAGAAGTTACAAACTAGAATGATGTAGTTCGTTCTATCTAGTTCGTTCCATCATTCTAGTTTGTAACTTCTTGTGTGCTAGATTGTGTTTTGTAACAAGACCCTCTGATGATGATGACATGGTCCTCGAAATGTACATAAGGGTTTAATCTTAAGTAACTTGTCTTATTTGTTATTTTTGATTATTTTCGTGGTATTGGGGTTCTTTTCAATATTTTTATTGTAATATATTGTACCACTGTGCTCTTGATATTGTGTATGTAATAAAAATGTTTGGAAAAATTGTTGTACCTCTTCATCCAAATACATCCTCAAGGGGGTGGGAGGATTTATTAATTTTGGAATAGCAATGTATGAGGTCAAAAAAGGGTCATAGAAATAACAGTAGAGTTCGATTAATTATTTAACAAACATAATTTTGGAGTGGACTGTACATCGGTAGCTATGATAAAAGTAGTGGGCTGTCTTTGCATAAACGTACATCGCAGATGGACAAACTCATTTCTCCTAGCCACCCATTCAAATCGGCCTCGCGTGTACTAAATCGTATCCACGAAAATGTTATATTGAACGGTCAAGATGTATAAAAATAATAATTTATTCCGTAAATTTCCCACGGAGTTCTTCTTCACTGGCTATTTTGAAAGCTTACAGAAATTTAAATTCCTTCATCTCAAAAGCTTCCTGTAGTATACACAGTTTAATCAGGGCCCATCCTCTACGCCAAACAAAGGAAGTGGGAAGTCTTAACATTTAGTTATTTGCACCAAGGGATTTAACTCGTAAGAGTATTGAAGCCCACAACATTTCATAAATCATTTATAAAAATGTTTTTCGGAAACTGTTTGGCAAACGAAATACCGAGTCACTGAGATAAGTAGGTCTGTAATGTAAATGGGTTAATTGCATCCGTCAGAAGTCCCTCTAGTAAAGATTGGCAGAGAAGTCTTCTCGTTTGCTTACAAACAAATCCATTCCTACAAATTGAACGACTACTTTTTAGATAAGATGCCATCAGAGTTTCTTCTGAAAAACATTTTAGAGCAAATATTGTTATTAGTTACTTTTTGCTTAATTAGGATTGTAACTTCAGAAAAGTTTATCTTTAATTTATTTTTTTAATCATAGCATAACAATTCTTCATTCATTACCATAGCACAGTATTTGAGTAGTTGAAATGACTACATTTACTCCATGACCCCTAGTGGCAGTTGCATGCTTCATATGGTTTAATAAAAGCTTGAAATATTATAACAATGTTAGGGCTCAGCTTTAAGGTAAGCTATAAATCAATGCACTTTGATGTACGCCACTAACTATGAAGAAATCAGATTCAGGAAGACTATTGGACTAGGAATGAGGCATCAAGTTGACCCCAAGACTCACCTTGCTAGTAGAGAAAACGCTCACCCATAAGCTATGGGGTTTTAAGTCTTTACCACCAACCAAGGCAAGCACTATGCACTACCTCACCACCGTCAACCAAACAGTTAGTTTAGGATAGTTCTGAAATAATTATATACCTCAAACTATTCCCTGCCCTAGAGTTTCAAGGTTGTGACTGACGGTCAATTTTCTTACAAAGTCTTGTCTTGTCAATTTACCCTTTTGTCTGTACGTATTATAATAATTCATAGATAGAACTCAGACATGAAACATAATTAAGTATTGTAAAATTAAGAAACAATGGCGAAATTACAAAATTATTATTTTATAATACTATAAATTGTTAAAAGAGTTGAATTTAAGCACAAATAGGTCTTTAACTTAGCTTTGAAACTGATTACGGAAATGGAGAACTGTTACTGGAAAGTTACTGTCTAAGATACGTTAAGATGTAAACGCAACTGTAGAAAGCTCAAAATATGGGATAGTGCAATCACTAGGCCAATACCTGCTGTATAGGGGAGAGAAGTATAAACAAAGATAAGGGTAAAGTATTAAGAATGAGGGAGAATAAAGCATTTGGCAGAGAACTGTCGTAGCCGGAGAAGAATCGTTCTTAGGGCGAAATAATCAAGTGCGCATTACTTGTCTCGTCACTTGATGCAAGTTCCAGTTAATCAGTGTAATAACGTCAAACAAATAATACACCCGATCGCTACAAGGACCCCAAATGAACGCTCCAGGACATACCACAAGTAGGCATTTGTTATAATAAACCTAAAACTAATCACACTTTTTATAAAATAATCTTTTAAGTAACTAATTAACTTAATCAGGACCTTGTTTGTTAATATTTGCATCTTGTATCAATTTCTCCAGATTAAATAGCAAAACCTCATTCAGCGACCCTAAGATAATAAGTAGTCAATTTAAAACAGTCAATTGGTAATAGCATTTGTAAGAGTTCTCGTAAATCTAGTTATATTTCTGGAACAAATTTCTTCAGCACTAGCAAAAGAGTTTTCTGAGTTTTAAAATAAGTTCCCAATTTTCTCTTTTAAATAAATAACTGTAAAGGATTGTGTTTGTGTGTGTGTGTGTGTGTGTGTGTGTGGTTATTACAATAGCACCCACTAAACAACATTGTAGCGTTAATAAATATCATTCCCACCCTTAAGTGAGAGGGGCACCCAACAAAGGTTATCCACACAACGGTTAATATCATGCATAAATTTACAAAACTTATTAATTAAATATTAAATAACTAATTTAATGGACAAATAATGTAACAGAAATATAAAATAAAACTTTTTGTTCTAATATATATGTACACAACAATTCCTCCTGTCCTAATATGTTAGTTTTATATTTATAAATATATTGGATTGATTTTAGAAACAGGAAGTACGTGTTACATAAACATATCATGAAATAATATGTTCTAGCATTACTTAACTGGAATATTTAATGTAATACACGTGAGCGTCCTTGGTCAAACATGCAAATACACTTTTAAAGTAAATTATTCCCTCTTATTTATCAGAGAAAGGTTTTAAAATATGTATATATATTTTTTAATTTAAGGTAGTTGAAGTCGGAACGTATTCCTATGGTTGATACGAGTCTTTCTGTTGCTTATTTTAAAAAGTAAATAATTTTACTTTTTATTTGGATCAGGTTCTTCCATTGGACTGGAAGAAACTAAAGGGAGGGACTGAGATGGGACTTAAACAAAGCTGGCTAGACATTAGCCTACGAGGAATAATTAGCCAAGTAAAATTAGACCTCGGAAATGTTGATGCAAATTAGCATAATTAGTTTATCTCGGAGGCACTTCAGTGTAAATGTATTTCTAAGAAAGGATTACAAAATTTAACTTAGTCTCTGAGTTTGGACTGAAAATACTTTGGTCCTTTGTTGTGTCCGTCCTATGTTGTGTAACATTATTTTATTTTTGCTAAGATTATTAGAAAGACTTTTGGCATAATACTATTAGCTATTGCAACAACCTAACAGCTGCAATATAATAAAAATATAATTTAAACAATATTTAAATATATAAATATATTCATAAATTAGAAAACCTAAAATAACTTTTATATTAGTAGCTATTTTACATATAAACAGTCTCGGAGACACTTCAGTAAAATCGAATTTCCAAGAAAGGTTACAAATTTAGTTTAGTCTCTGAGTTTGGATTGAAAATACTTGGGTTCTATTTTGTGTAACATTATTTACTTGTATTTCTCACAAGCTAATTAAAAATACTTTTTTTATTTTATCAATAACAAATAAATTACCGAAATCATGATACGTTGACAGCTGTAGTAATATAAATATTTATTTATTAAATAAATATATAACATATTACAGTTACAGGATATATTAGAGGCTATATATATATACATACAGTGAAACCTGTCTTAGACAGACCCTGTATTAGGCAGAATCCCGTCTATCGCGGAAAACTTTAAAAGTTCCGACTGTCACCTATTTAATTTACCTGGTTAATAACCTTCATAAGCCGGAAACTGTCTAACGCGGAAGCAGATTAAGCAAAAGGATGAGTGATACATATTTACTACGTCTTAGTTCTGTTAAGCCGGAAAATCTGATCATATACATGCTGTAAAATATAAAGTTACAATGACTTCCGTTTAGATAAAATACAGTTTATAATATATATTTTTACCATAACAAAATTCACAGATAGGTCTGCTTAATTGCAACGGATCGTATTTATTTCTGAGAACTTTGTAACAACGTTAAGGATTGCTGATATGCACAAGATAACGCAATTGTATACAAACATCCATAATTTACGATAGGCTATGTGTCAGCACTCTTTTCCTTCAAGATAACGCAATAAATGGTTTACAAACATCCACGGTCAGACATAATAATGTCATATTGATTGACATATTAAAACGCGAAAGACGGCTTCATACTAAAAGGCAAAAAACATGTGCAAATAGAAGAAAAAGAAGAAATTGAAGACGGACCCGCCGTAGAAAACAAAAACATTTGGCGAGGCTTTAATGAAAATGTGTGAGTTAGAAGATTTCGCGGTACGTATTAACAGCCCGGAAATGCGTCACCATTTCTTACAACTAAAAACAATAACTGAAACACAAGCAAGTAAAACAAAAGTCAGTGCTAGAATTTTTCAAGCCTAATTGATTTTCTTTTATTTTTACGTAAGCCTACTATGTACAGTATTTAGCCTAAATAAAGTAAGAAGAAAAATATAGTTTTTTAATAAATTGCATCATTAATTCATAAATTTTGTTGACAAGTGTATAAGTGTTTTAGTTTTATAGTTTTCTATTAAAAATATTTTGTGGAGAAGGATAAAAGGATGCTGCATTAAAAGGTAAGATTTTTATTATGTAATGTAGGTTTTAACATTTTCTGTAGTGTGCATAGCCAACACCACCTAGAAAACAAGGTTTGTGAGTTGTGACGTCACAGGGCACAGTCTACGGGCTGTCATTAGGCAATCAAGATAACCGATATTACTGTTGAATGACGTTTATTTAGACGTTAAAATGTGATAGTTTTCTTGTGATTTAAATACACTTGCTTTATATGTTGAAGTGTTATCTCTGTAGGAAATAAACAGTCAGTACTTAATCGGAAATAAATAATTAAATTAAATACTGTATTAGAACAAATGTAGACACGATGACAATTAATTGTCCGGGTGCTGGTGCAGCGCCATACGGCTGATCAATAGAAATAATAGTCTTATAGCTAAGAACCCCCACGGCCTACCCTCAACCCAACGTTAAAAATAGACTCGGCAAACGTTTCGTGATGGTATTACCATCATACAGTACACTACTACTGTATAAGCCGGAAACCTGTCTTAGACGGAAAAAATGCCGGTCCTAATGGATTCCGGCTTAAACAGGTTTCACTGTATATATATATATATATATATATATATATATATATATATATATATATATATATATATATATATATATATATTAAAACAACGTAGGTTATTCAAATACAAGAATATTTATTAATTTATATCCAAAGCATTCCTGATGATGTTGGTACGGTTTACCAACGAAAAGCTTTGGTTATAAATTATTAAATATTCCTGTATTTGAATAACCTTTGTTGTTTTAAATTATTAAACAAGAAAACGTATTTTATGTATATATATATATATATATATATATATATATATATATATATATATATCACTGGCAATTTATTTTACCTAACAAGATGACTCAGAGGATACTCAAAAATGAGGACACAAAAATGAAGTTCTCAAAAGTCGAGAATAACATATTTACCAAGTAAGACTCTTATATAAGTACAATAAGGCGTAAGTGATGAGTGAATATACGAAATCAGTGTCGCAAAGATATATATATATATATATATATATATATATATATATATATATATATATATATATATTTGAAAACTGATTAAAATAATTTTTGTGTTAGTAGGGGATGTAAACATGAAAACCGGCATGTCGTTCCATTTGTTAAAATCTGGTTTGAAATATTTAAATTTTCACTTATAATAATTCTTTTTTAAAATAAGTTTGTCTTAGTTTCTTATGAAGCTAGTGTATAGTAAAAGGTATTTTCGGCAGTGAAGTTATAAAAGCACACCTGTTTTACGTTGCTCTCCATCACGAATAAATTACTTATTATCTATCCAAATTTGTTTTATTTTTTTACAATTACATATTTTCGAATTCTGATTATAATACTCTGCCATTTAAAGGTTTGTGTTTTTAATTTCTATTGATGATATTTCAAGAGCATTACTTTCTAGGAAAACCGGTTTTCCAATATAATGGAATACATACACAGCACATACAAATCATCAGGTAAATATATTTATTCTAAACTATTCTAACCCTACCAATAAAGTAAAGATTAGTTTTCATTTTTTAATTATTTTTCCCTTGTACTTTTCTTCTCCTAACATGTGTTGCTCACCTAGTAAATTACAGTTTTGAAAACATTTTTCGTGTTGAATAATATATGTATATATATATATATATATATATATATATATATATATATATATATAAATGAATGAATTAATTGAATATTATTACTTATTATTATTGATGTTTGGAATATATATTATTGTAAAATACAATCAGAGAGATAACGTTTTTGTTACTTATAAATTCTTTAATATTTATACCTGTAATGAGAGAATATCATTACATTCTCCCTTGTACCAATTAGTACAATATCATTTATCGTTGAGTTTTGAACTACCTCCTGCATTCATTATAAGTAATGTTTTGCTTATTTGTATTTTAATTTAGTTTTAATAAGCTACCAAATTTTCATTTATCTTACAATTAAATCCTTTTCTTGATGATTAATATTTTTTTAATGTAGTCATACGTCTTATACTTTTAAAGGTTTGCAGAGATATTCTATAAATTTATTCTAGGCTTCCCGTTTTCAATACGTGTCTCATTAAATTAAATAAAGTTTTCGTTTGAAGATATGATGAAGTATGCAACCTTTCCAACCATTAAAGTCCTTAATTATTCTCCAAATGAACTGAACAAAGAAAGCTTGCAATATTACAAACGCGACATTGATTGCAAAGTTTGCCGTCTTAAAGGAAACTTTGCTTCCTAATTAAGCAATTAGTCTGCAAATGCGGAACCGCTTTAGGGCAGCTTTATTTAGAATAACAGGCTGTCGCTGGTTCTACAGAATAAAATACAGAGGCATTTAATTGTAAGTAGGCTACATTCCAACGTGACACGGAAACAAATTGCATAGAATTATTTTATGTATGACGCATACCATAATGGTTTATTTCAATATTAATTTAAATTGGTATTACAGCTGATATAATAGTTAGAACCTATTAGGCTATTGTCTGGATTAGAGAAAACAATTTTTCAGTATTTTATAGTAATTACAATAAATTTTAAAACAAATATTTTTGCAAATAGTAAATTTATTCCTAAAATTGCAAATAAAAATGATTGAAGAAGAGTTAGCCCAGATAACTTCAAGTTGATCGTCACTTGACGGTAATATGATGCAAACATTTCCCTACACAAGTTTCGTTTAGTAACCTACTATGGTGCCCAAATAACCTAAATTGTTATTACCTCTGTGTAATCAAAACATTTATGCGGATGAAACTATGAAAGTAGAATATTGAAATCTAACGGCTGTCACTTGTTCTACAGAATAAAATACAGAGGAATTTAATTGCAAGTAGGCTACATTCCAACGTGACACGGAAACAAATTGCATAAACTACTTTGCGATTAACACATACCATAATGTTTTATTTCAAAATTATTACAAAATGTTGACATGGTTGATATAATAGTTAGAACTTCCTAAGCTATTTTCCGGAATAGGGAAAACAAGGGTTTTAATATTTCACAGTATTTACAATAATTTTAACGCTTGGATATTTCAAAACTTTTTATTAGTTGAAAATCCTAGTTAAACGTAATTATAATCAATTATGGCAAACAAAATCAATTGAAGAAGAGTTTGCCCAGATAACTTAAAGTGAAAAACTTGGGATCGTCACTCGAAGAAAGTAATATGACGCGAAATTTACACTACACAAGTTTCGTTTGGGAACCTACTATGGCGCCCACATGACCTACATTGTTGCGACTTTGGTGTAATCGAAACTTGTATGAGGCTAGGACGTTGAGACTCGAACATTAAATGCTAAGGGTAGAAGTGTTTTAAAGGATGAAGCATCTGAAGGAAGGGGCTATCGTTGAAGGAATCCATAAAGTGTAAATTTGGCATGAGGGAAAATAAAATACCAACACCTTACTAATTATAAATACATTTTCACAATTAATTTTTAAAGTGGTTTAATAAATTCTCTAGGTCGATGTATTAAACCCAATTACTATTGATTTGTATTTAAAAATAATTATAAAATAGTATTTTAAGACTATTTTCGGGTTAAAATCGAAAAGGCTCATTGTAAAATAACTATACTGTCATAGCTAAAGTGGCTTCTACGGTGTACGTTGTTTAAGGCTATTAATTTGTAATAAGGGGCTCTAAAGAGGCTATTTAAATAGCGTTTTATATGCAAACTGGAGGCAGGCGCTAATTTTGAAGCAGGTGAAATATTTCAGGTAAAAAGTTATTTCAGCGAATAAAAAGTTTTAAAGTTTCTGCCTAATGTGGATTTTTAAATTACCAACTGACATAAGAGTTCAAAATATTATGAATATGAATGAGCCACGAAAACCTGAGACGGACACCAAACTATCGCCATCTACACAGGTTTTGGATATATCGAGGGATATACAAGAACTGATCTGATATGTTTATATAAAGCATTGAAACACAGTAAAATGTCAAGTACGTAGATTTAGGTACAAAATGTCAGAGGCTTTCCCCAAAGTAATATCCAAATATAAAATATTGTAAAAACGATATACTGCTCAGAGATGTGATAATGTTGTCCCAATATCAATTGTGGGAATCCAGAGCAATTAAAAAAATAACCCTACACGTATATCCCAGTAAATGGACAAATCGATTACTACGAATGGAGTTATAGTTATTGCCAAATTGTCATTCTTACCGACATCGGTGCATCGGTTACTTAAAGGAACACGCAAAAGCTATATAAAGGCCACTCCAAGGCATTCTAAAGCACTTTAGTATCGCCATTTGTCCTTTATTCCTTTCCAAATAGAAATGTCGCCTCGCACTGACTGAGACAAACCTAATTAATAGGGAAAGGTGTATAAGGCCATAATCTCTTTCGTTTCTCTATTTTGTGTATTATATATTGTTGCATTTACGCACATGGATAGAACACAAGCATTGAATTTATGTAAAAACACTCTACTTAGTGCAGACGGAACCAACAATGCATGCATAACATGATAAATGGATAAGACTGCATGGGATAAGTAATTATGCATTTCAGGGTGCATGGAAGAGATATGTGCGTGATTAATGGCGGGAAAGTTATATTGTGAAAATACAGCGCGCTCAGCTTTAATCGCAACAAAGTACATTCATCGTTTGCATCTCGTTGGAAATTTCCTGCTCATCACTGTAATATTTTTTCAGGCCTGTTAAGGCCTACGACCTCGTTGCACTAATTACATAAACTTCTTGACTCGATATTAGACAGGTTTATTATTTAATTACAAATGTTTCAAATTCATTGCAGTTGTTTTCTGTTTACGTACATTATTACTATACCTAAGTAAAAATAAAATATAAGGAATTACAAAAAGTTCTTAGAATTTCTAAAACCGTTATCTATAAGATTTTGTAACTCCACACTGGTAGAAGCGAAGTGTATGTAGGTAAGGGAATACATTCTTCACTCTAGCGGTGAAATACGGAGCCAAGTTTGAAAGTCCTTTTACGCCAACTCGACTTCCGCTGTCACGTTTTGCATAATGCACAAAGCCGTTCCACAAATCGCAAAGCTGAATAAATCCGTAGAGACATTTACAAATGTCCCAATTTCAAATAGGAAACTAAATTTAACTATTTAGCTTCAAACTATTTTGTATTGTAAATGTTTTGTTAAAATCAGTAGATGACTATTGAAAATTAGGTTCTAATAAATAGCTTTTGCTAAACCCAGAATAAAATTAGGTTAGTTCTTACAAATTCAGAACATTTAAATGGCGTTTAGATTACATTACTGTGTTACAAATATTGCAGATTTGTTTGGCTGAATGTAACGCATCTGTTTCACAGTGAATTGAATTATATTATTCTCTTCATAATTACAGCGTGGAGTAGAATGTGTGCGGATGTATTAAGCAGCAGATATTATATTACGCTGTAATCTTGTTTATGTCACAGCTTTAGGTCGCCCGAGCTGCGAGTTGTATGTATGTCTAGCCCTGCTGTTGTCAAGGTCATGTGATACGTTTTGTAAAACAGTTTATGACTTTACTTTGCTATTATCTAAAGGCCTTTCCGCTCAGAGATTACTGCCTTACGTTTAAAATGTTTTATTTATTTTATGCCAATCCATGCGTTCAAAACACTTCAAAGACCCAAACATCAAGAAAGCACTTTCCCTTCAAATTAAGGAATTTTAATAAAAGACATTTTATACTCAAACATTATATCGTGTTTTCTGGCGTCGGCACAATTTTCTCTTTGTCGTATTTGTGTATTATCTTAGTTTTATAAATAATAATAATCGGCTAATTATATTTTAATTGTATAAAATTAAACCAGAAAATCGTTTTATAAGTACATGACATTACTTTCTATGCATATCAATGTGGTGACCGTTTTTCAACCACAGTGAAGGGTTTATTCAACATTATGTTACATAGGATTCGTCTAGAGTGGAAGGTTTTCTAAGAATGTAAACAAATTTAAGAGTTTATTGTGTTTATTATGAAACGAAAATATGTATAAATGTACGTAAAATTGTTTATTGTGCTAGCCAAGAATTCTCTGCATGGAGTGTTACCTATCAATTAATTAATAATAACATAGACTAGGTACAAATAATCCATTAAAAATGCTCCACAGAATAATAAAAACATGGTGTGACAGTATTGTGGCATGCAATAATTTGATTATCAGTGGTGGGGGAAAATGAATTTATATGTTGTATAAATTGTTATAATGAAAGTTAATTAAAGATTGTTTAGTTGATATAGCCAGCTTCTTTTTCATACTCATATTGTGAATTGTGACCAAATGCAAATATGAAGATGCATGACCTAATGTATCATGAAGAGAGGCTCGAAGACTGAAATATTGAGAGGTCCCGATCCACAACCAGCTTAATTTTACAATGCATATTTCCCCTTCCTACGTTTTCAATTTTTCATAATGTTCCCCTTTTTCTGTAGCTCAATTATTTGTAAAGAGGAGTCTTCCCTGTAGTTCATTTATTTCCCCATAACGTGCTTCTGCCCTGTACAAATCTGATTTTCACAAAGTTTTCCGCATTTATTCTAATTTATATTCAATAGAGGTATGCTAATTGTCATATAAGACTCTAGGTATGGAACCTGCTTATACATGGATACATTCACAGCAACATAACCACAAACCCATAAGCTAGGTTAGGTGCAAGCCCTATAATCCAATATGCTTACCCCTTGCCTTTACTTACGTCACACTGTATCAGATGTTCAGTGAAACACTTCTTAACGTTTTACTTTGCATAAATTTACATCTTTTAAAAGTGCCTCAATTTTCTGGTTTGAGCGTTTTGTGCATATTTTATAATTTATCTGATGCTTATTATTTACTTAAGTAGTATAAACAAAATTACCTTTCCTTGTAATTTCCTCCATGGAAGCACACATACAGAATCTAACCAATCACGGGGCGTGGGTAATAGAATATACCCCTTCATAGTGGACACCAAACATGATTTGCCATTCGCATTGAAATTATACAAATATTAAATATAACTCTTCAAATATACAATGGACATTCGGAATTGAAGAGTCAGTGTGAAAAGAAATGTTAATAATATTTTTTCAATAATAATTTTTCCATCGCAATGGAAGTCTTATAAAGAGGACGTTCCAACAGTTATATTGCTGGAAATACCTGGATGCTTGGGTTATAGCCAATATTGGATCTCATGCAATGCATAAGAGAGGGAGTAGCTTGGCTACATGGCAAAAGTCTGATTTCAATCATGACAGCAGGTGATCAAGCAAAGCAGAATGGTGATGTTAGTTTTTATGAATAATGTTTAGGAATGACTCTTCAGAAACGTTGACCTCTTCTTTTACATTGAAAAGACGTGTTTGTGTGAGATGGAATTAAACAGTTTTATAATTTTGTAATTGCTTAAATAAAACGTTTAAATAACAATAATTATCAAAGAATGAAGTTTTGTTAAACAAAATGCAAACATATCATAGGTTTATAAAGGGCTGCTGTTTATTTCTTGAAGATGAACGAGGTCGGAGAGAGAGTGGCCGCGGTGTTCCAATTCATATCTTTACACAATAAAGCCGCAGAGTTATTATTTTCATGGGGGCGAAGTGGAACAATAAATTAGCAGGTCCAGTTTACAGGCGAACAACACCAGCCAAGGGTTTTATTTGTTTGCTTTATGTTTACCATGTGTATCGCTGTTGTCATTGTTTCATTGTGTTATTGTTATATTTCAGGAATGAACCAAGTGTTTATTACGTCAACTCAGCTGAACAATGTTACAAATATTATCTGATATTTGTAAGTACATAATGAAGTGCGAATGGAGATGTGGAAATGTCACAAAATACACATATAACGTGATAGTAACATACAAGTACGAGTTAAGGAGTAAGACATATGTACACAGTAACACATATAATCAAGTGTTACACGATAACTGTACGCAGTAATACCTAGGTACGTGAAACATAGTCACATACAAGTACGAGTTAAGGAGTAAGACATATGTACACAGTAACACATATAATCAAGTGTTGATTAATGCTACAGTAAGTCCTAATATTTGTAAAGTACCTAATATTATATTTGTAAGTACCTAATAAAGTGCGAATGGATATGTGAAAATATCACAAAATTCACATAATATCTGATAGAATATAGGTAAGTATTATATAGTAATACATAAGTACGTGTTACACAATATCATACAAGTACGTATTACTCAGTAATACTTGAGTTGGTGTAACACAGTGACACGTTAAAGTGTAATTAGTACGTACGTATTGTGTAATGAGATATAAGCACAAATTAAGGAGTGTTACGAGTTACGTAAGTACTAGTGACAATGTAACATACAAGCAAATGTTACACAATAATATATGAGTACATGTTACATAGTAAAATATGATTAGTCATGCGTATCTCATTATATTTTTTAGAAACTTACGATCCCTATGTTTTTAAATTAATCACCGTAAGAGTTTTCACCGTACAAATATACTTTGCAACTGCACTACACGTAGGATATTAAATGCTTACAAACACAAAATCTTCTCAAAATATGCAAAACTGTTTCTACTGGTGGGATGAGTACAGCACAGTATTATTTCATATAATAGTCTTATTACTAATATTATTATATTAGCTCGTAATATTGCAGCGTTTACATGTGACCTTTTATACTCTTACTCCGCCTCGTTTGTTCTGGAGTGTTTTGTGTTACTCTTTCACAAGAATAACACAATTAAAAAGCAACAACACATACAAAAACACACCAAGACATAAACGAAAGGGCCGGAGCTCACAAGACCACATGTAGACACCCTAGTTTCTACATATGTCAAACAGTGGGAAACGTGACCACACGACAGAAGGAAAATATTAAAGACACAAAATACAAAACCCAAATCAAAGTTTTCTATACATACCCGTACACGTTACCCATGTATACATCAAATTTCGTCAAAATTTCAATATACTAAATACAACAGAAACATTCGAATTATACAAACGCCACATAAATCAACAACAACACATTCTAAACGACAAAACAACTCAAATCACACATCAAACACTTGATTCAAAGACATAATTAACAACTATTCAGTGAACAGTAACACACTACAAAACACCAATATAACACAGACCCACAAGACGCCTGAGCAAACTCTCTTGCCCGTGATTCTCAGCATTGAATAATGCACTGATTTAGTGTGAAACGTGTCCGCTGTAAGATAGAAGTAGTTGTTTCTCAAGTGATATGTATAGCAACGTAATGATGAGTTAGCTAATTTACATTTTAAACTTGTAGTGTATTTCTATACAGCTACATATGTACGATTTTATTAGGATATATTAAACATCAACATAATATCTTGAATGTTGAACAATATACAATATCTCCCCAGGACGTCAACGCTGATAAATATTGCTTTAACTATAAAAATACATAAAATATATGTATATATATATATATATATATATATATATATATATATATATATATATATATATTAAAATTTTTGCTATAGGTTGTTGTGAAGTGAATTTCGTTAAAAATAACAACTTTATATTCATTTTTCATGCAACAACTAAATTGTTATTCAAAATAACTCGCTGTAAAATTCTGATGCCAAACTGGAATTTAGAATTTCGAGATTCAACACTAGTGACGTAAGCAAACAGTGACGTATGCTTTGTACAATAGCACTTTTATTAGGCCTGAAAGTAAAGTAACCGTAATGAAATATTCAGCAGCCGGGGCAACGATGGTTTATTCAGTACTAAAGAGGTAGAGGCTCGGTTTGCATGATTTATTCGGTTACTGATAAATGCTTATATTGCTAAGGTGTATTTATAGCTCACTTTGAAAAGTATAACTTTTAATTGTTAAAAAAAACCGTAGGCAATCTTTAACAAACAAACCACGAACTCCATACCTACTTCATCTTTGAAGGTTTACGGTTTTTTATTATATAATCCCTGAAATAGGTTGGTTACGTAAATATCAAGAATAAAAATGAGTAATATTTTGGTATACTTAAAGTAAACTTCAAACTATAGGGTATACGCAGTACTGATATGTGTGAAAAAATTTATATATATTGAAATAAAAATTGTAAATACGATTGTGATACATGTAATTCGAATAGTTTTATATATTATCCCTCTCTTTCTCTCTCTCTCTTTTTTATTTAATATTATATATATATATATATATATATATATATATATATATATATATATATATATATATATATATAAATGAATACAAATATTTCGAGCAAAACATTAATTTTAATTTATATATTTTTCAAATCATTTCGCCAATAAATGTATAAGCCTCTTCAGTCAAAACAAAGATTTAACAAATGTTTACGAAATATCTTGTTTTTGTAAACAATATTAAAATAATAGTTTTATATCTTTTTTTATATATATACTCAAATTAGCATTTTCTATATACTACAATATTATCAGAAGCAAACCCATCCTAAAACTTTGTATTTACGCTAGATTCTAAAATACCTATAGTTGAAGTGGTTTATAATATTTTTCTTATTTCTAAGTTTCATATAACTGTTTGTGTGTTTGTTCATATCTTATGTGTTCTCACCTTTACAATTTCGACTATTTTTATAATTTTTGCTATTTTAAAATAGTTTCTATTCTTGTTTTAGAATGAAATTTCTTGGAACGTAAATATGAAAATTGGTAAATTTAACAATTGTTAGTGGTAGTATCCCTTTGTCCCTTACACCTGCTACCTTTAGTTTATCTACTTTTTTCATTTAGTTTTAATAATTATTTTACTATTTTTTCATATTGTTTATTGTTTTTGAAGGAAAGAGTAAATTTTAAAGGAATCTATATGGTAATATTATAAATATTTATACTTCAAACGCTGAACAAATGAAAAGATCAAAGTTTTGGTGGTAAATTAGCAATTATATTTCATACATTTTTAGTATTAGTAACCCTTGCAAGTAGACACCAATTAAGGAGCAATATGTGATAAATATTATTTGTTTGTGGATTACAAAGAGCAAGTTTTATTATATGTGTTATATTTGTTTATATTTGTGTTTAGAGTAATTCCTAGAACAAAAACAATTGTTCCTGCCTCTGACACGTAATCCCAAGTTCCATTAAACTTTGCACATTATCAACTCTGATCCATTTGGAATTCCTGAATATGCTATAGCCTAAATGCAATGAGCCTGTTTCCGTGTAGATATAACTTCGACACACAATCAGGAAGTTGCTCTTAGCATGACGTGTACATCACGCAAGACGTCATTGCAAACATTGTCTAACCACATTCAAGTATGTTTATCTAACCTATCGTAGGTTTCCACTTCTACTTAACTTACTCCAAAGGTTTTCCTTTCTGTTATCAGCTCGTGAGTTACCATCGTCATTTTGTGACGCATGTTTTCTCTATCGTACATCCTTTTATCGTCACACCCTATATATCCTTTAATAAATATTCGTTCCAGCTGTTGATTAAATATTAAAACATTCTCTTCCTAATAAGATACAGTACAAAGCTTTGCAAGTCCTTTTAAAGTAAACATTGATCTTCTTTTCTATTTAACTATTTTCCACAATCTGTGTCATACTATAATGTACAAAATATCAATATTTTGGATATAACAATACGTAAATTATAATAATAATTATTAAAATTTAAAAAAACCGATGTTCATCAGTGTCTAGGTTAGCGCCAGATAATTGTTCTTTAGTTATGTAGCCCAGGCGCATACCCAGGTGCTCTCTAATGGGGCCTAGAAGGTTATGTGCTTTATATTAGGTGTGCATATTTATTATGTTGTTGTTTTGTGTTTTGGATGTTAAATGCTTATGTACGAGATTTTTTAAGATAATATTCCAAATTGGTATCCATCTTTCTTATAATTAAAACAAAAAAAATTAATAACTTTAATTAATGAAACCGTACATCTAGGACGACTGTTATACATTGTATAAACTGTTTACTTATTTCATATGCGTTAGTTATGGCAAACACTAAGGGGTATAAAAGCAACGTTTCACGATTTACGTGATATCTTCTTTTTATAGGATGTTTCAAGCGATTCAAATACACAGTTAGGTTGGTAACACTGCAAAGCATTTGTTTAAAGCATTTACAATCGTGTATATTCGAGAGCGCACAGCGCAGATGAATTTCAAAAAGTGAGCCTAAGGGTCCTTGCGCTGCCCAGCCCTCGTTGAACCAATCCTCTGGCACTACTATCTCTCACGTGCGCTTGCAAAACCACAAGTCCTAAACAGTGAGAAGGAATCGGGATGGATTGCCCATACCCCAAGCGAATGATCTCTTTCCATGGAGAATCCGGAGACAGTGATATTAAACTTCCAGGTGAGCGTCGAAGAGCGGGATGAAGAAAGGCTGCAAGAAAGACGCCCTGTCAGAAAAAAACATCGCATAGACCAGTGGTTCTCAACCGGTGGTACGCGGAGACATTTCAGGTGGTACGCAGTCATATATTAATAATAACAATAAAAACTGTTACGATGCAACATTTCCGCGTTAAGAATACAATTCCTCCATCTGTGTTTTACATAGAATAGTGGCAGTTTGACGCTGACCTTGCCGCTACACAAACAACCCGAGTGACTCAATTCCTTCTCCAATGATATTTCTCTGAAGCCAGAAGTGACTGATGATATCACTAGTCATATGGAAGCCCTTAAAACGAGTTTTGATAAATATTTTAATCAAGATTTTTCTAAATATGAGTGGATTAGATATTCATTTTCAGGGGAATTTCCTAGTCACTCAAAAGAGTGTTTCATCGACCTTACAAGTGACAGCTCAATGAAAGATTCGTTTAAAGAAAAATCTTTAACAGACTTTTGGATGGGGACAAAAACTGAATACCCATCAGTGTTCAAGCAAGCAATAATCTTTTTACTTTCATTTGTAACCTCGTACTTATGTGAATCGGGCTTTTCAGAACTGCTGTACATAAAAAATAAATACAGAAACCGCATTAGTGTTGAAGAGGACTTAAGAATCAAGTTGAGTTCAATCGACCCAGATGTAGAAAATTTGGTCAAGGACAAACAACAACAACGAGTCATTAAGATCTGTTTAAATTTAAATGACTGTGTTCAATGAACTAATTTGAGATTGTTTTGAATGTAAGATACATTTCATTTTGTATCTAAGTAAATTCTATGTACAAACATACAGTTGTAGAATGCATTTTTATTTTCCTAAACATGACCAAATGTAAATTATATATAATTATTTATAAAAATAAAAATATATATAAGGTGGTACGTCAAAATATCTGAAAATTTCAAGTGGTACGTGGTTACTAAAAGGTTGAGAACCCCTGGCATAGACCATGCAGGAACACTGGGGGTAGGATAACCTTATTTTAAGAGATAAGGAGGGGTATTATCTTAGAAATACCTAGCTTGTGAGGCTATTATAGAAATGACATCTTCTTTATCTTCTAATATCTACAGGGTACTGAAATGATATGAAAAGCGAAATTAGTACTTGTGCGGGGGCTTTTCGGCGTCCCTCGGGTTGTGCTCATACTTCACCTGGACCAGAGTTGCCAGGAAGATTTAACCTTCACTCTGTAACAATTTATTACGATTTTGGCAGTATTTACATATCAAAGCACTCCAGTGGTCATAGTAAGACTTGACGACAATCTCGTTGTGCACTTATTAACACTCAGTGGATGTTTCAAATTTACTAGAATAATAAAAAATGTTATTTATTTCAAATGTATTTATTTTTAAATGGCATTTGTTGGAAAAGTTTAACTATTTTGAGCGGCAGTAGCAAAATATTTGCATTAGTTTCTTACATTAATTTTAAAATAAATTTTCCATTTCATCAATTTGTGTTGTACAAACGAAATACAAAGTAAATTTAGTTGTCTTTGTTTCCTTTCAGAGAAACATATCCGTCTAGGGAAAACGGTAAGAGAGTTCTCCCGTTATGTAAACAAAGGGCGTACAAATGTGTCACGACCATTAAGTTTATTAACTACTCTAAACAAGACGAGAAGTTGCCAAGTTTTACGGAACAACCTGACCCAACAGAGACGCCATTGTACGTACACAATTAGTTTACATCTCGGGCAAGGAAGGGGTGTGTTCACAGGCAGTGTTGCAAAACATGTACGATGTTTCCTAGTAAATATTCAATACAAAACAGCCTTTTTATATATGTTCGACATATGGATATATAGGAAATAATTCATCAGTTTTTTATTGTTTGTTTTTATAATATATTATATTTCCATACTAAGGGAAGTTATGCAGAGATATCATTTTGAATACACTACCCTTGCATATCATCATCATTTAGGTTGAACGCCTTCATTTGTATGCAAGATTAGTTGTCAAGCTGAGTGGCGTTGCATTTAAAGCGGTTTTGTATAAAGGTTTCGCCAAACGTGCTTTAAATATTTTCTGTACTAATATATACAATGCTTTAAAAATGTATTCGTTAAAAAGTGGAACGGTTATATTCTGTACAAAGGCTATACAATGTACTTTGCACAACGGTTATTTACAAAGTGGAATGTGTAAGTTACTGTAAAAGTCCTTTTATTGGTAAGTATTAGGAATTTAAACGATACATTTTCGAACTCTAAATGCTGAAATTCCAAACTCATCTGTAAACACCGTTATTTATAACTATTACCGTCTGACATTTGGTAAATTTTATTTTTACCCCACAGCCACGATACATGTTACCTAACCTGGCCCTAATGGATGCCCTTGTGACTAGGAATGAAAGTTATTAAGAAATACTTATTTTATTACCAAACACACAAGTTACCAAACGTCATCAACCTTACAAATTCCAGACTTTCATGGTAACATCTGAAAACATCATCTCTTATTTATAAAATTTTTAAATTTCCCACCTTCATTTGATGAATTCCAAAATTTATCTACATAATCAGAGGTTTGGTAATATTAGAAATTTCACAGTATCATATTATAACAAAATTCATGAAGTTAGGAAAACTGAAAAATATTTAAGCTTGTGCGATCTTACCACAGTATCACTACTGTAAACCTTTCGGCCAAAAACGGTTACTGCACTCACCTGTAAGCCAAAAATATTATATGTATATGTCGAAAAGTTTCTTTGTAGGTAAACCAAGACGTGACTTGATCACTGGAGAGGCGCTTTACTTGGACATCGAGGGACCATGGAGATTTATGGTGAAGAATCTCTAAAAATGCATACAATCACGTCTAGTACAAACCTGCATCTTGGGAAAAATCGAGTCGTTCCCACCCAAGCCCAAGGGAAGCTAAGAAGAATGACAACTTGATAGGCTGGAACCATTTTGAGCGCCATAAGGAAGACAATCAAATTTGAAGAGGGAATAAAACCCGTACGGAAACGATCTAAAGGGAAACACGAAAATCAATTTTTTGTACATTATTAATATTATTATTTTCTATGCTAAGGTACAGACGCCTGTTACTTGTCATATTGTTTTTTAATTGATGATGTGTCAGAAAAATAAATTTCGCATATTTGTATCCGAGAAGGACATTTACTTGGCAGCAAGAAATTACGTCATTTGTCTTGACAGAAGCGACTCCAACGCGGACGTGAGATTATTTAATGAAGCAGGAAGTCAGTTATTGCACCGTAAAGTCCACTTGGAAATGGAGCATATTCTTTCGTTGATTTATTCGTCTGATTTATATATATATATATATATACTATTTGTAGTTGTGTAAATAAAAATGTTAATATTATATTTTATAAAAAAATACACGTTATATTTCGTAAGTAATTATTATTTTTAATATAAATTTGACATGAATCTAAAGTGTTGATTGAACAAATTTAAATTGATTATTTTTTATTATTTTAATGTCAGTATGTAAAACGCAATTCACAGAGTACGTAGTTTGAAAATGTTTAATTCAGATGATTGAAAAAGGGACTGGTTTAGTAAAGACCTAAACGTAATACATAAATACTTTCACATTTCTTATTCTGTAACGGGTTTTACAAAGCTTCAATAAAATATTAGCAAAAAATAAATATTTGTCATTACTTATCTATCATAAATTGTTTTTTAAATTCATTTCAAGTGTTTGTTAATATTAGTTCTTTCGATTTTACTATTTCTGATAAAGATTATATCTTTTATTATTTATTTTTAATATCATGCTATATTCATATGTTTTACTTTTACATTTAGTTCTCTTTAGTTAACTATATACAAGATTAGTGTAGCGCGACGCGAGTAATGATTCCTTCGTGTTGCACTGTATCTAAGAAAGTATAATTCCACATAATGCACAGATCTAGAGCGAAACTAGTTTGTTGAGAAATATCAGTAAGTAGTTGTTTTTTTGGTTTACTAAATCTATAAAAAGGTGTTTATTCAAAGTCCTCTATATGTAAAATCCAGCAATAGCAAGCTAAAAATTGTATTATACAAATTATTCAAATAAGTGTTTTTTAAAGTTACCTTTACATTAGGCCCATTCTTTATACTGCAACCTTGTTTTATGTGTAAAACTTCTGTCTGTGAATATTCACACCACCTCTCACGTAAACTATAATAAAGGATATACATTTTAATGGGTGCAACTTTATACAGATTTAAAGTAAATAATCCAATTTATAATTTCTCAAACATCTCATAGGTTAATTTTAGGTCGTTGATACTAAATCATAATTTTAAAACACTTGAATATTTTTCTATTTCGACAGGTTTACTTTTTTCTTTAAAAATTATCAAGTTTGGATTGTTGTGAATGTTGTGAATTTAGTCCCGTATCATAAATATAAGCCTCATAGTGGATTTTTCCGAGGGTCTTATGGAAAATTTAAAATTTGAGAAAGTATAAAAAACTACGTCATCGATCTCCTACAGAGAGTTTAATGGTCAAGTCATGTTCACCTTTACCAAGATATATTAGTTTTTCATTTTCTGTGAAATATGATTCACTTTTATGAAATAATTGTGAGGAATGCTTTAATATTAAAAAACGTTAATATTGATTGATGTTTCACTAAATACTTTGACCCGTTAAACCATTGTGTTACATTAATTCATTTTTTACTATAATCGTTTAGTAGTTTACAAATCATTTTTGAAATAGATTGAGGGGAAGGGATGAAGAGAAAATGGTGGGTAAATAAATAGATAGACAGATAGATCGATAGTTAGATAGATAGATAGATAGAAGGGAAGATAGATAGATAAATGATTATATATATATATATATATATATATATATATATATATATATATATATATATAGGTAGATAGATAGATAAATGGATAGATGGATAGAAGACACATATAGATAAATAGATGGATAGAAAAATAGATAGTTAAATTATATAAATAGAGAGATAGATAGAGCAAGAGATAGATAGATAGATGGAAAGATGGATAGATAAATGGATAGACAGATAGAAGACATATAGATAGATAGATGGAGAGAAAAATAGATGGGCAGATAAATTAAAAAGATAAAGAGATAGATAGAGGAAGAGATAGATAGATGGAAAGATAGATAGATAAACGGATAGATAGATAGAAGAGACAGATAGATACATAGAAGAAACAGATATATAGATAGATGGATTGATAGATAGAAGAGACAAATAGATAGATAGATGGATAGAAAAATAGATAGACGGATAAATTAAATAGATAGAGAGATAGATAGAGCTAGAGATAAAAAGATAGAGATGGTAGATGGATAGATAGATAAATAAGTATATAGAGAGCGAGAAGAGATGGATAAAGATAGGGAGAATGAGAGGGAGAAAATAAATAAATATATAGATTAATAAATAAATAGATGGGGAAAGTGGTAGGTAGATAAAAAGAGTGAGTGAGAGAGAAATAGGGGGGGGGAGGAGAAAAAAGCCACAGAGAGTAATAACAATTTCTCAAACATAGCAATAAATCTAAATTTGTTATCAATAATTTATTTGTGATTATGATAAGCGTAACCCAAAGATTACGAACCTAAATACCAGTAACGTGGCTTTACTACGAGAGGATTTTACAGCTCATTTCCGAGATTATTTGATTTCACTTTCCTGCAGACCAATAGAGTCGCCAAATATATATTTACATATTGTACAAAGGTATAAGGTACAAAGCATAACAAGGAAACCTTTCTCTACTTGATCAGATTCCTCGAATTTAATAAAAGAGAATCTCATTTTTAGGTAGCATCTGTGTTCTGTTAACAACTTTATTTAAAAAAAAAAACATACTTCCTAATAAATCCTGTGAGAATATAAACTTGAATTGAATATAGAAGAGAAAGATGAAATTATTTACAAGATATATATTTGTCCAATTAATTTAATCCATCAAAATATGAGTTATACGAAATACATTATCAAGTAATTATACGTTTTTTTTAAAATTATATATCTTTTAAATATTTAATTGTTTGTTTTTAAAAATAATAATATACACGTTCCTACAAAATATTAAATACAACTGACGTAAGAACTTAGTTGACAAAATTCGTCCAAACAAAATAAAAAGCGAAACTCTATCAAGGATTGTTCCACAGACTATAATACATAAATATTAGCTCAGCTATTATTTAGTCTTACAAATAATTACTTCCTATCCATGGCGCTACAGTCCGGTGTGAACTTTGGCCTCCCCAATGAGTCTTCGCCAGGTAGCACGAAACTGGGCTGCTGCTTTCCAGACCATCACAAGGATCTAGCATCCTGTGCGACGCAATCCGTCCATCTAAGTCTAGGATGTCCATTTGCTCTCATTTTGTAGATAGTGCTTCTGGGTTCATCACTCTCTACCAGCCCGGGCCAGACGCCCTCCCGAGCGCAGTCATCCAATTCTTATTACTTTGTCTATATTGGGTTCTCCAAACACCTCGTAAAGCTCACAATTTCCTCCTCCACAGCCCAAGAATCCTCCCGAGAATCTTCCTCTCGAAGATAGAAAGGTTGTTTTTCTCATTCCTTGTTAATGCCCATGATTCAGAGGCACATCCCAGTACTGGATGATCAACGTCTTATACAAAGAAATACTAGAAGGTTTTATTTTAATAATTTTAAATAATTATAATATAATATTGTATAGTCCCTATAGTAAATGAATCTAATATTGAAGGTCGTAAACTCTTTCTTATTGAACGAGAAAAGGTAACTTGTGAGAGAGACTGAACTTATCATTTTATGTTGAAATATTTTGTAACTTCCCATAAATCTAGTGACTATAGCTGCATACTTATAAATTTAAAATTATATAAATGTGATGTTTCAAGATATGCCAGTTGATTTTCTGTACATATTATGATCTAAATATATCATAAGTTGACTTTGTTAGATAAAACATACATTATATATATATATATATATATATATATATATATATATATATATTCTTGGTAAATGTATTTAGAAAAATGTTAATTATTAAAAAGCAAATAGCTTGTCATGCTTGTTATACATTTTAGTTGTTAAAATAAAGTTAGAATAAAATGACAAAAAAACCTCCTAACCCATTGGCAAACCTAGACATTCACAATTACTACTAATAAATTCCTTAACGTCCCACAAATAAAAACTTATACAAACATTAAAAACTTAAAGTTAAAAAGTAATCTTACCGATGCTCTAGAAAGATACAAACAAAATACCACAGATTGATACGTTATATAAAGTAATCTATGATAGGGAAACGTAGCACAGCTGTTCACACTTTAACCTCATTATTCAGAGTACAAAGGTTTCACTTTGCTACAACCAACCAACATCAGGAATACTGTATCACTTACGTCATTCGGGAGGGGAAGTAGCGACGTAGGAATCAAGATATCCCTCTTACACGAACCTGCTTGAGCGAATTTAATATAAAAGCAATATGCGTTTAGGCAATACGAAATGTATATGTTTTATACGGTTACTTATGTATCCAACAACACGCCATAAAGGATAAAAATGCAATGACATACCAGCGTTAAAAAACCTTTTAATCGGATTTTATGAAAACCTGAAACAAATTACAAATGCAAACATATACACCTAGTAATAAATGGACAAATACAATACCTAACCGCAACAACATATGTATCAAAATAAAGAGCATAAGTAGCAAACAATTTCTGGAAACCTAATTTATAAAGATTAGGTATAAATATTGCTATGTCACAACGACAGCTCTATAAAAGCTTTCAGTTTTAAAGACACAAAAGTGGAGATATATTGCAAAATTTATGAGCAAGGTAAAATATACTTTTCCTATAAAATTAACGTTAAATAGTGCAATAAAAATTTTGGAGAACACGTAAATCTTAGGTAAACTTGTAATACTAGTTATTTTTCTGGTGTTGGGCCTTTTCCAATATTTTTATTGTAATATAATTTACCACCGTGCTCTGCATATTGTAATTAAAAATAGTGATAATAATAATAACCTATTAATGTACGTAAAATGTATTTTTTTACAATTAAACAGTAAAAACAAACTGTATGGAAAACAGGAGTATTTTATTTGAAAAATAATGAGTGTTTCGGGCATTTATTTAATTGAAATTAATAGTATTATAAGGAACTTTAAAAGATACAAACATGTTACTGACAAGATCTTATACTTTGCCCCATTTTAAAAAGACGTGTTGATAATAATAAGTACTACTGAAAAGTAAAGCAAAGAGACGTGTTGATAACAATTACTTACTACTGCTTTAAAGAATATATTCCTGAAATATTTGAAATAGTGGTGTTTAGTTGATTGATATTGTTACTATAAATGTTTTACTATATTAAATACTCATACACAAGCACACATTGAAAAATGAAATAAGGTTTACATAATTTCACAAAGTATAAAACATAAACAGAAAAGTTAATTCAAAATGTAAATTAATAATAAAAAACCGTAATAAGTAATATTGGTAAGGAAAACTTTATACAATGGACTAAATTTATTCTCAAGTTTGACAATAATTAAATCAATTTAGATATTTTCCATTAAAAGCATTCCTGAAAAATATTTTCATTATGCTTGGATTTGGTTTTCTGGTTTTAAAAGCAATAATTATCTAGATACGAAAGTTACTCTGTTACTTTCTTCTCTCGGTTAAAACTTTTCTAATAAAATTCATCAAGATGAAGCGTAGAGAGAAAGAGGACTTGCGGATTTTGTAGACCTAATTTACTGCTTACGCAACGTTTCCTAAATTTATATGAGGGAATTAAAGTCTCCGTCGTTTCTATGTTTTACGTAGAACCTTGTGTTTATACACGATATTTACAGACGTGCCCCATTCATAACGAAATTGGTTGTTCAAAATCAACAATAGACTCGTAAATGCATTTTATAAGTGTTTGTAAATTTATTATTTTATGAGTCATAATATATTATTCAGTGTATGTATTATTATTATTATATATATATATATATATATATATATATATATATATATATATATATATGTAATACCAATACAAAACCGTAAATAAACAATAATATCTTGGTAGATATATTTTATAAGGGAAAATAGTAGCTAGTAATAATAATTTGTATTTTATTGTACAATTCTGAGGAAAGAACCCAAAGGCGTTCTAAAGGTATTCACCCTGAACCTAGCTTTATACCAGAACTTGATTGTATTAAATTACTTTAATTACATCTGGAATATTTTTATATGCCAAATAATTCCTCTAACTAAAGGGTTACTATATATTTCCTGATTCGCTTAGAGAGAGGTTTAGGAATCAGATGACACGAGATAATTCAATGTTGTACGTGGGCTATCTGTTGTTGTTGGGGCTTTTTAAAAAGTAAATATGTCAGCCACTACAAGCTGAGGACAATCCAAAGTCGTATGTGCGGCCACAGACATGAAATGACGATCCCTCCCCATTGTACAGTCTCAAAGCATCACTGTAGGTAATCATAATATACTGGTGATTTTTTTATAATTCCAAAAACCCCTGGCAATGAATAGCATTTAGAGTATTCTGTATTAGATGACTGGGCAATGAGAAATCAATCTTGCATTTTTATTCTCCATGGAAGAACGTAACTCAATGTATGTTCGAATGTAGGTAGCAACTCCAATTTTAAGGTTAATAATGCGCCAAGTGTTTGAGCCTAATGCAGCAGTCGAACGCTGAGACGTCTAGAAACGATCCTGGAGAGATTTTTAAAAATAATTTTGTAAGCCGGATGTTTCCGTTTACTTCGAATTTTAGTATATTAATAAATATGAAACATCTGACATCGCCAAGAAAGGTTTCCTCAGGAGATTAGCCATCGTCTGAAAGCACCAATACCAAGTATAAGTTTAGAATGATGAACTGAATCGAAAAGTTTCAGAACTGTATGAAGGGCTATCATCCGTAATTTACACATGGTCTTAACACGGCGCAATCGAAAAGGAGCCTACCACTTAGAACACTCAACATATCCAATATCCTGTCACATCGAACATTCAAATCCTAGTGAGGGAACAATGAAACCCTTTTAACAAATAAAATACCCAAAAATCTAAGATTTGAAATCCATGGTTCGAAGTTTCACTCAATCAAGATAAAGGATAGATATCGCCTACGCCGACTAAACGATGTACACTGGGTATTTGGAGCTGGAAACTTAATACTTAAACGTTTAAAAGAAACTAGTTTTGCTCCACTTATAAACAATATATTTTACAATAATAAACTATTAAAAACAGCAAGAAAGTTATAACGGTTTTTGTAAATGTTAAGGAAGAAGGGTTTCTAATCTAATACAAATTTGAAGCGGTAAAATTAATAATATTATCCTTTCATAAATCTGTCGAATACAGTTAAAATCACAAAACACTATGCAGTGAATTTATAGTGAAAATTTGAATTTCAAGGTCACATAAAACTTATAATTAAGAACTCGGCCAGCAATACTCACACTAGAGAAGTTAACCAGTGCCAGTGTCCGCTTACCCAGGTTCCTATAAGTGTGCGTGTGTGATTGTGTACATTAAGCTCTTACTAAAAGAGAGTCTTATTTATAATTAATTTATTTTTATATAACTCATTATCAGTATATGGTTTCGTGCTTTATAATATTTGGTACAAGATTTATGTAGCCTAATTTGGTAGAAGTTCTGGTTTGCGTTTCTTGATTGTATAAATATGTTTGTAGATTTGATATAAATTTAGATTGATTTCCCATATAAACTATGTATTTTCATATTTTTTCGTATTTGAAAATTGTTTTTAGCACTATACAAGATTAATGAAAGATTACATTTTTCTTAGAGTTGTACTTTAGTTCAATTTCAATTGTAAGAACAAGAAAGATTTTTTTAAAATGGAAAATATTTTTTTTTTTTTGCTGTAAAAACGCTTGTTGTTTATAAAAGAATGCATGTGAAACAAAAAAATCACAAAATATATACAAACCTGTGTCTAACTTACTTAGTAAAGATTATATATAATATAATTTTGCTTTTTTATTAACTTTTATCCAGAAATATTTATTACTTGAAATATTTGTATGTTGGAAAATATTTTACTATATGTCCAAAACAGTATTATTAACTTTGTAATTCCCTTTCTCTCAAAGATAAAGTTATTTGTTGGAAAAAGAATTTCAACAAGCGTTTTAGAAGCCTCACAGAATAAAATTTATCACAGAACGTATTTCCGCGTACAGCAGTCGTATTGCATTATTCACGTAAGACATACGTTTGCAGTTACTATAACCGACAGACTTTACCTCCCCAAATGTAAATATGTCAGACACAGTGAAATCGTACGTATTGGAACTTAGTATATGTAAACAAGATGCAGATTTATAGGATTGTTTCCGAAAGTAAATGGTTCCGTGTAATAATGCATCTGTTAAATCTTATCCGTGTGATACAATAAAATATAAATGTGTCAAACTTTTAAAACTATTTATTGATAAAACTGTAGTGTTTTATATTTGTTACCAAACAAAATATTCTACGGAAGCAAATTACTCAATTATATTGTTGGTGATGCATTTCCGGTATGTCCCAGCTGCCTGAGCTCACAAGTTGCGATAGACTGATAGCACCTCCATCCAATTTCGTCCGCAAACAAGATATTGCTTGTGGGATGAAATTACAAAACGGAATTTTAAACAGGTGAAATTCCTTAGTGTGAAAGCAACGACCCTTGGGTTAGCTCCAAAATTATTAAAACATAACGCACACGTTCGAAGCATCTCCTGTTGCAATAAGGTGGGGCTTTCTCCAAAAAACCCACAAATATGACCACACATTTCATGTGTGGCAATAAAACACTATTTATAATTTAATGCTTATGTACCTGCTATGATCCAAGTATGGCATTCAAATTGGTTGTAAAAACCTCCAACTTGCTCGTCTAAAGATGCTCGTGACAAAACGTCTATCATTCTACCTCCAATCCAAATACCTCAACAAGCGGGATATATTAGAAGAGTTGGGGCTTAAACTTGCCCCAAGTGTCGCGGTAACTTGACGACAAAAGACCAAGCATGGAATATAAATGCAAAATGGGCATAAGAAGTTTTATCAAACTTTTGTGAATCCAACTTTTAAAGTCATATCAAGACAAGTAAACTTTGGCTGTACGTTCAGTTAAACTCTAAAGTTGAAGGAAAATTAAATAAAGCTTTAAAGTCATGTTTTAATTTTAAAAAACTGTAACTTTACATTATAAACTGTTTTACAAGTTTCTAAATATCAATATATAATCGTGTTTGTGATATTACATTAATCGTTAATGGATATATTATTTTATCCAGACTCTATAACAGCTGTCTTACCACAGTTAGTAACAGTGACAATTATTTATAAACAATGTTTAATTTAAAAGTGTCACTAAGGTAATGTCAGCGCAGGAGTAGAATGGGATGCGTCCCAAAGCAAACACTGTTCTTCCCATGACAGAAGTCTGTGGCTTGAAATGTGTTACGTATACATTTGTAAAGGGTAATAACTAAGCGTTCTCTCTATGTCTCACATGCATTCTCTAGCGGTTCTCTACGTATTCGAAAATAAAGGTCTTAGTTAATAATGGAAGATCCATCTACAACGAATTTATACAGTAGGAGGTTTATGTGAATCAGAGACAATTCCAATCTCTGGAAAGTACAAATTGATTAGGATCTGTGTATATGAAGATCTCTATTGATTTCAATTCACAAAGGACAAAACGATTCTCTGACAATAAAAGAAGGATTGTCATAAGAAAGAAAATCTACTGAGCTTCCATAGTAAACACCATGTAAGTAATCTCGAGAAAACGATATTTATCATACAATTATAAATACCATACCACTGAAAGGAGCATAAAGACAGTAGCGTAGAAAGTAGAAGGAGTAGAAAGTACAGTAGAGTCTCGATAATTCGAGGTGAATGGGACCTAGACCCCCTCGGATTACCGAAAACTTGGATTGCACGGAAAAATATCCTGAGTATTAGAAAAATGACCCTAATACAGTAATAGCCTTCATATCCAGAAAACGTGGCGACAGCCCAAACTCGATTCATTAATTGCAGGGAATATAGACCAGTCCAGCTAAGCATCAGTGTCGTCATTGTTTGATTGATTTGCTTGCTTCAAGTGAGTTTATTTTTCATATGTCACGCACAAGACTAGACGGTTGTGCAGGGATATTTGTGTTAACTGTCAAAACTTACAGTTTGAATGAAGAAAGTAATTTGTAGCCCATTGACCTTCTGTCATCTTAACATAACTGATACCGACACAATCACAACATAACAGCGAACATGAGCGGCAGCGTAACAACAATAACAGAATGGGAGGAAGAAAAAAGTATATAAGCATTTCTTGGAAACCTGACGCATTTCCTTTACATGACGTATTGATATAAGCATTTCTTGGAAGCCTAACGCATTTCCTTTACATGACGTATTGATATAAACATTTCTTGGAAGCCTGACGCATTTTCTTTGCATGACGTATTGATATAAGCATTTCTTGGAAGACTGACGCATTTCCTTTCCATGACGTATTGATATAAGCATTTCTTGGAAGCCTAACGCATTTCCTTTACATGACGTATTGATATAAACATTTCTGAGAAGCCTGACTCATTTCCTTTGCATGACGTATTGATATAAACATTTCTTGGAAGCCTAACACATTTCCTTTGCATGACGTATTGATATAAACATTTCTTGGAAGCCTAACGCATTTCCTTTGCATGACGTATTGATATAAACATTTGTTGAAAGCCTGACGCATTTCCTTTGCATGACGTATTCATATAAACATTTCTTGAAAGCCTGACTTATTTCCTTTGCATGACGTATTGATATAAATATTTCTTGGAAGCCTAACGCATTTCCTTTCCATGACGTATTGATATAAACATTCCTTGGAAGCCTAACGCATTTCCTTTGCATGACGTATTGATATAAAAATTTCTTGGAAGCCTAACGCATTTCCTTTGCATGACGTATTGATATAAACATTTCTGAGAAGCCTGACTCATTTCCTTTGCATGACGTATTGATATAAACATTCCTTGGAAGCCTAACGCATTTCCTTTGCATGACGTATTGATATAAAAATTTCTTGGAAGCCTAACGCATTTCCTTTGCATGACGTATTGATATAAACATTTCTGAGAAGCCTGACTCATTTCCTTTGCATGACGTATTGATATAAACATTTCTTGGAAGCCTAACGCATTTCCTTTGCATGACGTATTGATATAAACATTTCTTGGAAGTTTGACACATTTCCTTTGCATGACGTATTGATATAAACATTTCTTGGAAGCCTAACGCATTTCCTTTGCATGACGTATTGATATAAACATTTCTTGAAAGCCTAACGCATTTCCTTTGCATTACGTATTGATATAAACATTTCTTGGAAGCCTGACGCATTTCCTTTGCATGACGTATTGATATAAACATTTCTTGAAAGCCTAACGCATTTCCTTTGCATTACGTATTGATATAAACATTTCTTGGAAGCCTGACGCATTTCCTTTGCATGACGTATTGATATAAACATTTCTTGGAAGTTTGACGCATTTCCTTTGCATGACGTATTGATATAAACATTTCTTGGAAGTTTGACGCATTTCCTTTGCATGACGTATTGATATAAACATTTCTTGGAAGTTTGACGCATTTCCTTTGCATGACGTATTGATATAAACATTTCTTGGAAGCCTAACGCATTTCCTTTGCATGACGTATTGATATAAACATTTCTTGAAAGCCTGACGCATTTCCTTTGCATTACGTATTGATATAAACATTTCTTGGAAGCCTGACGCATTTCCTTTGCATGACGTATTGATATAAACATTTCTTGGAAATTTGACGCATTTCCTTTGCATGACGTATTGATATAAACATTTCTTGAAAGCCTGACGCATTTCCTTTTCATGACGTACTAACATAAAGATTTCTTGAAGGCGCTATTCATTTTTTTATTGAGGCTATAAACATTTCTTAGACGCCCGACTCATTACCTTTCAAAAAGATAAAATAAGCTCAAATATAAATAGGCTTGAAATATATGTTAGCTCGAAATATCGGGACTCGGATTTTCGAGATCGTACCGTAATTGAAATTGATAAAATAAGGACTAACCTACTTTTACAACAAGTATACTTAATGAAGTGTACTAAGTAGATTGTGTGAAATGTCACTCGGGTTGACAATAACAACGGACAGAAGGAGTTATATAGTGATGTAAAAAAATAATGAAAGTTATAATGGATAATAAACTAGAAATTTAATACAAAATGGCCTAGAGATTACATAGCGGAATACGAAATGATAAATGTCCATTAAACAAATCCTTAATAAAGAAAGGAGCCCGCAATAGGCTGAGGGAAATGATTTTAAAATATTTTTTTAAAATTTACTATGTTTACTGTGTCAATTTTCGTAGTATTATTAAGTATATAGAATGAACAAAAGTAGCAGGTTTGGGATCTAGAAATGTAAAGTATAATGCTTTATATGTACCTTGTATGTAGCTTGTTTGCCATTACAGGTTATTTCTACTAAATATTTCTACCAAAATTCTAGACACATCACCCTACTGGAAGACAGACTTATAGAACAGCATACACAGTGTGTGCTTTTTTGGAACAGCCCCATTCCAGTGCATTATTTGTTGAAGTACTGTAAACATAACCAATATATTGCGAAAGTAATATTAAAACTTATTTTTTTATAGCAATCATAATAAAACAGAGATGAAAACACTTATTACTATGGAAAATATTTTGACTCAGTAAAATTTAAATAAATTTACTAAAATAATAATCAGCAATATGATAATAAACGTAAAATTTTCACCGATCGTCACAGACAATAAAATCCTCAAGCAGTGAGTTTACCATGTGAGTAGACAATAAGAACAATACCTTACCACTTTAGTAATTTGTTAATAGTATTTGATAAATTCCACTCAACTTAAGAGTTTAGAACCGAAAAATATCTATTTAAACCGAATTTTGTAAAACTACGTTTCAATAAAAGCAAGATATATCTTATGTTTATATCGAGTGAAGAGTCAATATACTCGAGTACATTCCAACTTTGCGATAACTTGCTTGCTTTTCTACCCAGCTTTATATGGCCACAGTATTCCCAAGAGTAGATCTCACGTAATATTCTCTTTAGTAATATAGTTTTATTGCAGATGGAACTTAGGACAGTTTTTCTCTGCCATCGGCTAGCAACAGATATCGATAATATGGCAATGCTTGTGTATATGTTTATAATTCCTGCATATCAGCCTATAGTTGCCTTATCCCATGTACGGTTACGTTCTTACAGAGATACGATTATTTTTAAGGTTAGTTTATACTAATTATTATTTCATAACTCCCATACTTTTGCAGCTAGTAATATTTATATACTTAACGTTTATAAAGCGTCCAAACACAGTTCTAAGAATGTTTAATATTAAATAACTTACTAATAGTATATTTATACCGAACTCACACGGTCACTTTATCACTAAAGCTTTTACTCTCTTCATTACATTAGAAACACCAATCCCAATCCACTTCATCCTTTATATATCGACTAGCCGCTTCTAGTAATTTCTAATCTTCTGACTTCTAGAAGGTTCTAGAAAATGACAAATGTATAGAGGAAAAAATATTAAATTACAAAACTACCTAAAATAAAAGTATGATTTCTCTTTCAGAACCAATTTCGAACTTTGGAAAAGAAACAAATGAATAATTGTTTCCTTTTGTGGTGACAAAGTTTCATCAGTTTCTAAAATCACGGTTTTTCTGGTTTGTTTTTATTTCCAATTTTAAATATTGCAGACTCAAATTTAGGTTCTTCATGTGATAGTAATGTCTCTATCGAGAAGCTGAACTGAGAATAGCAGAGACACTGTGACCTGAAAAGGAATTAAGCAAAGTACTTAAGTGGTAGTAATGTATAAGAGAGATTTATTGGTGTATCTTTATATGTATTTAACATTTAAACTGAGTTCGTTTCTACCTAAAGACTTTATATTTTTGAAATTGTAGTTGACTTTTTAGAAAATTGAACTTCACAGACATCATCACGTAGTTAATTACAAAATAATGACTGAACAATCGTACGGCGTCTAGTAGTAATTCTGAAGTGAAGAATCAATAGCCATCTCTTGTCTGTCGCGTAAAGGTTTCCACAGGCATTCATGCAATCAGGTTTAAAGACTTTAATGTCGTCAGATTTAACTGAGAGTTTGGCAAAGCTTCATAAGTTCGCATGATTGCTTTGGTTTCCCATTAAATGATCAACATCACCTTCGGTCAATCTTGACTGATTAATCCAATTTCTGAATCTAAAGAGATGCAGCTATTCGGAATATATCACATTTAAATAGCAATGAAACGAAAGTAAGTTTTATAAGAGAATTAGGGTCTCCTTACTTCGCCAATTATTGGGTTTATTCTACAAGTTGAACATCGTTAAATGTCCATAAAAGTTCCCTATTTATGACGTCCTAACTTTACTTTGTTGTCGTACTTTACGAGGTTCCTGCCCTTTAACTTTCCTTGATGTTTATTTAATGCTTCATACTGATCATGTTGTTTGCTTTTTCCAGTTTCACATTTCAGTAACAAATACATTTAAATATCGTACTTTAAATAATTTTTTAGAATACCTCTTGCAATATTTACGCAATGACTAAATTTTATGAGTTTAAATTAAAAAAACGAAATCAAACAACGGTAAGAATATTGTCTAATTCAATGTGTAACTTAGTAAGAAAATTAATAATGTTTTTAGTTACTAAGAATATTTTCCATATAATGACAGTTAATTCGCTTATTGAGCTTTCAATTCAACTTTGAATAAAAATATGATTAGTTTTTTATTTGGATATGGGCTAATACAGTCCCGGAAGGCATGCGGATATGAAACTGGCAAGCGAAATAATTAACCTTCCCATTTCAAGTTTAACACATCAAACGGCATCAAAACTGAATATTTGTGTTTGAGTAAAGGATATTCAGAATACTTTGAAAAACAGACATTCGCAAACACTCTTAGTATCAAACATTCTCTTTGACACACAACACACACAAAAAACACACACACACACACACACACACACACACACACACACACACACACACACACACACACACACACACACACACACACACACACACACACACACACACACACACACACATACACACACACACACACACACACACACACATACACACACACACACACACACAACACACACACACACACACACACACACACACACACACACACACACACACACATACATACACACACACACACACACACACACACACACTGCAACGTCCCCCCACCTCACCTCTTCGCCGTCCCTACCACCAGCATCACCACGCGGTCGTTTTGTTGCGTTGTTTAAATCCTTTCTTGCAGAATACTAAAATTTAATTGTTTACAAGAAAACATATTTATAAACAACCAACACTCTGCCTATCACCCTGCTGGTAAAACCGTGCTAAACTCCCAGAGTTAAGTGTATGTTTCCTGCTCGCAGGGCCAAACCCTCAACAAGCCTATTCCCGCTGACTATTTAAAATACATATAAACCCTCCTAAAAAAGTTTATCAATTGTGTATGGTCTAAGTATAGTCACACATGTCAAATTAATAGTCAGCTGGAAAGAAACACATTTAGAATAATACACATAATAAACACAGAGTCTTACCACCTGATGATGATCTGCAGAAACAGCAAGGGAACGTGCAAAATATGATTGTGTTTAAAAATACCTATTTTAAAAGGCTCCTGTGTCCTCTTAAACACAATCTGCCAGTAGATAAATCTCTGGACTTTTATTACAAAAAACCAACTAATCTTTAGACTAGCTCATGAAATTAGTAGAGAGAAACTCTTTAAAACATTAGGCTTTATCTATTGCCATTTAATGAAATTTAATTAAATTTGTTTACTGATTTGATAATCATTTTTATATTAGTTGGAAAAAGCTAAACAGTTTTTATTGGTTATTTGACACAGGATGGAATGCAAATAATCTTGATTTTTATGACATATTTAACTCTATTTATTGAAATAAAAAAGAAAATTTATCCTTCAAAGTATTACACAATTATATTAGCAAACAATTCACTGAGTTACTTCTTGTTTCTTATGCTTTAAAAAATTATACTTTGCATATAGATTTATTACATTTACATTAACATAAAATTATTTTCAAAATTACACATAATAATATTTTATTTCCTATATGGAATTGGTAAATTCATAACTTATGACCTTTAATTTTTAAATTTATAATATTCGAAAATTTCTCATTTTCTTTAAATAAACGGCTTATGGCCAAAAACCTTTTGTAATTTTAATATTCATTATTTTAAATATTCTGAGCACATAAATTCATTTACTTAGCATACAATTTATTTAAATTTTATAAAGAGTGAAGTCATTGTTTTAAGCTTGCAAATTTGTTTGAATTTAATAAAATTAACTAACTAAATTTGACGTGACTGATTTCGAATAAAGAAAATGACTTGCCAAAGATGTTCTTGCCGGTCCTTGGGGTCCCTCGTCTGGATTCCCTGGTCCTTGGACACCGGAAGTCGCCATCCCTGGTTCGTCGGTGGTGGTTTCCCTCTATTCGAGCGTCCTGGAGGCTGAGTCTGGAGCCTTCATCCTTGGTGGTCCTGGATGTCGAAAGCGCTGAGGTTATTGTCCATCTGGCCTGCTGACGGTCTCTACTCGCGGTCCAGCATAGCGTCCCGCGGCACCTCGTGTTAGAAAATTTTTACAGACTGTCTCTAAAGGCTTAGAGACCAAGTATATATAGCGGTGAATTTAACCTACCGCACCCCGCCTGCAAAGCTCGCTATCACTCGATTTATTCCTTGTACAGGCAAGTCGGGCAACGAATCTGTTTTAGCTTGCATAGTTTGATAATTAATTTTAGAACACTGAAAAATGTCTATTTTATTTAAACGGCTGTAACTTTTTTGTTTCTTAAGTTTTTTGAATTCTGTTTTCTTTAATGTTCATTCTAGGTTATTGTGGTTCTTTTGAAATGTCGATGAACGTTCTACGTGGTTTGGTTCGAAAAATAGCTTTTTTAGGCACTTAGAATTTTTTCGCTTCACTCTCGATGTTCAAATTTAGTTAGTTATTACAACTTCATTTTATAACATTCTTTAATGTGGCTTAACTATTCTATTTACTGTTTTATTTAATTTTTCCCTCTTTAATAATTGTATAATTCCCTACTTGATTATTTTAAAAACAGCTTTATTTCTAAAAAACAGGAAATTACTTATTTCCCACTTGCGACGGTCTTTCACCCCGTTGCAATTTCCCCGTTTGAGAGGTTAAAAATGTTTTAACTTTGTTAAAATGTTTTTTACCAATTCCTTATCTTATTATTACTTAAACTATCTTATTTTATTACAAAATTGTCTTATTATTATTCTCTTGTCTCTTGAGAAGTTTTCACCCTGAAACACTTCAAACACAAGTCAATTAGCAATTTATTAGTCACTTTTGTTTACACTAAATTTTATTTTGTCAAATTACACATTATTCACCACACTAATGGCTGTCATTTCCTTTATATATTTACCACGTCAATTTCATTTTATACTAGTTATGGCTTTAAAAACAATGACTTGCAATTAAAAACCTAACTAATCTTACAATACTATTTTTTTAAACATATTCCTTTCATATCTTAAGTATTACGTATTATTGTGTCAGCTGTGGAAGTACAGTTTATCAAGTTTAATTTGTTTATTTTCCGATAAACCTTCCGTAGCGGCCAACTATTGCGTGGATTCCACATTCCAAACTACCTGACAAGGTCAATGAGCTGGCTTGTAAACATTCTAATACAACAATTCTACTTATCATATTAAAACGGAACGAACCTTGCTTTTTAAATTCTCTATCTTTGGATTGTACAGTTTATAAAACTGGCTTGTGTCCAGATTATCGAAGTCCACTTGATAAATCTGGGTTGCTTCTGATTTTAATGCAAAGTTTTTATTGTTACGACCTTGATCGTTAGTACACAAGTTTTCTTGTTCTATATTGTACAGTGATAGTCTGATCTAACGACCCACTATTTCATGCACACAAATTTCTTGTTTGATTTTGCAAAAGTCTGTCCGCGTATTTGTTGTACAAGTTATTAAGATTCGCCTGCTATCTCCCTGATTGTTGCTTGATTTAACCCGCTTGTTTGATTTAAGCAGTGGAGGTAGCTCGCCAATGTTTGCTCAATATACACAAAGACTTCCTGAATAATACTTTTGTAATGTTGATTTAGTTATTAAATAGTTTGTTTTAGATTTAAACATTTGTCCTTTTACAAATACGTAGCTAATCTTAAAGTCTAGATTTAGCCTTATTCAATTACTGCTTATTCTTGTTTTTACGTTAAATCATTTTATTAATCATTCTGACAATTTGATTCCTGCCTAACTTCGCTTATTGCTCGCGTACTGGTTCTATTATTGAACAATATTCTAATTAGGCATTTCTGTAGTTTTAGGATTACGATAAGTGTAAGGGTCACATTGTAGAATCCCTTTACTTGTCATACAACCTTTTTAACGTTTTTAGTATCATATACAATTTTACAGAATACATTACAAGATATTTTATAATTGTTGACACAGTTGATTTGATTAATTGTAACAAATCAAGTTATTGTTCCTGAGTTTGTTTCATATCCCTTAAACATTTCCATTAAACATTTTTGGAAATTCCGTAGAACATCTTATTGACATTGTCCTGTTTTAAATACATTTAGGCTTTTTTGCCCTCTACTATTTTGGTACGTCCGGCTTATTTTGTTGCAAGGAATGTTTTTATAAACTCGTTCCCCGCCCGTCCACCGGATATTTCACCGTGGCCGTGTTTACAAACACAAGTGATTGCCCTTAACCTTGAGCCTTTGTTTACATTTGTTCGACTCGGTGGGTTTTCCCTCTTTAATAATTGTATAATTCCCTACTTGATTATTTTAAAAACAGCTTTATTTCTAAAAAACAGGAAATTACTTATTTCCCACTTGCGACGGTCTTTCACCCCGTTGCAACACACACACACACACACAAACACACACACACAAACACACACACAAACACACACACACACACACACACAAACACACACAAACACACACAAACACACATACACACAAACACACACATACACATACACACACACACGCCACTCACTCACACACTTACACATACACAATAAATGGTAACCTACCATTGAAACGAATTTATCGCTAAAAGCAATATGAGCTTTATGGAAGTAGACAGAACATTAGAAAACTTTGAGCCTTAATATTTGGCAATATTTTTTTTGTGGGACACGTAATTTAACTGAGTACAAAGATTTCCTTTTATTAACTGGACAAGGTATAACGACGATCAATCCTTTGACAACTTTAACAGATAAGGCACAAATATAGGATTAATAACATGTCATAATAAAATATTTTATTATTTATCAATTTCCCTCATAGAAGATTTAAGAAACTAATTTTTTTATAACACAAATATTTCAAAAATACTTTATAGAAGTAAATATAGCTATAAAGCGTTACATTTTATTAGTATATATACAAATTGTGTTATTTTTCATGAATAATATTGGAATAAAAAGATGCGAGCTATCGTATAGTCTCAATAGTAGGCTTAGTAATACAGTAGTAACCCAGTTATCTATTATTTTGTAGAATTTTCCTTGTTAAATAGATTGTTTTTATTAAGGAATATAAAAATGTCCTTTACAATTCAATTAAATTTTCCAAAGCAATTTTGTTTCAGTACACAGATCCAAAGCCGTCTTCCTTTAGCTACGCCATTATTCTTGACTTCACGCTAAGTGGGTCAAACGAGAGGGTTTTAGAATTTTAAAATACACGGTTCACCAAATACTTGAGTAGTAGGGATTTGTATGATTTTATATCAGTAACACGGCAAAACATAATATCTAAGATATAAAGGTTTAGAATGGGGTTATGTCTTTAGTAACAAATTTAGTTTATCCCACTGCACTGAATGTGTGTAAAGTACGTGAATGCTTAATTACTTATGTCGATTCGCAACCATAACTGTTTGAACTAATCCAGAGCAAATTTATTCATGAAATAATGCCCTAAATTATTTCCTTATAAATATAGAAACACAACGTGGAATATATTACACCATAACCTCACTTTAATAATTATTAGCTCTTCACATTATAATAATATAGCTATAGCAACACTGGATCGTAAACTAGGGTTTATTGTGCTATGGTGTTATCCTCGCCATTGTGGTAGTTTTAGTTATTTATTCTGAAGCAGCAGAGCTTGAGTAGTTGTGAACTAATTATTCAATTTGGTAGAAATTATCTCCAACAACATACGTAAATTTATTTTTGCTGTACATGTAATATCACACAGCTCAATTTCCAATTCCATTCATTTTATGTAAGTAAATGAATGAACTCATTCCTTAGCTTTAAATATCTCTCATTCATTACAGATAAATATTACACATCCTACAGATTATCGATTTTTCTTATACATTTATTAAAATTTCCTTCTTATTTATTATTTTAAATTTAATTTAATAAAGTAAATAAATTATAATAATTAGGGTTTCTCTAATTACTTAAATTATTTTGACTCGAGGCTTTTTTAATGAAAATTCTATTATTTTGTTAGATAAATTTGTGCTCTTTGATCTCTGGAAAGCTGTGTTTAAATTGTATTTACTGTTGTAAAATGGCCATAAAACATTAAAATATAAACTTATGTGTTGATGATTGTAATTTTAGATTTTGCTTATATATTTAAAAACCACCAAGCCATCATTTAATTTATTCTGTTTGGTTTAATATTTTTTTGAGTTCATATTATTGTGACTGAAGGGGTGTGATGGGACTTTCCTTCTAATGTCATAATAATTAGACATTTTAGAATTTCATCTTTGTCATTTTTATTATAATTCATTTGTTTGAAAAACAGTTTATATGCTATTTACAGTAAATGTTTAGCAGACTATAATCAATCTCAAAACTAATAAAACACGAAGACATACACATACATAGCCCTTAGATACATATGTTTTATACACAAGGTGTATTATGTTTTCGGGTTACGTAGTACAAATGTAAATGAAAGCAAGAGGTTTACATAATGAAGGGTTACAGCTAGTCTTTGCATTAGCTCCGAGACAAACATTACACTTTGAGAGCAAATACTGCTTCAGATTGCTCAATGCTTCGCCTCTGGCCACATATTATGGTTAAGTTATGTTCGTGAAGATAATATCAAATGCGATCAGGGCTACCAATATCTTCGGCGAATAACGTATGGAATATGTGCTGCGTTGTGCGCTATGCAGCTGGTGTTGTGCCGAATTTTATTACTTCTAAATTTGTACTTAACTAAATGTATAGAAATACCAACACAAGTTTATTGTTACTCAATACTTGAAATTAGACTGCATAAACATAAAATTGGTGGTCGACTTACCATTGTGAGGATCCATAGTTATCAATGATGACCCTCACATTTCTGTATCCGACGACACCAATTCTATTTCATCTACAACCCAACTTACAAGTCTCCACCCAGGATATAAACGGTCCCTAATGGAAACTTTTGTTTTCCTTTGCTACTTTAAATGTAATCTCACAACAAGTAATATTAAATTAAACGCGTTTCGATGACTCCACTTCAGTGAATACTATTTTAATTTTCATACATCTGTGGCTTACAATATGCAAGTGACGTCATGGATATGAAGTCATTAACCTTGTCTTTATAGTTCGAAAAACAATTATCCCGACATATTACAAATGTCTCTATTATAAATTGAAGCTTAGACCTATATTATTACTTTTCCATCTAAACACTACAATAAGTGCATTAAAAATGTAGAATTATTCGTAATATTGCCAACGTGATATGCATGATTCACAGTTACGTAAAACTGCATTACGCCACTCGCATGTTCTCGATTGGATTTCGCACTCACAGAATTGGATTCTGTAATAAAATCAGAAACAAATTGTTGCCTGGTGCGGCGCAGTAAAGTCAGGGAGGTGAAAAACTTTAGTGAATTTGTTTTGAAATCTATCACGCATAGAGATTGTTTGTGATATAAAATTTATACATAAACATATCAAAGTTTGTTTTTATAATGGCAATTATGATTTTAGTATTCTGAAATGGTATTTGAAATTTATTATTAAGTGCTTATAAAATCTAACTCGGTATTTAAACTGGGTTATTACTCTTTCGAAAAATGGGCTTTTGCTACTTTATTGCTTCCAATCGAATTATTTTTCATTTTTCATTCTCTTCAGGTACCTTTGATCTATTAGCTTTCTCCTCTAGTCCGTGAAGCTAGTCCTTCCTTTCTGACCCTTTCGTATCATTAAGATGTATTCTCCTACAATTAGTACAATTATTCCTCTACACTTTCTATTTGTTTTTTTTTTTTTACAAAACTCAGCTGTTTATTAGGTTTATGCCCGTTTAATGTATTTCCTGGACGCTTTGATTCAACTACATGAAGTTTCATGTTTTCATATTTATTTGATCTTTCGATTGTTGATAGTCTTTTTTGTAAGTTCATCAATATTTTGTTAGTCTGGCTCAGAAGTTCTCTTCGGTCTGTGAGGAGAGTTTTCCTGTGGGTAGATTGCTATCTCCATGTTTGTTTCCAGGGTGGGACCGGCTGTGATATTTTGCAAGCTACTCATAACGCAATCATCTCATCCAGTGATAAAATAGAACACATCATGGACATCACTCCGAAGGTAGGAAACAAAAATACAGAACAAAAGAACATATAAAATATAATTGTGGGTTGTTTGAGTAATTCAATACGTAGGAATAAAAATATCAGATATCAATAGAAGGATTTAGAGGCAGTTGTAGACCTATTATGAGATATCCTGCGGAAACCCAATCTGACATAGCAAATACAAAGATAATGCTGGTAATCAAAAACGCTTAGTAAAACTGATGAATCCCACAAACAGGGATATAGCAAGCGGCACAGATACAAGGCGGTTAAAACATTTTTCAATGGATAGCGAACAAGACTGGGAGAAGCAACCATCTAAGCTGTATGGCCGAAGAGAGAGTAGCAGAAACAGCAAGAGGTTGTTCGCAAATGGGAAGAAGATGAGTGGGAAGATAAAGGAAACGATATAAGGTGAATTTACTCCAGACGCATTAAAAAATTCGCAGACTCTTGCCTATACAAAACCAAAAATAATCATTAATCGGTTATTTTAACCGATATACATCGAAAGTTTAACCTTTCTGGAAAATAATGAAATATTCAACCGTAATATATAATAAATATCAACAATAAGATTAGGTTTACAAAAAAAGTATTAAGGAAATCTGAGAATCGGTTTATTAAAAAAGTAAGCGTTTAATTAAACAACACTGCTAAACCAAAGTGCATTTAGATTAAACAAGTCTGGCTTCTATAGAGAGTTCCGCACATGGGATGAAAGTTCTCTGAAGCTAGGAGAAACTCTTTGGGGGTGTAAGGGGTGACGCCAGCTCGGTCAATTGAATTACTTCATCAATTGAATTACACTCCAGATCTTAAGTGATACCAAAAGTGAAGACAACAGTTTCTTAATTTGTATCTTGTATCACTCTCTTTGTAAAGTATTGATAAAATGTGTACATCATTCTATAATTGATATTATGAATTCATAAGTGTAAAAATCATACTGTAGATGGTAATATGCAGATCTGTATTTTACGTAGTTCAAACTTTAAAGAGAAACAACAAGAATTAAAATATAAAGAGAATTGGGGTGAAAAATAAAACCTCTTGGATGGATCGGGAATTATTTCAGTCTTTAGGCTTGGACAAATATAACTATTGCTAACGATATAGGAAATATTCTGAGGTTTGGGCTACTCATTAGTAGCAAGCATAATGTAAATCTCCACTGGAAATTTAGAAAGGATCTATAAACTGGGAGACAAGTAACTCTCGACTAGGAGCAGAGAAAAATCCTTTTAACTGGGAGACAAGTAACTCTCCACTAGGGGCAGAGAAAAATCCTTTTAACTGGGAGACAAGTAACTCTCCACTAGGAACATGGAGAGAGATCCTCAACATGGGAAACAAGTAACTCATAATTAGGGACATGGAGAGAGATCTTTAAACTGGGAGACAAGTAATTCTCGACCAGGATCAAAGGATAATCCTTAAACTGGGAGACAAGTAACTCTCCACTAGGGGCAGAGAAAAATCCTTTTAACTGGGAGACAAGTAACTCTCCACTAGGAACATGGAGAGAGATCCTCAACATGGGAAACAAGTAACTCATAATTAGGGACATGGAGAGAGATCTTTAAACTGGGAGACAAGTAATTCTCGACCAGGATCAAAGGATAATCCTTAAACTGGGAGACAAGTAACTCTCCACTAGGGGCAGAGAAAAAACCTTTTAACTGGGAGACAAGTAACTCTCCACTAGGGGCAGAGAAAAATCCTTTTAACTGGGAGACAAGTATCTCTCCACTAGGAACATGGAGAGAGATCCTCAACATGGGAAACAAGTAACTCATAATTAGGGACATGGAGAGAGATCTTTAAACTGGGAGACAAGTAATTCTCGACCAGGATCAAAGGATAATCCTTAAACTGGGAGACAAGTAACTCTCCACTAGGGGCAGAGAAAAATCCTTTTAACTGGGAGACAAGTAACTCTCCACTAGGGGCAGAGAAAAATCCTTTTAACTGGGAGACAAGTAACTCTCCACTAGGAACATGGAGAGAGATCCTCAACATGGGAAACAAGTAACTCATAATTAGGGACATGGAGAGAGATCTTTAAACTGGGAGACAAGTAATTCTCGACTAGGATCAAAGGATAAACCTTAAACTGGGAGACAAGTAACTCTCCACTAGGGGCAGAGAAAAATCCTTTTAACTGGGAGACAAGTAACTCTCCACTAGGGGCAGAGAAAAATCCTTTTAACTGGGAGACAAGTAACTCTCCACTAGGGGCAGAGAAAAATCCTTTTAACTGGGAGACAAGTAACTCTCCACTAGGAACATGGAGAGGGATCCTCAACATGGGAAACAAGTAACTCATAATTAGGGACATGGAGAGAGATCTTTAAACTGGGAGACAAGTAATTCTCGACTAGGATCAAAGGATAATCCTTAAACTGGGAGACAAGTAACTCTCCACTAGGGACATAAAGAGATCTTCTAAGAAAGATCTATAAACTGGGAGATAAGTAACTCTCCATGGGGAAAATAGAGAAGGTTCTTCAAACTGAGAAAGAAGCAACTCTCCATTGGGGGAGTAGAGACGTATCTTTGAACTGAGAGACAATTAGGTCTCCATATGAAGCATTGGGGGAGATTTAATTCGTTTATATTTTGAGAACCACTGCACTCTGCAAGATTGAAACAAAATGCATATTTCCGTGTAAATGATCACTTACAGGTGCTGTTACTCTTCCATTTAGTTATAAAGGTGCGACAAAAACCAATTGGAACCACAAATAGCCTTATAGTGCACGGCAGCTGTTGCCCTAGGTAGATAGTAGGCGCCTGGGGCGTTGCCAAGGACGTGTCACGGACATACGTGTTCATACTTGTAAAAAAGCATTTCTTGGGTCACATGCGCTGAAAAATAATTAGGCAATTGACATTGAAACAAATATCTACACAGATTATTGCGAGGCAATTTACATTTAAAATAAAAGAAGCTCTCTAAAAACGGTGGTCAACTTAAAAAATATTATCTCTAGAAACCGCTACTAATCAAAAGTTTGAACATGCGCATGCAGTATGCTAATCAAGGCCTAAAGTGAAAGGTTGTTTTGTTGATTATCTTGAAAAATAGGTTAATCTCTTGTATAGGTGACGAAAAAAACAGAGGTCATCTTAAAACAACACAATTATCTATTGCAAACGTCACACCAGACATCTTGAATGACGCAGTTCCCCTGCCTCGAAACCGTTCTCCCACTCGCTTCCCCCCATTTCTCCCACTCGTTCCCCCACCACACCACGCCCTTTTCCTCATTCTCCTCCATCCCCTCCCTCCGCACTCCCCTCCAACCACGTCCTTCCCTCACCACGTCCTTCCTCCACCATCACGCACTTCCCCCACCACCACGCCCTTCCCCCACCACCACGCCCTTCCCCCACCCCTCCATTACCCCACCACGACACGCCCACTTGCAATGCCCCGCGATAATCTCATCAAGCCACGCCCCCCGTGATACCCGCAAACTATACTACTCACTACACTCTGCAAGATCGGAACAAAATGCATATTTCCGTGTAAATGATCCCCTACAGGTGTTGTTACTCTTCCATTTAATCATAAAAGTGCGACAAAAATCAATTTTAACCACAAATAGCCTTATAGTGCACGGCAGCCGTTGCCCTAGGTAGATAGTAGGTGCCTAGGGCATCTAAAACAAACGATTTTATCGACCTGTTTTTAATAGCTAAAGTCATTATTGTAGCTGTTATCTAGTAAACTATCCTAGTTTAAGGATCCGTTTTTATGCCTCCAGCATCATCAAGTGTTGTTCTTTAGGAAAACATTAAGGTACAAATTTTGAAAAATACTGTTTCAATAAAGTTTGAAAAATGACGCAAGGGTAGTAGTGAGAGGGGGAGGTATGACATCACGTGCCATAATCATCCCCCTTGAGTGAACATGCTTTTAACCTGAGATGAACTTTTTATCAATCTACCAATTCCGCTTCTTTCTCTGTCATGTATGGACCATGATGCGTTGATATAACTGTTTAGTGTCTACAAAGGCCTAAAGCTACTTCCACAAGAGACTATCTTATAACCGACGTTTCTTTTAATAAATCCTCAGTAGAAATCGTCTAAGTTAATCCCGTTTATTTTTCACGAGCATTGTTTTGTAGAAACAATTCCTTCTACGTCTCTAAAACACTTTATTCCTCAAACAATCTATAATATTATTCTTTTACTTCTCTCAGCCATTAAATTTAAACATATGCCCGTAACAATTTATCAATACATTTTCACTACAAATATATTGCAGTTAATAAGTAGTGTATGTGAGGTCAGATAAAGGCAACAATATTTTAAAGGCTCTATTTGGAATTAAATTTACCTCCAATGAAACATTACAAGAACTATACGAGAAACTAAAAAATATTGAAGGCTAGGTACTTAAGGGGTAAGATTTTTAAATTTGCTTCGTTTTAAATTAAACGAAAATAATGCGTAAAGAAGGTCTTCCTTCGTAAATTCAAACCATATAGACATTTCCAAAGCTAAAATTATAAACCTCACGTATTATTTTGTTTTGGAGTTAGGAATATCTGTAGACGAGATATATTTTCATATATAGGGCAAATTTAACAGCATTGAATCAATTCTGAGAGCAAGTAATAAAACTGTATATACGGACATTGGGCAGACACTCGGTGAAATCAAACAGTATCTTAGACTGAGAGCTTGATTGCTTGAGGATTGGACGGAGGAGACTTTTATAAATCCAATAAAAGTTCCTTCTTTAACGATCGCTCAATCCAATATTTGTTGCAATGTCGTTGTCTTATTGTGTTTAGTTTTTACGTTTGAATTTGCCAGTATTGTTATAATTTTTTTCAACTACCTTTTGTAATTATATAATTAAACAGTAACGTACCATCTCTCGAATAGTTATTTATCTCTCAATCGAAAACTTATTTTACTATACTCGTTTCAAGTAAGATGTTATTTTATTTGCCAACACGTCAAAGCTACTACGGATATTAGCTTTTATTTATTTATAGTGAGATAGTTTGACCAATTAGTTTTTACAAAATTTTGGCCAAAATGTTTTGATTCTGTTGCCGTTAAAATATACAAGAAGTAATTTGTTTAATGTTTCACGTCATTATTTTATGTACAATAAACAAATTGAGCAACAGTTATGTTACTTTTTATAAGGTATTGTCTTTCTGTGTAAGACGGGGAGACACCAGTTTGCGACTGTCAGAGAGGGATTTACCATTGCTTGCAGCGCTACACATGTGTGCATTATTTATCCTTGTTTCAAACAACTGTAAGTTGTATGTGTTTACCAAAACCCTTTTCGTTATTTTTTAAAATTTTTGTTAATATAAATAACGGTTTTTCATGAAAGCTAAAAAGACTCCTTAAAAATACTATTGCTAGAGGGAATATCCTTGATAAACCGCCCTAAATAAGTGAAAGAAGCGAACCATGATATCGGTTTGTGTGTGTTTGTGAATTATTTTACAGAAAGGACTTATTTCAAAGGCTGTATCCAAAAGAATGCCAAAACTAACGCTTTAATTTATTTTCAAGAACAAAAAAAGACAGGGTAGAGTGGGTCACTTAGTAAAAATACGGAAATATTTTTTTTACAAAAGAAAGAACATGATTTACCTCAAATTTCCCAAAAATCAACCTTTTCAATCATTGGCTACCAAGCATTGACAAAATGCATAGACTACTGCATTTAGGCTAATGTGGAGGTTGAAGACATCTTTACCTTAGGCATGAAGGGAGCTTAAAAGAGATTTGAATTTACTCTCGATATTTTCTTGTTGATTAAGACATTAAATTTCCAAAAGATGATAGATATTTTAGGGATTATTTAGATAAATAAAAAGGGATAATATAAAAATATTTATTACCTGTGTAACCGAAAGGTTTTACAATATTTGATTGATGTATAAAGCTGAACCATTAGCTTCTTATATTTATTTTTAACGATATTTGTGGATCTTTCTACAAGCAAATATAGTGTGTCTCTAAATTAAAGCAACACAAAGCATATCAACCTATATATTCCTATTATGTATCCAGTTCGGCGTATTTAAACAGTTATTATAATATCTACCCACACAAAATTAATTACTTACCAAGCTAGTTGTCCCTTATATGTCTCTGATATAGAGTGATTGTTCTGAATAAACGTCCAAGGATTACAGATGGTACAATCTTTAAACTATATAGAGTGTATTACACTAATATAGTATAGTTGTAACAACAAAGTAATATTGAAGTCAAATAATACGGCCATGAAAGAAATAATTTATTTTTATTACTTTTTAGTAAATACTTACAATTATTATAAATAAAGTAACATAACCTATGGGGTAATACAGCTGTTCTACCACAAACCTATAACAAAAAATCAGCTGTCTTATGAAATCATATATCACTTATTTTAAACAAAATGGGACGATATAATTATATTGAATAACAATCGCCCTTTTTTTAAAACGTTTTTCACCAAAAATTAATTGAAATAATTTGTTTAATGGTAAATCAAGATACAGTACATTATTAAAAAAAAACATAACATCAACCACTGTATTAACTGTATTGTCATCCACTATGAGTTTTAAAAAAAGTATTTGAAATATAGTGGATGAATAAAAGTATTTTTAACTTTTTAAAATATACAGAATATATATATATATATATATATATATATATAAGAAGAGTGTGAACTAGTATAGGGATTTAAAAAAAGGTTTAAAATAATTCAAATTTATGAGGTTTCACAACTTTTCTTCAATTATTTTCTATAAGATGTATTTCATTATTACAAATTAAATTTTAAGTTTTATTAAAAATTTTAAAATATAATGAAACCTAAGTAGCAAGGACTTTGACTATGACTAAACAATATTAAATTAATAATAATTAAGCGAATAAATATACTTATGTAATTAAATGGAAGTTACTGTATTTCGATTAAACTTGCAAATACAAAATGTAATAAATTCGTATTTATAAATACAACAAAAGGATGTGGAACATTCATTAAAAGTTAATTGTTATACTTAACGAATGAAATACACATAAAATAAACGTTTCAATATGAGTTTATATCTTGAGCCGCACCTGTGTCTAGACGTTTACGATACGTTGTCGTCAGGAAACTATATTAGGGTTAAAGAAGTTTACTGGACCAAATAAAGGTAATTGGGCGAGACTAATCGAAGTAAGAAACCGTTATATTGCCTTTTCTAATCCGGAAAGCAACTACAAAGGAACGCTTGATTGGACTTTTTCATTACTTTGTTGTAGCAACTCACTTTAACAGACAGTCGTAACGTATTGTCAACGTTCCTTATGTACTGGGGTGAAATAAAACCTACAAATAAAATTGTAATGATGGTGAAACGGCATTTCTATATAATTCTTTTGCCTTTCACATTTTGTTAGTGTCTGAAATTACTTTTCTTTAGTTAATTTATTTCAGTTTCTAGATTTTTTAAAAAGTAGTTATCAGTAGAAGAGACCTTTATTTCAAAACGTTAACCTTACAGAATATGATTACATAGCAAGATGGCAACGGCTACATGAGGTAGGTATGGAACGAAAAAAATGTTCAGACACTACAACGGTCAGAATTATTTTTGTAAAATATAAAACTTTTAAAATTACTTTTACCACTCTAAACTTGAATTTATTATTATATTTTTATTTTCTAAGGTATTTTGATATTACCTAACACAACAATACTAAAACTGAATTATATTATTGTTGAGTTGTAACAATAATACACTATTTACCAAAATTGTTGAATAACATTTCTTTAGAGAATTATCTGTCACTTTATTGCTGAAACCATTTCTGAGGGCACGGAATGGCCTACTTGGCTTTTACCTCAAAACCTTTTTTACTTGATTGAAAGATATATAATATTTATTGGGCGTCGGTGTAATCGTAAGAGGTGAGACGATATTTCTGATGAAAATTTAAATATTAGTAATACTTTTAGGTGTCCTGAACTCATTGAAACAGCCCCGCATATTCTGCAGAAGGTAACTAAATATACACAATGCACAAATAATAACTTTTTTGATAACAGAAGATGCTTTGAAGATCCACGGTGGATATTTGTACCTAACTTCAGGTACAAAGCCTCGAGAGCACTTACGATTAGTCTTTTCTATTAGGGCTCTAGTGGGGAGTTGAATGTAACACATTTGCAGTCGCCGGTAGGTTTTTATTTCAATACATTTTATTATTTATAAGATAAAATATTCCTTATTACAATTGGTGTATAAGACATATATTATTAACATGTAACGATTACACCTAATATTTTTAACAAAATGGAATCTACCTATGATGCAAATATATGTATATATATGTATATATATATATATATATATATATATATATATATATATATATATATATATATATATATATTTATTTATTTATATATATAAAACTTTGGAACACTGTATTCGTGTATTCACTTATCACTGTTCTTCTTAAACAAGAATCTTATTCTGTATATTTGCGAGTCGACTTTCAAAGACTTTAATTACGTGTCCTCATTTTCTAGCATCAACTGAGACTAAATGCTTCTTATAGATTGTCAGGTTTGTATGGTTTCCGTTGTCACGTGGTATAACAGTGTTGTTTTATTTTCAGATTCGCTGCACTGTTAGTAACTTTTAGTTTGTCTCGGGGTTAATATTGTCTATTAAGTTGAACAATTTATGGTTTTTTTAATAATATTTGCATTTGTTCGTTTTTAATAATATTTTTGTCCTAATAAATTTGTAATTTTCCTACATTGTCATTTTGAGGCATTTTTGTACTTATATTATTAGATGCATGTTTATCAATGTGGGGAAAGTATGGTTGCTTTTGATGGGTAAATTTAAATGTTTGGTTTTGAGTAAGCTTTTAAGTGCTCTCTCTCTCTTTCTCTCTCTCTCTCTCTCTCTCTCTCTCTCTCTCTCTATATATATATATATATATATATATATATGTGTGTGTGTGTGTGTGTGTGTGTGTGTGTATGTGTGTGTGTTTTAATTTCAATTCATTTTAGAAAATGTATAATTTTTTACAGTCTGGGCATTCGATTTTATACATAACGTTATTATATATATATATATATATATATATATATATATATATATATATATATATATATATATATATATATATATATATATATATATATATATATTTATATAAACGTTATTACGTTTATTAAACCGACATATTTTCCCCAGTAGGTTTATTTTATTGTAATGTTTCCTGTATTTTTGTAAGTTATGTTGATATTGTTATTTTAGTATTTTATTTATTCTTTTTATGTTGTATCCTTTGTACAAATTTTCGTTAAATATATTTGTGATATCTAATATTGTACAATAGAATTTTTATAACATGAAACGATATTTTATTTATTATTATAAATTTACACGTTTATATTTAATTTCAATAAATAAACCCTATTAAATGAGCTTGAATACTAAAATACTTTACGCCATACGCCATTTAGCGAGACAATATATTACATAATTTTATTTGTCCCCAAGTATTACATAGTATAGGTCTTTATCCATTCATTTCGAGTTACCGTTAACGCACAACATAAAAGTAACGTGCTCTAATAGTAATAAAACCACTGTAGCATTGAAATGTATATGTTATGCAGCCTAACCAAATATATGATGTGTCTGAGTATGCATGACACGAAGTTTGGTAATAGTTAAACACAACCTTCACGGGATCTCTTAGTTAGGATAAAAAGCATACATTAATTGTAATCTCTCTTCAAAACTCATTGATCTCTGGTTTGTTACACATCCTCTTGTGGAATCTTGGTTAATGACGTCATGTGTTATAGATTTATTCATTTACGTCATTAACAACAGTGGGCGAATCTAAATGTTATCAGGAAAGCTATTTTTTAAGATCATTAATTAAGTAAGAAAGAGATGTGTATTTTAAATATTAATTAACATATGTTCAAAAATATAATATTCACTAATAAATTTAATAAAAATGATAGAGAAAGTTTCAATTTCCAATAAATTATTTAAAGTGTGTCGGTAGAAACAAAATAAAGAAAGTGTTTGTCTTTGTATTTTCGCCAGCCTTACAGTAAACATAGCAAATGTCACTTCTGAAGGAGAGGAGGAGATAAGTGAACTCAACAGCAATTTGGATTCAGGAGGTGTTGAAATATTGAAGAAACTGAATTTCATCCGCCTCTTTTCTTACTTCAGCACTTTTACAAGGACGTATTTTGTAAGAAATCTTTTGTCTTTTGTTTTTGGCTAGACAAAACTTTCTCAGAATTTGAAAATATACCTTTGTTGAAAACCACCTCAGTATGTATCCCTTTTCAAATTATTAGTGGAATATATATATATATATATATATATATATATATATATATATATATATATATATATATATGCTGATACGTATTCCTTCACGTATTTTTAGGAGGCATGGTTTACGTTCCGTTTATAAACCTTACCTCACCATCGACAAGGTTTTTGGTAACGCCAAAGATAAGATCTTCTTGGAAAACCATGGTGTTTACAGCGTTTCTTGTGGAGTTTGTAAGAAATCGTACATTGGCCAAACGAACAGACGTATCTCAGCTAGGCTTGAGGAGCACAAACTGGGCCTTAAAAACAAGCAGAAAACGTCGGCTCTGTACAGACACCACTGCGATACAGGGCATACCATTGATTTCCAATCTTGCCGACAGATTGCTCAAGTGGAAAACTACAGGACTAGAATTATTCGTGAGGCTATCGTAATAGAGAAGCAAGGGAGTCTTAACAAACGCGATGATACTTTGAATTTGCCCGCAGTTTGGAAGTGTGTCATTGATAGATTTTATCGGCAGAAAGGTGAACAAAGGCAAAGGAATGTGAGTAATTGTTTGGATCAGGTGTGTGTGGATTGACGTCAGTGTGTGTATTGACGTCAATGGGCGTGGCTTCATTCCTCTATATATAGGAGCCGAGCTATCGGCGCTCTTCACTCGCTCTTCTACTGTTGTTGGGTTCACCTCGTCAATGCTGGATGAGATTCTAGCGAAACGTAGGAACTGCGAATTTATGGACTGCAGAATAAACGGATTTACTCCAGATAGTAACATTTCATCATATATATATATATATATATATATATATATATATATATATATATATATATATTGAATAATGTGTATATACGAGTTTATTAACGAACAATTTAATACAATTTAAACGTTTTATAGCTTTAATTTGATACGATAACGTTTTGATACCACTATGATATCCTATCCAAGTACCCATATATTAAATAGCAATCGCATCACATCCTTGTTTATATAATACAAAAAAATTCGAAAAAAATTCGATTAAAAAAATTATAAGTATTTTAAATTATTATTTTACTTTGTTATATAGTGGTTATATTAATTTTTTTTATCAATATTTGTTTTTTTTATATTGAATTTTGAAAGTTCTGTATGAGGTTGTGATACTATATGTGTATAGCATATTGCTGCTGTAGAAGATACTGCTGTGTATCGAGATGTCAAATATTTTATTAAATCTAACTTTAAAATGGTTTGTAATCGTTCATTAAAAATCCTTTTAATACCTATATAAATATGTCCTCTTTCGATAGAAACATATGGATATGCAAAAGAGTGTAAGTTAACCTTTTACGGTTTTGAATAATCAACAATTTTTAATTACGTAACACGAAATGTATTTTTCATTTTCAAAAGATACCTGTTACGTTTCCCTGTTGTAGATATCGTGAAAGGATGCCGGGCGTTTTGCTCAAAAAAAAAGAGAATAGTAAATTGTTCATTACAGAAAGAAGTGACTACAGTCGACGATACATCTTTTAGTATACAAAACATTTTCCCGTTTAAAACGAATTATAAATTGCTAAAACGTAATTCTGTTTAAATATTCTATGGTCAGGAACAAGATAGTTTTGTAGTAAGAAGACATCCTGTATATTATAGTAATGAAACTCGAGGCAGGGTAGAAACATCTAAGTTTATGCTAAGTATAATGTTAAAAAGACGTGTTTTGCTGGTTGCTACATGCTTTACCTGAGGCTCTCTGAAATTTACATTTTATTCGCGTTTGCTGAGAAATCATAGTGTCTAAGAAAAATCTTAAAAAATTTGTGAAGTCCTTGGTAAGCACGATAAGAATGTTCAGGGTACATACTTAGAACAAACTAATTTTCTAAAGTTCTTTACTTAAGTTATAAGATGATATAAATTGTGCTTTTACCTGGATAGGCAGTTTATTTTAGGAGCGTTAGAAGTAGCATCTGGTTCAATGTTTGAACTCAAGGGATATATTAATAATATGAAAGTGAATAAGTTTACAAAAATTCGGAGTGGAAACATATGGTAAAGCTAAAATACAGAGGTAAATACAAAATACAGATTTTTGAAAGGAAATATAGTAATTCCTACAAAACATATCTTCATTAGATTCTGTTGTGATAAAATATCACGATAATACAAAGACTGTCAGAAAATGTAAATAAAACTTGTATAAAGTATAAAGAATTACTTTAAAAGATATGGCTTTTTTGTATTCTACAACTACACCTAAGGAAATAAAACTTGTATAAAGTATAAAGAATTACTTTAAAAGATATTGCTATTTTGTATTCTACAACCACACCTAAGGAAATAAAACTTGTATAAAGTATAAAGAATTACTTTAAAAGATATGGCTATTTTGTATTCTACAACCACACTTAAGGAAATAAAACTTGTATAAAGTATAAAGAATTACTTTAAAAGATATGGCTATTTTGTATTCTACAACCACACCTAAGTAAATAAAACTTGTATAAAGTATAAAGAATTACTTTAAAAGATATAGCTATTTTTTATTCTACAACCACACCTAAGGAAATAAAACTTGTATAAAGTATAAAGAATTACTTTAAAAGATATGGCTATTTTGTATTCTACAACCACACCTAAGGAAATAAAACTTGTATAAAGTATAAAGAATTACTTTAAAAGATATGGCTATTTTGTATTCTACAACTACACCTAAGGAAATAAAACTTGTATAAAGTATAAAGAATTACTTTAAAAGATATGGCTATTTTGTATTCTACAACTACACCTAAGGAAATAAAACTTGTATAAAGTATTAAGAATTACTTTAAAAGATATGGTTATTTTGTATTCTACAACTACACCTCAGGAAATAAAACTTGTATAAAGTATAAAGAATTACTTTAAAAGATATGGCTATTTTGTATTCTACAACCACACCTAAGGAAATAAAACTTGTATAAAGTATAAAGAATTACTTTAAAAGATATGGCTATTTTGTATTCTACAACTACACCTAAGTAAATAAAACTTGTATAAAGTATAAAGAATTACTTTAAAAGATATGGCTATTTTGTATTCTACAACTACACCTAAGGAAATAAAACTTGTATAAAGTATAAAGAATTACTTTAAAAGATATGGCTATTTTGTATTCTACAACCACACCTAAGGAAATAAAACTTGTATAAAGTATAAAGAATTACATTAAAAGATATGGCTATTTTGTATTCTACAACTACACCTAAGGAAATAAAACTTGTATAAAGTATTAAGAATTACTTTAAAAGATATGGTTATTTTGTATTCTACAACTACACCTCAGGAAATAAAACTTGTATAAAGTATAAAGAATTACTTTAAAAGATATGGCTATTTTGTATTCTACAACCACACCTAAGGAAATAAAACTTGTATAAAGTATAAAGAATTACTTTAAAAGATATGGCTATTTTGTATTCTACAACTACACCTAAGTAAATAAAACTTGTATAAAGTATAAAGAATTACTTTAAAAGATATGGCTATTTTGTATTCTACAACTACACCTAAGGAAATAAAACTTGTATAAAGTATAAAGAATTACTTTAAAAGATATGGCTATTTTGTATTCTACAACCACACCTAAGGAAATAAAACTTGTATAAAGTATAAAGAATTACATTAAAAGATATGGCTATTTTGTATTCTACAACTACACCTAAGGAAATAAAACTTGTATAAAGTATAAAGAATTACATTAAAAGATATGGCTATTTTGTATTCTACAACTACACCTAAGGAAATAAAACTTGTATAAAGTATAAAGAATTACTTTAAAAGATATGGCTATTTTGTATTCTACAACTACACCTAAGGAAATAAAACTTGTATAAAGTATAAAGAATTACTTTAAAAGATATGGCTATTTTGTATTCTACTACTACACCTAAGGAAATAAAACTTGTATAAAGTATAAAGAATTACTTTAAAAGATGTGGCTATTTTGTATTCTACAACCACACCTAAGGAAATAAAACTTGTATAAAGTATAAAGAATTACTTTAAAAGATATGGCTATTTAGTATTCTACAACCACACCTAAGGAAATAAAACTTGTATAAAGTATAAAGAATTACTTTAAAAGATATGGCTATTTTGTATTCTACAACCACACCTAAGGAAATAAAACTTGTAGAAAGTATAAAGAATTACTTTAAAAGATATAGCTATTTTGTATTCTACAACTACACCTAAGGAAATAAAACTTGTATAAAGTATAAGGAATTACTTTAAAAGATATGGCTATTTTGTATTCTACAACTACACCTAAGGAAATAAAACTTGTGTAAAGTATAAGGAATTACTTTAAAAGATATAGCTATTTTGTATTCTACAACTACACCTAAGGAAATAAAACTTGTATAAAGTATAAGGAATTACTTTAAAAGATATAGCTATTTTGTATTCTACAACTACACCTAAGGAAATAAAACTTGTATAAAGTATAAGGAATTACTTTAAAAGATATAGCTATTTTGTATTCTACAACTACACCTAAGGAAATAAAACTTGTATAAAGTATAAGGAATTACTTTAAAAGATATAGCTATTTTGTATTCTACAACTACACCTAAGGAAATAAAACTTGTATAAAGTATAAGGAATTACTTTAAAAGATATAGCTATTTTGTATTCTACAACTACACCTAAGGAAATAAAACTTGTATAAAGTATAAGGAATTACTTTAAAAGATATAGCTATTTTGTATTCTACAACCACACCTAAGGAAATAAAACTTGTATAAAGTATAAAGAATTACTTTAAAAGATATAGCTATTTTGTATTCTACAACTACACCTAAGGAAATAAAACTTGTATAAAGTATAAAGAATTACTTTAAAAGATGTGGCTATTTTGTATTCTACAACCACACCTAAGGAAATAAAACTTGTATAAAGTATAAAGAATTACTTTAAAAGATATAGCTATTTTGAATTCTACAACTACACCTAAGGAAATAAAACTTGTATAAAGTATAAGGAATTACTTTAAAAGATATGGCTATTTTGTATTCTACAACCACACATAAGGATATAAAACTTGTATAAAGTATAAAGAATTACTTTAAAAATATAGCTATTTTGTATTCTACAACTACACCTAAGGAAATAAAACTTGTATAAAGTATAAAGAATTACTTTAAAAGATATGGCTATTTTGTATTCTACAACCACACATAAGGATATAAAACTTGTATAAAGTATAAAGAATTACTTTAAAAGATATGGCTATTTTGTATTCTACAACTACACCTAAGGAAATAAAACTTGTATAAAGTATAAAGAATTACTTTAAAAGATATGGCTATTTTGTATTCTACAACCACACCTAAGGAAATAAAACTTGTATAAAGTATAAAGAATTACTTTAAAAAATATGACTATTTTGTATTCTACAACCACACATAAGGATATAAAACTTGTATAAAGTATAAAGAATCACTTTAAAAGATATGGCTATTTTGTATTCTACAACTACACCTAAGGAAATAAAACTTGTATAAAGTATAAAGAATTACTTTAAAATATATGGCTATTTTGTATTCTACAACTACACCTAAGGAAATAAAACTTGTATAAAGTATAAAGAATTACTTTAAAAGATATGGCTATTTTGTATTCTACAACTACACCTAAGGAAATAAAACTTGTATAAAGTATAAAGAATTACTTTAAAAGATATGGCTATTTTGTATTCTACAACTACACCTAAGGAAATAAAACTTGTATAAAGTATAAAGAATTACTTTAAAATATATGGCTATTTTGTATTCTACAACTACACCTAAGGAAATAAAACTAGTATAAAGTATAAAGAATTACTTTAAAAAATATGACTATTTTGTATTCTACAACCACACATAAGGATATAAAACTTGTATAAAGTATAAAGAATCACTTTAAAAGATATGGCTATTTTGTATTCTACAACTACACCTAAGGAAATAAAACTTGTATAAAGTATAAAGAATTACTTTAAAATATATGGCTATTTTGTATTCTACAACTACACCTAAGGAAATAAAACTTGTAGAAAGTATAAAGAATTACTTTAAAAGATATGGCTATTTCGTATTCTACAACTACACCTAAGGAAATAAAACTTGTATAAAGTATAAAGAATTACTTTAAAATATATGGCTATTTTGTATTCTACAACTACACCTAAGGAAATAAAACTAGTATAAAGTATAAAGAATTACTTTAAAAAATATGACTATTTTGTATTCTACAACCACACATAAGGATATAAAACTTGTATAAAGTATAAAGAATCACTTTAAAAGATATGGCTATTTTGTATTCTACAACTACACCTAAGGAAATAAAACTTGTATAAAGTATAAAGAATTACTTTAAAATATATGGCTATTTTGTATTCTACAACCACACCTAAGGAAATAAAACTTGTATAAAGTATAAGGAATTACTTTAAAAGATATAGCTATTTTGTATTCTACAACTACACCTAAGGAAATAAAACTTGTATAAAGTATAAGGAATTACTTTAAAAGATATAGCTATTTTGTATTCTACAACTACACCTAAGGAAATAAAACTTGTATAAAGTATAAGGAATTACTTTAAAAGATATAGCTATTTTGTATTCTACAACCACACCTAAGGAAATAAAACTTGTATAAAGTATAAAGAATTACTTTAAAAGATATAGCTATTTTGTATTCTACAACTACACCTAAGGAAATAAAACTTGTATAAAGTATAAAGAATTACTTTAAAAGATGTGGCTATTTTGTATTCTACAACCACACCTAAGGAAATAAAACTTGTATAAAGTATAAAGAATTACTTTAAAAGATATAGCTATTTTGAATTCTACAACTACACCTAAGGAAATAAAACTTGTATAAAGTATAAGGAATTACTTTAAAAGATATGGCTATTTTGTATTCTACAACCACACATAAGGATATAAAACTTGTATAAAGTATAAAGAATTACTTTAAAAATATAGCTATTTTGTATTCTACAACTACACCTAAGGAAATAAAACTTGTATAAAGTATAAAGAATTACTTTAAAAGATATGGCTATTTTGTATTCTACAACCACACATAAGGATATAAAACTTGTATAAAGTATAAAGAATTACTTTAAAAGATATGGCTATTTTGTATTCTACAACTACACCTAAGGAAATAAAACTTGTATAAAGTATAAAGAATTACTTTAAAAGATATGGCTATTTTGTATTCTACAACCACACCTAAGGAAATAAAACTTGTATAAAGTATAAAGAATTACTTTAAAAAATATGACTATTTTGTATTCTACAACCACACATAAGGATATAAAACTTGTATAAAGTATAAAGAATCACTTTAAAAGATATGGCTATTTTGTATTCTACAACTACACCTAAGGAAATAAAACTTGTATAAAGTATAAAGAATTACTTTAAAATATATGGCTATTTTGTATTCTACAACTACACCTAAGGAAATAAAACTTGTATAAAGTATAAAGAATTACTTTAAAAGATATGGCTATTTTGTATTCTACAACTACACCTAAGGAAATAAAACTTGTATAAAGTATAAAGAATTACTTTAAAAGATATGGCTATTTTGTATTCTACAACTACACCTAAGGAAATAAAACTTGTATAAAGTATAAAGAATTACTTTAAAATATATGGCTATTTTGTATTCTACAACTACACCTAAGGAAATAAAACTAGTATAAAGTATAAAGAATTACTTTAAAAAATATGACTATTTTGTATTCTACAACCACACATAAGGATATAAAACTTGTATAAAGTATAAAGAATCACTTTAAAAGATATGGCTATTTTGTATTCTACAACCACACCTAAGGAAATAAAACTTGTATAAAGTATAAAGAATTACTTTAAAATATATGGCTATTTTGTATTCTACAACTACACCTAAGGAAATAAAACTTGTAGAAAGTATAAAGAATTACTTTAAAAGATATGGCTATTTCGTATTCTACAACTACACCTAAGGAAATAAAACTTGTATAAAGTATAAAGAATTACTTTAAAATATATGGCTATTTTGTATTCTACAACTACACCTAAGGAAATAAAACTAGTATAAAGTATAAAGAATTACTTTAAAAAATATGACTATTTTGTATTCTACAACCACACATAAGGATATAAAACTTGTATAAAGTATAAAGAATCACTTTAAAAGATATGGCTATTTTGTATTCTACAACTACACCTAAGGAAATAAAACTTGTATAAAGTATAAAGAATTACTTTAAAATATATGGCTATTTTGTATTCTACAACCACACCTAAGGAAATAAAACTTGTATAAAGTATAAAGAATTACTTTAAAATATATGGCTATTTTGTATTCTACAACCACACCTAAGGAAATAAAACTTGTATAAAGTATAAAGAATTACTTTAAAAGATATGGCTATTTCGTATTCTACAACTACACCTAAGTAAATAAAACAAGGGAAATATTTAAGGTAACATTTTAAATACAGTAGAATTAAACTATTCCAAAATAATTGCGACTGAATATTGTTCGGATTAGCGGAAATTCGGAATTTTAAATATTTAGATTGACCTGTTTAAGTGTAAATTAAAAGATGAAAATTCGTTAGTGTCATCTTAATACAGTATGGATAGGTTTTGGGACAGTTTGAGTAGCAGTCAGAAGGAAAGAGGAGTGGTCTTCGATGACTTATTAAATTATAAGGCATAACAAATTAACCTCACGCAGAGAGATACATACATTAAACTTTGGTTGTTGTTGGGATAACATTATGTTTAATAGTAACAACTTTTAATTTGTATAGCTATTTTGTTTGTTTTAGTAATGACTGCAGATGAAGTTATCTTTTTTATGATTTAAAAATGTTACTAGTAGTAAATTTTTATAATGTAATAAAAATCGATTTCATAAGTAATTTTAGTGTGATTCATTACTAAGCACAGATAATCTTGCATTCGTTTTAGTCTGTTCGAATTCTATATTTGAACCCAGAAAAAAATTTATTTCCCAACTCATAATAAATAAATTCAAGAGAGTTCCAGTTATGTCTACATTATGTAAAGGATTGTATTGCCGATTTCATAGGTTTATAGTGTAATTTCCTCAACACTCCTTTTGTTTAATGCCACTCATTAACCGAGACGATTTCAGAAACAGAAAAAATTATTATTGATCTACAGTAAATTTAAATAACCATCAGAAGCAAAAAAAACTCCCTTTCTTTAACGAAAATAAATTTAAACTAAAATATATAATCTCCTGTGACAATACAGAACGCCTACGCAGAACGCCTGCGACCTTTGTGATACTTTACAACCATATATATCAACTGTTACCATTTTAATTAATACCTCGGCCAGATTTGTCCAGAGCATCCTAATCCTATCATCGATTACATTTAAAATCCTTTGCGTTGATTTATGTTATTAATATTGTTTAATTCAAAAGAAAGCCTAGTATAGGGAATAATTACGATATATAAAACAAATGTATTTGTTTTTACAACAGTACAACATATTCAATTTTGTAATTTTACAGAATAAATTAGGAACTATCAGGTAACGATTAAAATGAAACAATTTTATATTTCGATTTTAATACATAAGACTGGAAAGAAGAAAATTAATTTAATCCAAGCGATGGAGGTAGGTATGGACGTTGGCTAGATATAGAGTTTAATCTACCATCAGCCAACTTCTCCCTGGCTTGATTGAGAACGGGGCAGTGAGGCGCAACTCTGCATCTAACCTTCTTCTGATATTTACCCAAATGACGTGAGTAGTACGGCGTTAATTCGGAGGAAGGTTTACACATCTTGAAGGGACATGTGGAAAGTGGAAGGTTATGTTTCTATAGAATCATGTAGTCCGGCCCAGGTTTATTCGTGTGTGTTTGTGTGTGTGTTTATGTGAGTGTGTAATTGTGCCTGGGTGTGTGTGTGCTTGTGTGTGTATGTGTGTGTGTGTGTGTGTGTGTGTGTGTGTGTGTGTGTGTGTGTGTGTGTGTGTGTGTGTGTGTGTGTGTGTGTGTGTGTGTGTGTGTGTGTGTGTGTGTGTGTGTGTGTGTGTGTGTGTGTGTGTGTGTGTGTGTGTGTGTGTGTGTGTGTAGTTTCGCTGTAGTGTGTTTGTAAAACACCGTGTATTTGATTTGCGGTCAAGTCTGAACTTTGGTTCGATACCCGTAACTTCCTCATCAAATTTCTAAGGAAGACTAATTATATTAAAATTCGTGTATAAACCTAAATGCTTGCTAAATATAGCTGTTACACCTCCTATTGAAGGCACACAATTAATATGTTTTAGTGCTTCTAATAGAGATCAGTTGAGTTACCTCTTCACGGTTGCAATAATAGAGAAAAGCTTACAATAAAAATATTGAAAAGAACCCCAATACCACAAAAATAATCAAAAATAACAAATAAAACAAGTTAATTAAGATTAAACCCTTATGTACATTTCGATGACCATGTCATCATCATCAGAGGGTATTGTCACAAAACACAATCTAGCACACAAGAAGTTACAAACTAGAATTGATCATTCTAGTTTGTAACTTCTTGTGTGCTAGATTGTGTTTTGTAACAAGACGCTCTGATGATGATATCATGGTCATCGAAATGTACATAAGGGTTATTTCTTAATTAACTTGTTTTATTTGTTATTTTTGATTATTTTTGTGGTATTGGGGTTCTTTTCAATATTTTTATTGTAATATATTGTACCACTGTGCTCTTGATATTGTGTAGTGAAAAGCTTGGTTAAGTCCATTAGTATTTAGTATTCTAATTAGTTGTAATAGGCGACACATTGAGCAAAGTTTAGAGGACCTGCGACTGGGTGAGAGACATAACCTCGCGGGTTACGGCTAATTAGGCTTCCCAGAGTTTGGAGGGTTGCAAAGTTGTAATGTTTGTGATGAGATGTTTCGTAGTAAGCCCTGAACACGGAGTCGTTAGAAGTTATAAAGATATTCGCTTTGATGAAAAACATTAATTATTTCGTTAAACAAGAACGCTTAAAGAAATTAAAAACCCCTAAAATGATAAAAAAGCTATACTCTAAGCGAAAGGTTTATTCATTTTGGAATTACAACGTATGAGTCAAAAAAGTGTAATTAAAATATTAGTAGAATTCGAAGAGTTATTTAACAAGCATAATTTTCGAATGGACTGTACATCGATAGCCATGATAAGAATAGTGGACTTTCCACGCATAACGTACAGCGCAGCCTAGCCACCCATTCACAACTGCCTCGAGAGCGATCACCTTACAATAAAATGGGTGCAATTAATTCTATAAGTACATCACCGCTACACTTTAGCACTTTAAGGGTGTAACAGTACCGTTTTACCTGTTACGAAGCTGTTATCAGTCATTAATAGACGATTCAGTCTTTTCGATTGACCTTAACTAATCTCTCTTTAGTTTCTCTGAGGCGTTTGTGCCACGGGCTTAGAGAAGCTGAAGACTTTAGCCCCTACATACTCAAGCAGGTATTGCAACAGCCATTCGCACCGGCACCCACCAACTAAAGGAGCCGTAGCTAATTGCACTGTTACTGGCGCAGTTTCCTATTTTCAGCCAGTTTGAAACAATTGTGCTTCTCCCTGACTGATATCAATTTAGTGATTCAGTATTTGTCAGCAAAGACATTCAAATAGTACAATGTTCATTGGGAGATATGTGAAACTATTCCCTCAGAGAATCAAACTACTTAATTTAGACGGGGAAAGAAATCAAGGACCATCTAAAAGAAGTCCAAGATGAACTGCGATCAAGGGGTCAGAATCAATCGTAAAGACAGGTTATTCATAATTTTAACTCTAGCGTTTGATTTTCTGTACGTAACAACTTTGTACTAAATATTCTCTGAAATCTTAAAACTTTTACTTACATTGAACTGTCAAGACGTTTATACATAATAATGTTTTCCGTAACAATTTTGCTGAGCACTTCTTCCCTGGCTATTTTGTAAGCTTAAGAAATTTTAAATTCCTCCATCTCAAAAGCTTCCGGTAGTGTACGCAGTTTAATCAGAGCTCATCCTCGAAAGGTAGAGTAAGGTTCTAACATTTAGTTATTTGCCCCAAAATATTTAAAGTATTGACGTCCACGACATTCCATAAATCATTTAAAAAAAAATTTTTGGGAAATAGAAAGATCTGGCAAACGAAATACCGAGTTACTGAGCCAAGTAACTCTTCAATGTGAATGGGGTAATTGCGACTGTCAGAAGTAACGATTGTAATACGCTTCCATATTAAAAATGAATGGATTTGTAACAGGTTCTAATTAATCGTTCTATATCGATAGAAAACGTCTACTTACAAACAAATCTATTCGCAAAAATGTAACGACTGTTTAATAGATCAGTTGCAATCCTAGATTCTTCTAAAAACCCAATTTAGAGGAAATAAATAGTGTTATTAGATTTTTTGCCTAATTAGGTTTGTAACTTTAGAAAAAATTGTTTAATTTTTTCCTAAGCTTAGCATGTAGATTCTTAATACATTACCATAGCTTAAATAATATTTAGGTAGTATAAAATTAATAAATTTATTCTTGCTGATGACACAGGTCATGTCTCCCTAAAAAAAGCCTGAAATATTATTACAATGCTTAGGCTCAGCTTTAACGTAAGCTATAAGTTAGTGTACTTTGACGTAGGCCACTAAGTATGAAGAATCAGATTCAGGAAGACTATTGGTCTAAAGACTGACGCATCAAGTTGACTTCAAGACTTACATTGTTGGAGAATGCAGAGTAGATAAAACGCCTTTCCCGATGCAATGGGGCTGGAAGATTATACCACAGGCAAAGACAAGAAATATGCAGGATCTTAACGACGTAGGTTTAGAGACGCTAACCGCGACACCTTCTAAAATTCGTATGGCAGGGTGTTTTTAAAATACTTATATAGCTCATACTTTTGCCAGCTGCAAAGTTTCAAGGTTACGATTGACGGACAATTTTCTCACGGAATCATGTCTTGTCAATTTATGTCTTCTGTGTGTGTATACTATAATAATTCACAAAGAGAACTCTCACATGAATTCAGTTTTGTAAAAATTAAGAAACAATGGTACAAGGCCATGTTTCAAAATTGTCAGAGGGTTAAAATTTCTATTCTATTAATTGTCAAAAGGGTTAAGTTTAAGGACAAATTAGGGACCTTTGAAACTAAGTAAAAAATTTAAGAGCCATTATTCGGAAGAAACTAGCTCAAAATACGTTAAGACATAATGGCAACTGTAGAAAGTTCAAAATATGGACTTGTGATTGGCTTATATAAATGTTTTACTTTAATTACAAGAGAAAAATTTGAATTATTATTTTCTAAATTAAAAAGTTAAATTCAGAACGTATTCCTATAGGAATATACGTCAATATTTGTTAATAATTTTAGTCATTTTGTTGCTTACTTTAGAAGTAATTAATTTTAATTTTTATTTCTATCAGCGTATCCCATTGGACTGGAAGAAATTAAAGGGATGGACTGAGACGGGACTTAAACAAAGCTGGCTAGACATTAGCCTACGAGGAATAATTAGCCAAGTAAAATTAGACCTCGGAAATGTTGAGGCAAATTAGCATAATTAGTTTATCTCGGAGGCACTTCAGTGTAAATGTATTTCTAAGAAAGGATTACAAAATTTAACTTAGTCTCTGAGTTTGGACTGAAAATACTTCGGTCCTATGTTGTGTAACATTATTTTATTTTTGCCAATATTGTTAGAAAGACGTTTGGCATAATACTATTAGCTATTGCGACAACCTAACAGCTGCAATACAATAAATATATAATTTAAAAAATATTTAAATATATATATAAATACATATTTAAAAATATATTAACAAACTAGAAAACAGAATAATTTTTTGTATTAGTAGCTGTTTTAAACATGAACTATTAGCTTAAAATCGATTACTTTGGTTAAAATCCGATTTTAATATAATAAAATATCTCTTATAATAATTATTTTTTAGGTGACATTTATGCAAGTTGGCAAATAAATTAGTTTGTGGCAATATGTTTGTTATTATTATTTTATTATTTTCGGGAATAAAATTATAAAAGACAACCGTGCTTTTCGTTACGCTTGAACAAGATTAAACAACCTATTAGTTCTACAATTTTGCGAATTTCCACACTTACACATTTTCGAATCCTAATTATTATTTTCTGCCACTTGTTTAATTATTATTATTATTTTAGTAAAATATAACATTGTAAAATACAATCAGAGAGATACCTTTTTTGTTCCCTTTTTATGGAAGAAATTATTGAATATCCTGTGTTTATATCATAAATTGTTAATCTTCATGCCAAGACGCTCCAAAGTTCAGTATCTTAAATATGAGTCCATGTACAATACTCCGGTCCGACTTCAAGACGTTTTGGGTAGTAAGCTTATGATAAACTATGATTTGTTATTGGAAAAATAGTTTTTACATTTTAGTAAATGAAAATGATACAATCATTATGCAAGAAAATGTTTCATTAGTCGCCACCGAGGGCAGCACACTATGGTCTCCTTTTACTATCAGTTGTTCTCTACGCACTTGATTGTTCCGGTCTTTTTAAATTAAAATAGCAAGTCATAGCTAAACGTAAATCTAATCCCAAAATTGGAATCCAAATCGATTGAAAAAGATCTAGATAACTTCAAGTTGAGTGAAAAATTTGGGATCGTCACTTGAAGAAGGTTATATGACGCTAAAACTGCACTACACGGGTTTCGTTCGTGAACCTACTACGGTGCCCAAATGACCTACATTGTTCACACCTCAATGTAACCGAAATGATTATGAGGGTGGGACGATGAGCGTAGAGTCTTAAAGTCTAAGGGTAGAGTATTTTAAAAGGATGAAGTATCTGAAGGAAGTAGATATGGGTTGCAGGAATCCGTATAAAATAATTTTGACATGAGGGAGAATAAAACTTCAACACTATATTAATTATAAATACAATTTCACAATTAATTTTAAGGTGATTTAATAAATTCGCTGCCGATGTACTAGATATAATAACTACAATTTATTTTTATTTCACTGTTATTGTAAAACATTGTTTCAGAACGATATTTTTCTGTTTAAAATCGAAAAGGCTCATTGTAAAATATAATTATACTGTCATAGCTAAAGCGGCTTCTACGGTATACGTTGTTACGGCTATTAATTTGTAATAAGGGGCTTTAAGTACCAGTTTATATGCAAATTGGAGGCAGGCGCTAATTGTGATGGCAGATGGAATATTTCAGGTAAAAAGTGAGTTTAGTGAGTGAAAAGCGGTTTTAGGGTTTCTGCCTAATGTGGATTTTTAAATTGAAAGCTGACAAAGGGCTCAATACATTTTGAATATGGTTGAACCACAAAGGCCTGAGAACCCCTCACTATTACATCGTGCCATCTACACAACGTGACGTGTGGTTTGGGATACGTCGAGGGAAATACTATATCTGATATGATATGTTTATATAAAGCAATGGAACACAGGAAAATCTTAAGTACGAATATTTAGGTACTAAGGGTCAGAGGATTTCCCAGAGCTAAAATCCAAATATAAAATATTCTAAAATTGATATAGGTGTTCTGAAATCTGTATATGTTATCCCAATTTCTATTACGGGAATCCAGAGCAATTTTAAAAATCCCACTACTTCGTTATTTGTATGTATATATATGTATATATATATATATATATATATATATATATATATATATATATATATATACAAAAATATATATTTATATACAAATATATATATATATATATATATATATATATATGTATATATATATATATATATATATATATATATATATATACAAAAAAAAAATATATATATATATATATATATATATATATATATATATATATATATATATATATATATATATATATATATATATATATATATATATATATGTGTAATCGATTACTACGAATGAAATTATAGCTATTACCAAGTTTTCACTCCTTTCGACATCGGTGCATCGGTAATCTAAAGGAACACACGCAAGAGCGATATAAAGGCCACTCCAAGGCATTCTAAAGCATTTTAGTATCATCATTGGTCCTTTCTCCCCAGACTGACTGACGCAAAGCCAATTAATAAAGAACGGTATGCGCGGCCATATTATCTGTCGTTCCTCTATCCTGTGCAATACTGCGTTAATTATTGTTAGCCTACATTTACACACATGGATAGAACAAAAGTAATGAATTTATGTAAAAACACTCTACTTAGTTTAGGGGGAAACAGCAATGCATGCATAACATGATAAATGGATAAGACTGCATCGGATAAGTAATTATGCATTTCTGGGGGCATGCAAGAGATACGTGCGTGATTATAGGCGGGAAAGTTTTAGCGGGAAAACACAGCGCGATCAGCTTTAGTCGCAACAAGATACAGTCAACGTTTGCATCTCGATGGGAATTCCCTGCTCAAAATTTTTAATTCTGTAACTATAGTAAAAAATATGAAGAAACAATTATTTAAATATAAGATTAGTAATCAATTGTTGTGAAAGTGTTTATATTTTCTATAAACAATATAAATACTAATATATATGTAATTATTGCCCACTATATAAAATAAGATTCACAGAATATGAAGGTATGAAACACACAAGAATGTATAACTCTGTCTCTATTCTTCTCATAAAATAAGAGGAATGATCCTAAATGTGTTTAAAGGTTTCGCATTCTTAAAATATGGTTATTGAATATAAACAGTTTTCTCTTTTGCCTTGCCTCAAGGCATTAGCGACTTATTCATATTGATATTTCTTACGTAAGTGTTAGCTAATGGGGATGCTTTACTCGAATAAAGTTAGAAGTATGTAATAATAAAACTTGGAAATGTATAAACTATTACACTGTTTATCCTGGCAAAATATTAAGGATTCTAAATAGACAAAATTTCATGAGATATGTTACGTACCAAGATTTATAGTTGTAATTTATAACAAATTCTACTCGATATGTAATGAACAACATATTTGTATTGCTTGTGATATTTATTTGAATAAATATAAAAAAAATACAATGTACTGAAGTTGTCTATAACCTAACACACGCTATAATAGATGTACTATTGTGATTTGGAAGGACCAGGGAGGAATAACCGACCGGGAGAACAGGGGCTATGTTAATTCTGAGGTCGAAACCCGATGACCCGTTTTTTGGCATAACTAATGCGTATCTTTTAATGTACCCTTTTTCAAACCGACAATTACATAAAACTAGCCTGAGGCATGTTTTACGTTTTTTTCCCTAATTAGGGAGTGTTATATCTCTACTAAGATTAATGTCCTCTTTTGTTCCAATAAGGATTGTATGTATTCTTTATGTCTCGTGTAAGCAAAGGAATTTGCCTTAGGCCTATAATGTAAACTCAATGCTTCTCTGTTAACAGGTTTGTACATTTAATATCTTGAGATAATAGCCTGTTATAATGGTGAAAAGCTTCTCCTATAATGTTATACATATCATTGTTATTTATATATGTACACATATAAAATACTCTCCCTATAATCAAACAGTTTATCTCCTTCAACCAACCTCCTTCACCTTCACAAATACTTTCACTGGCCAAATGAATACCAAATAACATGTTTAGAATTTGGCTTATAATTATTGTCAACTTTTAATTCAAACTAAAATTTAAACGCCTTATTATCTAAAAGCAAACATCACAAACACTTGTCTATCACAGAGCGCATGTAAATTGCAACCAACAAAATATAGCAGCTCTATCAGATGCAGGCAATTACGTATGCATGGCTGCCCCTTATTGCACGCATGGCGGCACCCGATGCCAGTAATTTGAAACTGATGACGATGTTTACACAATATTTACATAAATGAACAAACTAGAGTTAAAATATCACATTAACAATTAAGAGTGCAAAATATGTAAAGTACTTTGAAATCAATAAATAATTTTATAAAAAAGCGAATAATTCAATCACTGTAAATATTGTCTCTTAGCCCGCTTCACACCAATTAGTGACATCAGCGAGGCGTTCTCAGCGTCAGGTAGCAGTGGCCGCTCGTTCTTATATCTCATATATTTTTGCTAGAGACCAGCTCAGGACAATTTAGAGCAAAAATACAGATATTTTCACTGCAGGAAAGTTCACTAACCGATTAACTGTGTTCAGTAGTTATATTTTTACAAAAGGGTTATTTTCTCCAAATAGCACGGAGATATTTTTATCAGATCTTTAATTCTTGGTGGTTGAAAGCATGATTGCAATTACTAGATGTCCTTAAAGAATGTAACTTAATATGCTTAAAGTTACATCTTCATTAGTATTGCCGATGACAGTAATAATAAATTATAAATAAATGTACATAATTATTGCGATTTAGTTGTGTCATTTCTTATAGTTAGTTGAAATTTTTTTAAATATTTTCTTTGGCATATTTAATGGGCCGAGAATACATACACCACAAATTATTAAAAATATGTAAGTATTTAAACAATGTATGAGTAATGACTATCAGATATTATAGAGTGATTATTCTATATTTTATACTTATCCCTCCCCCCTCTGTCTGTTTCTTTATCTTTCTCCCTGCCCTCTCTCTCTCTCTCTTTACCTCTCTCTCTCTCTCTCTCTCTCTCTCTCTCTCTCTCTCTCTCTCTCTCTCTCTCTCTCTCTCTCTCTCTCTCTCTATATATATATATATATATATATATATATATATATATATCACTTTCACTTATGTACTTAAACAAGAATCTTACTTGGTATTTATGCGAGTTAGCTTTCAATGACTGGCCTTGCCATTATTTTCGGACATTCTGAACAGGGTTGTTGTAGACTGCGAGCTGAGTGGATTTCCCGTTGACCTTGGTGTACTGTTATGTTCTATTTTTAGATTCACTGCACTGTGCGAGTTTTTAAAGTTTGTTTTGGGGTTAATATTGTCTATTAGATTGAATAATTTATTGTTTATTTGATTTGATTTGTATTTTTTCGTTAATGACATTATTTTTATTTTTATAAATTTCTAGTTGTTCCCAGATTGTCATTTTGAGGTCTTTTTGAACCTTTTTTTAGTCTATTAGGTGTACGTTTTTTCATTTGGGGAATGTGTGTTTGTTTTTGATGGCGTGTGTGGCTAAGTTTGAGTTATAAATTTCAGGTTTGATATATGCATTGAGGTGTTCTTGATATCTGTCTTTTAATTTTTTTTTTGTTTGGCCTATGTATATTTTACAAAATCGAATGCCCAGACTCTAATAAAATATACATATGCCAAAAGAAATTAAAAGACAGATATCAAGAACACCTCAATGCATACATCAAACCTGAAATTTATAACTCAAACTTAGCCACACACGCCATAAAAAACAAACACACATTCCCCACATTAAAAAACGTACACCTAATAAAAAAGAACTAGAAACTAGAAATTTATAAAAATAAAAATAATATCAATAACGAACAAATACAAATAAAATCAAAAAACGATAAATTATTCAATCTAATAAACAATATTAATCCCAAAACAAACTATAAAAACTCGCACAGTGCAGTGAATCTAAAAATAGAGCATAACGGTACACCAAGGTCAACGGGAAATCCACTCAGATCGCAGTCTACAACAACCCTGTTCAGTATGCCCGAAGATAATGGCAAGGGCAGACATTGAAAGTTAACTCGCATAAATACCAAGTAAGATTCTTGTTTACGTACATAAGTGAAAGTGATAAGTGTATACAAGAAAACAGTGTTGCATAACTACAAATATATATATATATATATATATATATATATATATATATATATATATATATATATATATATATATATATGGACAAATCCATTACTACGAATGAAATTATAGCTATTGCCAAATTATCATTCTTACCGATATCGGTGCATCGGGTATCTAAAGGAACACACGTAAGAGCGATATAAAGGCTACTGCAAGGCATTCTAAAGCATTTTAGTATCATCATTGGTCCTTTCACCCCGAACTGCATGACGCAAAGTCAATTAATAAAGAACGGTATGCGCGGCCACATTATCTGTCGTTCCTCTATCCTGTGCAATACTGCGTTAATATTTGTTAGCCTACATTTACACACATGGATAGAACAAAAGTAATGAATTTATGTAAAAACACTCTACTTAGTGTAGGGAGAACCAGCAATGCATGCATAACTTGATAAATGGATAAGACTGCATCGGATAAGTAATCATGCATCTCAGGGTGTATGCAAGAGATACGTGCGTGATTAATGGCGGGAAAGTTTTAGCGGGAAAACACAGTGCGATCAGCTTTAGTCGCAACAAGATACAGTCAACGTTTGCATCTCGATGGGAATTCCCTGCTCAAAATTTTTAATTCTGTAACTATAGTAAAAAATATGAAGAAACAATTATTTAAATATAAGATTAGTAATCAATTGTTGTGAAAGTGTTTATATTTTCTATAAACAATATAAATACATATATATGTAATTATTGCCCACTATATAAAATAAGATTTACAGAATATGAAGGTATGAAACACACAAGAATGTATAACGCTGTCATTATTCTTCTCATAAAATAAGAGGAACGACCCTAAATGTGTTTAAAGGTTTTCTCATTCTTAAAATATGTTTATTGAATATAAACAGTTTTCTATTCTGCCTTGCCTTAGACATTAGCGACTTATTCATATTGATATATGTTACGTAAGTGTTAGCTAATGGGGATGCTTTACTCGAATAAAGTTAGATGTAAGTAATAATACAAACTTGGAAATGTATAAACTATAAACTATTACACTGCTTATCCTGGCAAAATATTAAGGATTCTAAATAGACAAAATTTCATGAGATATGTTACGTACCAAGTTTTATAGTTGTAATTTATAATAAATTCTACTCGATATGTAATGAACAACATATTTTTATTGCTTGTGATATTTATTTGAATAAATATAAAAAAAATAGAATGTATTGAAGTTGTCTATAACCTAACACAAGCTATAATAGATATACAATTGTGATTTGGAAGGCTACCAGGGGTAAATACCGACCGGGAGAACAGGGGCTATGTTAATTCTGAGGTCGAAACCCGATGACCCGTTTTTTGGCGTAACTAATGCGTCTCTTTTAATGTACCCTTTTTCAAACCGACAATTACATAAAACTAGCCTGAGGCATGTTTTACGTTTTTTTCCCTAATTAGGGAGTGTTATATCTCTACTAAGATTAATGACCTCTTTTGTGCCAACAAGGATTGTATGTATTCTTTATATCTCGTGTAAGCAGAGGATTATGTCTTAGGCCTATAATGTAAACTCAATGCTTCTCTGTTAACAGGTTAGGCCTTGTACATTTAATATCTTGAGATAATAGCCTGTTATAATGGTGAAAAGCTTCTCCTATACATTTAATATCTTGAGATAATAGCCTGTTATAATGGTGAAAAGCTTCTCCTATACATTTAATAACTTGAGATAATAGCCTGTTATAATGGTGAAAAGCTTCTCCTATACATTTAATATCTTGAGATAATAGCCTGTTATAATGGTGAAAAGCTTCTCCTATACATTTAATATCTTGAGATAATAGCCTGTTATAATGGTGAAAAGCTTCTCCTATACATTTAATATCTTGAGATAATAGCCTGTTATAATGGTGAAAAGCTTCTCCTATACATTTAATATCTTGAGATAATAGCCTGTTATAATGGTGAAAAGCTTCTCCTATACATTTAATATCTTGAGATAATAGCCTGTTATAATGGTGAAAAGCTTCTCCTATAATGTTATACATATCATTTTTAATTATATATGTACACATATAAAATACTTTCCCTATAATCAAACAGTTTAACTCCTTCAACCAACCTCCTTCACCTTCACAAATACTTTCACTGGCCAAATGAATACCAAATAACATGTTTAGAATTTGGCTTATAATTATTACTGGTCAACTTTTAATTCAAACTAAAATTTAAACGCCTTATTATCTAAAAGCAAACATCACAAACACTTGTCTATCACAGAGCGCATGTAAATGGCAACCAACAAAATATAGCAGCTCTATCAGATGCAGGCAATTACGTATGCATGGCTGTCCCTTATTACACGCATGGCAACACCCGATGCCAGTAATTTGAAACTGATGACGATGTATACACAATATTTACATAAATGAACAAACTAGAGTTAAAATATCACATTAACAATTAAGAGTGCAAAATATGTAAAGTACTTTGAAATCAATAAATAATTTTATAAAAAAGCGAATAATTCAATCACTGTAAATATTGTCCCTTAGCCTGCTTCACACCAATTAGTGACATCAGCGAGGCGTTCTCAGCGTGAGGTAGCAGTGGCCGCTCGTTCTTATATCTCATATATTTTTGCTAGAGACCAGCTCAGGACAATTTAAAGCAAAAATACAGATATTTTCACTGCACGAAAGTTCACTAACCGATTAACTGTGTTTAGTAGTTATATTTTTACAAAAGGGTTATTTTCTCCAAATAGCACGGAGATATTTTTATCAGATCTTTAGTTCTTGGTGGCTGAAAGCATGATTGCAATTACTAGATGTCCTTAAAGAATGTAACTTAATATGCTTAAAGTTACATCTTCATTAGTATTGGCGATGACAGTAATAATATATTATAAATAAATTTACATAATTATTGCGATTTAGTTGTGTCATTTCTTATAGTTAGTTGACATTTTTTTAAATATTTTCTTTGGCATATTTAATGGGCCGAGAATACATACACCACACATTATTAAAAATATGTAAGTATTTAAACATTGTATGAGTAATTATTATCAGATATTATAGAGTGATTATTCTATATTTTATACTTATCCCTCCCCCCTCTGTCTGTTTCTTTATCTTTCTCCCTGCCCTCTCTCTCTCTCTCCCTCTCTTTATCTCTCTCTCTCTCTCTCTCTCTCTCTATATATATATATATATATATATATCACTTTCACTTATGTACTTAACCAAGAATCTTACTTGGTATTTATGCGAGTTAACTTTCAATGACTGGCCTTGCTATTATCTTCGGGCATACTGAACAGGGTTGTTGTAGACTGCGAGCTGAGTGGATTTCCTGTTGACCTTGGTGTAGCGTTATGTTCTATTTTTAGATTCACTGCACTCTGCGAGTTTTTAAAGTTTGTTTTGGGGTTAATATTGTCTATTAGGTTGAATAATTTATCGTTTTTGATTTTATTTGTATTTATTCGTTAATGATATTATTTTTATTTTTATAAATTTCTAGTTGTTCCCAGATTGTCATTTTGAGGCCGTTTTGAACCTTTTTTTAGTCTATTAGGTGTACGTTTTTTAATGTGGGGAATGTGTGTTTGTTTTTGGTGGCGTGTGTGGCTAAGTTTGAGTTATAAATTTCAGGTTTGATATATGCATTGAGGTGTTCTTGATATCTGTCTTTTAATTTCTTTTTTGTTTGGCCTATGTATATTTTACAAAATCGAATGCCCAGACTCTAATAAAATATACATATGCCAAAAGAAATTAAAAGACAGATATCAAGAACACCTCAATGCATACATCAAACCTGAAATTTGTAACTCAAACTTAGCCACACACGCCATCAAAAACAAACACACATTCCCCACATTAAAAAACGTACACCTAATAAAAAAGGTTAAAAAGGCCTCAAAATGACAATCTGGGAACAACTAGAAATTTATAAAAATAAAAGTAATATCATTAACGAACAAATACAAATAAAATTAAAAAAACGATAAATTATTCAATCTAATAAACAATATTAACCCCAAAACAAACTTTAAAAACTCGCACAGTGCAGTGAATCTAAAAATAGAACATAACGGTACACCAAGGTCAACGGGAAATCTACTCAGCTCGCAATCTACAACAATCCTGTTCAGTATGCCCGAAGATAATGGCAAGGCCAGTCATTGAAAGTTAACTCGCATAAATACCAAGTAAGATTCTTGTTTAAGTACATAAGTGAAAGTGATAAGTGTATGCAAGAAAACAGTGTTGCATAGCTACAAATATATATAAGTTATATTAAGTTTACAACTCAAGGTTTTATTAAATTTATATATAAATAAAATAATAATAAACTAATTAATAATATGTGATATATTTAGTTTAACCCATATAAATGCTTTGTGTAGTTGCTTGTATAATTTATAGAAATAAATAACATGATAAAACTCACACAGCCACGCTTTTATATAAAAATAAAAATCAAATATAATTTTGTAATTTAAATATAAGCCTAGTTTACCCAAGATAAAGTTTTTAAAGCCTGCAACCAAGCAAAACCATAAAGTTTATATGTTAAAATGAAAGATTTAAGTGATAGCATAATTTTTTCATGTAAATTTAAAAGTGTAAAAATATGTCTTCCTATATTTCTAGGTAGAAGTACACGACAATTATAAAACAATAAAAAGTGTAAATCATTAGGAAAATAAATTTCTTTTTTAATTAGTGTTTTAGATTTTTAAGTTTACACTAAGTATGGCGATCGAGAGTACGGTGAAATCTTAATGGGAGAGAATATTTTCGGAATTTGATAAATACCTCATTTAATTTCTTTTATACAAGAATAATAAAGTTCAACATAAAATTACAATTTTAAAGAGGCTTTCAAACTCAAAGTTATAACTTCATGATTTTACAATACACAACATTGCAACTTCGATATCGACAAGATAATTTATAAAAAAAACATAACAACGCAAATAAAAAATAAAATAAATATATTAAAATTTATATATAGACGTTTTACTCAACCAACAAGTCTATTCAGCCTGTGGAGGTAAGTAGGAACGGTCAAGTAATAAAGGGCTTGTCGAGAGGGCTGCAATGAAAATTCCTGTCATACAAGGGTAGCTTTAACCCGAGACTTTCATGGTAGTGGTATATGATAATGTTTTATTAATATTTTCAATATAATAATTTTATGTAACACCAAATAAATCGAACTTTGTACAACAATAAGACTTACACAGCTTGCAGTTTCGCTGTCGACAAGATACTTTTTTAAAAAAACTTACTAAACCAAATAAAAAATGAAACAAATTTATTAATTTTAAAATCTATAATTTTATCGACCCGAGTTCTGCAACGAAAATTTCCCACAGGGGTACCTTTACCCCAAGTCTTTCGTGATAGTGGTGTATTATTATAATTTTTATTATTATTTTAATATCATAATTTTATCTAGAACTAAATAAATTGAACCTTGTATAACAATGAGACCTATTAAACTTATTATTATTATTATTACATTATTATTACTAAATAGCAAATTATTTTTTTATAATGGGTATCGATAGTTAGGTGTAAACGTAGATAATTGTCTAACAAAATAAATGTAACGTTCTTCCCCGGTCATTGAAATATCTATCCCCAGGTCACATGACACATATCTCTGCCTTACTTTTATTGGGGAAATTTCCTTCAACTCTGAATGAAAATTTAATGTATACAACTCTACCAATACGAAATATAATAAGTAGCAAAAGCAAATGACGTCATTACTTGTGTATAAATATAATTTAAACTCACCTTTAAACATTTCCCTTTGACGCAATTTGCATACAAAGTGGCTACTTAATCTTATCGCCGTTAAGGGACTGTACATAAGGCGATCTACAATAATGACCTTCATTGTGTTCGGTGTTTTAATTTACTTAAAACTTAATGCAGAAAATATAGTCAAGTAGAAAAGTCCAATTAGTTCCCACTATCGCCACATGGCAGCGACACTCTTTAAAAATATTTGCCGCTAATTTGTAACACATTGCAGAACCTAAGCAGCCATCATATCGATATTACATAGAAACACATCTCATGAAATGGTTTTTATAATTAAAATTATTTTTTTTTTATCTGGTAACTTTAAAGGTTGTCACCAATAAAAACTCAGGCAAAACGATTAATAATATTAGATTATTTAAAAATTTAGTTATTTCCTAATTTTAAATTTTTTAATGTAACATGAAAATCCATGTAGTAAACTACCTGAATAGGATGTCGTAAACTCTCTTAACATATTCTTCTAAAAATCTCATTTTATTTATAGCGCAATATAGGACACCTAAATTGTTATTTAACTCCACAGTATAAATGAGACACTTACGTACTCTTTCATTTCACTGTCTCCCGACTATACATGGAAACGTATTTCCTTGGAACGCGGGCAATCTATCCCGATTCCATGGAGATGTGAGACCGAGGTAGTTCGTCAGGGAACAGGTTCTGCGAGGGCTTAAACAGAGGTTCCTGGGCCTCAGAATCTCTGAACCAAAGCTCCAAAAAATGCCTAACGTTCCGCACTTTATTATTTTTGAAACTACTGTAATATTTAAGAATCTCCGTTTTTCATAATAATATTTTCCTCCATTATTATTTATTAATTAAATTAAAATAATAATAATATTACGTTATTATTACAACCCAATATATATATATATATATATATAATACGTTTTCTTGTTTAATAATTTAAAACAACATAAGTTATTCAAATACAAGAATATTTATTAATTTATATCCAAAGCTTTTCGTTGGTAAACAGTACCAACATCATCAGGAATGAAAATTACAATAATGTCATTATTGTACATTATTGTAATTTTCATTCCAGATGATGTTGGTACTGTTTACCAACGAAAAGCTTTGGATATAAAATTAATAAATATTCTTGTATTTGAATAACTTATGTTGTTTAAATATATATAATGTAATTATTAAAATATCATGTGTTTTTATAAATAATTATATAAAACATTTGTGTTTGAAATTGTACCGCGCGGAATAAAAAATGTAAGATTTTTGAAGGAATATTTTTATAGTAAATTCATTTTCTAATTTGGATTTTAGAACTAAGCTTTACACACTATGCATCCAAATAAAATTCTAACAATTAACTGTACAAAAGAACGAAAACGCAACAATATAGTCGGCATGATAAACAGAGAAATCGATGTCCGTGCGAGCGGAACGCGCCAATTACCTTTGCAAGTTGTAATTACTGCTCATTCTGTGCATTGTGGATTTTCATTGGGTTCTGTGATGTTTGAACAGACGATCTCAGATAGTTTATTTTTTTTAAAGAATAGTAAATAACAAATATAGTAATTCATCAAATTTTATTATTAAATGTTTTTTTTAAAGTATATAACTAACTTTGGGTATTTTGTTATTTGATAATATTTATGATCTATTTTAACCAATACCGACAAGTTATGACCTACTAGATAAATTTAAAACTTATATTTTACATGTATGTTAATGCCAATGGATCACCAGTAGCCTACTATACCAGAGTCATGTCGTACCTTTGCACAATGCGTCTCCACCCACACAGCTCCTTGTGCTTTGGAAACCCCCAACGTCAGGTTGGGACCGAATGGTTTCACATGACGCTTCATTCTTGCCGGAGATAAGAGAGGCAGGAGCGGTTTGGTAATATCAGCTGTTTGGAAACTCATTGTTGGGGAAGAAATACCAGTAAATAAGAGGGGGAAGGGTGTGCGGTGGACTACGCTTCTGGACAACTGTGTGGGCTACGCTTCACTCTATGTGTGTGTTCTCTTACTGTAATTGAAATGTATATGAGTATTTATTTGGTGTTAAGTAAACTTCAAGTATTATAAAACTATTTGCTAAAATATAGTTTGTCATTGTAAGCCCTTTTCAGTGTCCAATTCTACGAAACCACCTGCTAAGCGTTATTGTAAACAAATCACAGACCACCATGATCTCCAACATCCACCAAGAGAAGCAGAAGCGGTTTGGTAATATCAGCTGTTTGGAAACACATTGTTGGGGAAGAAATACCAGTAAATATGAGGGGGAAGGGTGTGCGGTGGGCTAAGCTTCTGGGCAACTGCTTTCCATCAACAATTGTTGCATTTTTGCATGTACAAGCGGTCAACCTTCTTTTACTTTCTCTCAAACTACAGGTGTTGCGAGAGGGGGAGGGTGATTTATCATGACTATCCACAGGAAAAAAATTTGTAGCTAGATTTGCATGTAGGTATGTAAGCCGGCTGCCTTCTGACTCCTTCGTTGTAGGCCTCCTCCAGTTCATGAGCCTTCTACGCATTAGTTTTAATTAATTTCCAAGCTATAATAAAATTTATACCAGACACATTGAGGACAGCAGAGAAGACTACTATTGGTAAGACGTATATTGCGATGCACGCTGTATGTAGCGCACATATGGTCTGTCGTGCATACGTCTTCCCCTTCGCTAGAGTTTAAAAGAAATATTTTCTCTAATTTATTTTTTGATAACCTTTCCATCATCACATGCAAGTTCAACATCATCCCCGCAATAAAGAGATGGTGTTAGAATCAGGTATTTTCCTAGACGAGGAATGGAAGAAACAACTTTTCCATCGCTAAATCCAAACAAACTGACGTATTTTGCTCTTCCATTGACAAGAGCGAAAGCAGGTGGCTTTTATTATTTCATACGGGACTATCCAATAAGTTTTATTCTAGCAATTCACTCACGTCGATCTTTATACTTTTAAAACATATAATAGTACACATACAAACAAGTTCGGACGCGGTAAGCCTGAGAGACAAACGCTCAAAAGCTTACAAAATCTCATTTAGCTCTCTAAACTTGCATTTAGGTAATTTATTATAAATATTTAAAATAAACAATTTTAGCGATTTTAGTGAAAATAAGATTAATAAACGACCTTCGAAACTGAAACGAGTTGGAGCGTGGAGTACCCAATAGGCCAGCTAGCGTACACGTGTTATGTACAGCCCCAAGGGACAAACTGACCATGCTTGTTACGATCACTATAACAGGTTAGGAAGCTACTATGGTCTAGAATTTCAATGACCCAAAAGGTAAAGAGGAAATATCCGAAACGTTATTGCCGACGGATCAGCTGCGCCCGACGGAGGTTAATAATACACATTATCGACAAAAGTATGAGATTATGACCAAAAATCGTTTTTGACACGAAATAACTAATATCAAGAGAATGACTTAAAAAATTTAATCCCTATTGAAAAACAGAGATACATATTACAAACATTTAAAGAAACTATATAATAAATTTCTTAAAGATATTTTGTTAATGATAATTTTAAACCTAATATAACATGAGATAAATCAGTAGACCTAAGTGAGACGATA
>JBAIZL010000003.1:134572124-134604624 GCA_036971475.1 Prosapia bicincta
TCTGCGTATGTGTCTTTCTATAAGATACATAAAACCGGTTATGATAACTGAGTTTTAGCAAAAACAAGGAACATATTACCTTAGTTAAGGCCATAGTTAACCTTGAGTTAAGGCCATGATTGTGGCTTTAAATGGTTTACTTAACTCTTTAAAGCTCGCATTGGTAATTTATTGTTTCTAGAATAGTCGCATCCTTAGGGTGCAAATGAAGCAATTACCACGTTATAGGCCTGCGTATGTGTCTTTCTATAAGATACATAAAACCGGTTATGATAACTGAGTTTTAGCAAAAACAAGGAACATATTACCTTAGTTAAGGCCATAGTTAACCTTGAGTTAAAGCCATGATTGTGGCTTTAAATGGTTTACTTAACTCTTTAAAGCTCGCATTGGTAATTTATTGTTTCTAGAATAGTCGCATCCTTAGGGTGCAAATGAAGCAATTACCACGTTATAGGCCTGCGTATGTGTCTTTCTATAAGATACATAAAACCGGTTATGATAACTGAGTTTTAGCAAAAACAAGGAACATATTACCTTAGTTAAGGCCATAGTTAACCTTGAGTTAAGGCCATGATTGTGGCTTTAAATGGTTTACTTAACTCTTTAAAGCTCGCATTGGTAATTTATTGTTTCTAGAATAGTCGCAGCCTTAGGGTGCAAATGAAGCAATTACCACGTTATAGGCCTGCGTATGTGTCTTTCTATAAGATACATAAAACCGGTTATGATAACTGAGTTTTAGCAAAAACAAGGAACATATTACCTTAGTTAAGGCCATAGTTAACCTTGAGTTAAGGCCATGATTGTGGCTTTAAATGGTTTACTTAACTCTTTAAAGCTCGCATTGGTAATTTATTGTTTCTAGAATAGTCGCATCCTTAGGGTGCAAATGAAGCAATTACCACGTTATAGGCCTGCGTATGTGTCTTTCTATAAGATACATAAAACCGGTTATGATAACTGAGTTTTAGCAAAAACAAGGAACATATTACCTTAGTTAGGGCCATAGTTAACCTTGAGTTAAGGCCATGATTGTGGCTTTAAATGGTTTACTTAACTCTTTAAAGCTCGCATTGGTAATTTATTGTTTCTAGAATAGTCGCATCCTTAGGGTGCAAATGAAGCAATTACCACGTTATAGGTCTGCGTATGTGTCTTTCTATAAGATACATAAAACCGGTTATGATAACTGAGTTTTAGCAAAAACAAGGAACATATTACCTTAGTTAAGGCCATAGTTAACCTTGAGTTAAGGCCATGATTGTGGCTTTAAATGGTTTACTTAACTCTTTAAAGCTCGCATTGGTAATTTATTGTTTCTAGAATAGTCGCATCCTTAGGGTGCAAATGAAGCAATTATGACGTTATAGGCCTGCGTATGTGTCTTTCTATAAGATACATAAAACCGGTTATGATAACTGAGTTTTAGCAAAAACAAGGAACATATTACCTTAGTTAAGGCCATAGTTAACCTTGAGTTAAGGCCATGATTGTGGCTTTAAATGGTTTACTTAACTCTTTAAAGCTCGCATTGGTAATTTATTGTTTCTAGAATAGTCGCATCCTTAGGGTGCAAATGAAGCAATTACCACGTTATAGGCCTGCGTATGTGTCTTTCTATAAGATACATAAAACCGGTTATGATAACTGAGTTTTTGCAAAAACAAGGAACATATTACCTTAGTTAGGGCCATAGTTAACCTTGAGTTAAGGCCATGATTGTGGCTTTAAATGGTTTACTTAACTCTTTAAAGCTCGCATTGGTAATTTATTGTTTCTAGAATAGTCGCATCCTTAGGGTGCAAATGAAGCAATTACCACGTTATAGGTCTGCGTATGTGTCTTTCTATAAGATACATAAAACCGGTTATGATAACTGAGTTTTAGCAAAAACAAGGAACATATTACCTTAGTTAAGGCCATAGTTAACCTTGAGTTAAGGCCATGATTGTGGCTTTAAATGGTTTACTTAACTCTTTAAAGCTCGCATTGGTAATTTATTGTTTCTAGAATAGTCGCATCCTTAGGGTGCAAATGAAGCAATTACCACGTTATAGGCCTGCGTATGTGTCTTTCTATAAGATACATAAAACCGGTTATGATAACTGAGTTTTAGCAAAAACAAGGAACATATTACCTTAGTTAAGGCCATAGTTAACCTTGAGTTAAGGCCATGATTGTGGCTTTAAATGGTTTACTTAACTCTTTAAAGCTCGCATTGGTAATTTATTGTTTCTAGAATAGTCGCATCCTTAGGGTGCAAATGAAGCAATTACCACGTTATAGGCCTGCGTATGTGTCTTTCTATAAGATACATAAAACCGGTTATGATAACTGAGTTTTAGCAAAAACAAGGAACATATTACCTTAGTTAAGGCCATAGTTAACCTTGAGTTAAGGCCATGATTGTGGCTTTAAATGGTTTACTTAACTCTTTAAAGCTCGCATTGGTAATTTATTGTTTCTAGAATAGTCGCATCCTTAGGGTGCAAATGAAGCAATTACCACGTTATAGGCCTGCGTATGTGTCTTTCTATAAGATACATAAAACCGGTTATGATAACTGAGTTTTAGCAAAAACAAGGAACATATTACCTTAGTTAGGGCCATAGTTAACCTTGAGTTAAGGCCATGATTGTGGCTTTAAATGGTTTACTTAACTCTTTAAAGCTCGCATTGGTAATTTATTGTTTCTAGAATAGTCGCATCCTTAGGGTGCAAATGAAGCAATTACCACGTTATAGGCCTGCGTATGTGTCTTTCTATAAGATACATAAAACCGGTTATGATAACTGAGTTTTAGCAAAAACAAGGAACATATTACCTTAGTTAGGGCCATAGTTAACCTTGAGTTAAGGCCATGATTGTGGCTTTAAATGGTTTACTTAACACTTTAAAGCTCGCATTGGTAATTTATTGTTTCTAGAATAGTCGCATCCTTAGGGTGCAAATGAAGCAATTACCACGTTATAGGTCTGCGTATGTGTCTTTCTATAAGATACATAAAACCGGTTATGATAACTGAGTTTTAGCAAAAACAAGGAACATATTACCTTAGTTAAGGCCATAGTTAACCTTGAGTTAAGGCCATGATTGTGGCTTTAAATGGTTTACTTAACTCTTTAAAGCTCGCATTGGTAATTTATTGTTTCTAGAATAGTCGCATCCTTAGGGTGCAAATGAAGCAATTATGACGTTATAGGCCTGCGTATGTGTCTTTCTATAAGATACATAAAACCGGTTATGATAACTGAGTTTTAGCAAAAACAAGGAACATATTACCTTAGTTAAGGCCATAGTTAACCTTGAGTTAAGGCCATGATTGTGGCTTTAAATGGTTTACTTAACTCTTTAAAGCTCGCATTGGTAATTTATTGTTTCTAGAATAGTCGCATCCTTAGGGTGCAAATGAAGCAATTACCACGTTATAGGCCTGCGTATGTGTCTTTCTATAAGATACATAAAACCGGTTATGATAACTGAGTTTTAGCAAAAACAAGGAACATATTACCTTAGTTAGGGCCATAGTTAACCTTGAGTTAAGGCCATGATTGTGGCTTTAAATGGTTTACTTAACTCTTTAAAGCTCGCATTGGTAATTTATTGTTTCTAGAATAGTCGCATCCTTAGGGTGCAAATGAAGCAATTACCACGTTATAGGTCTGCGTATGTGTCTTTCTATAAGATACATAAAACCGGTTATGATAACTGAGTTTTAGCAAAAACAAGGAACATATTACCTTAGTTAAGGCCATAGTTAACCTTGAGTTAAGGCCATGATTGTGGCTTTAAATGGTTTACTTAACTCTTTAAAGCTCGCATTGGTAATTTATTGTTTCTAGAATAGTCGCATCCTTAGGGTGCAAATGAAGCAATTACCACGTTATAGGCCTGCGTATGTGTCTTTCTATAAGATACATAAAACCGGTTATGATAACTGAGTTTTAGCAAAAACAAGGAACATATTACCTTAGTTAAGGCCATAGTTAACCTTGAGTTAAGGCCATGATTGTGGCTTTAAATGGTTTACTTAACTCTTTAAAGCTCGCATTGGTAATTTATTGTTTCTAGAATAGTCGCAGCCTTAGGGTGCAAATGAAGCAATTACCACGTTATAGGCCTGCGTATGTGTCTTTCTATAAGATACATAAAACCGGTTATGATAACTGAGTTTTAGCAAAAACAAGGAACATATTACCTTAGTTAAGGCCATAGTTAACCTTGAGTTAAGGCCATGATTGTGGCTTTAAATGGTTTACTTAACTCTTTAAAGCTCGCATTGGTAATTTATTGTTTCTAGAATAGTCGCATCCTTAGGGTGCAAATGAAGCAATTACCACGTTATAGGCCTGCGTATGTGTCTTTCTATAAGATACATAAAACCGGTTATGATAACTGAGTTTTAGCAAAAACAAGGAACATATTACCTTAGTTAGGGCCATAGTTAACCTTGAGTTAAGGCCATGATTGTGGCTTTAAATGGTTTACTTAACTCTTTAAAGCTCGCATTGGTAATTTATTGTTTCTAGAATAGTCGCATCCTTAGGGTGCAAATGAAGCAATTACCACGTTATAGGTCTGCGTATGTGTCTTTCTATAAGATACATAAAACCGGTTATGATAACTGAGTTTTAGCAAAAACAAGGAACATATTACCTTAGTTAAGGCCATAGTTAACCTTGAGTTAAGGCCATGATTGTGGCTTTAAATGGTTTACTTAACTCTTTAAAGCTCGCATTGGTAATTTATTGTTTCTAGAATAGTCGCATCCTTAGGGTGCAAATGAAGCAATTATGACGTTATAGGCCTGCGTATGTGTCTTTCTATAAGATACATAAATCCTGTTATGATAACTGAGTTTTAGCAAAAACAAGGAACATATTACCTTAGTTAAGGCCATAGTTAACCTTGAGTTAAGGCCATGATTGTGGCTTTAAATGGTTTACTTAACTCTTTAAAGCTCGCATTGGTAATTTATTGTTTCTAGAATAGTCGCATCCTTAGGGTGCAAATGAAGCAATTACCACGCTATAGGCCTGCGTATGTGTCTTTCTATAAGATACATAAAACCGGTTATGATAACTGAGTTTTAGCAAAAACAAGGAACATATTACCTTAGTTAGGGCCATAGTTAACCTTGAGTTAAGGCCATGATTGTGGCTTTAAATGGTTTACTTAACTCTTTAAAGCTCGCATTGGTAATTTATTGTTTCTAGAATAGTCGCATCCTTAGGGTGCAAATGAAGCAATTACCACGTTATAGGCCTGCGTATGTGTCTTTCTATAAGATACATAAAACCGGTTATGATAACTGAGTTTTAGCAAAAACAAGGAACATATTACCTTAGTTAAGGCCATAGTTAACCTTGAGTTAAGGCCATGATTGTGGCTTTAAATGGTTTACTTAACTCTTTAAAGCTCGCATTGGTAATTTATTGTTTCTAGAATAGTCGCATCCTTAGGGTGCAAATGAAGCAATTACCACGTTATAGGCCTGCGTATGTGTCTTTCTATAAGATACATAAAACCGGTTATGATAACTGAGTTTTAGCAAAAACAAGGAACATATTACCTTAGTTAAGGCCATAGTTAACCTTGAGTTAAGGCCATGATTGTGGCTTTAAATGGTTTACTTAACTCTTTAAAGCTCGCATTGGTAATTTATTGTTTCTAGAATAGTCGCATCCTTAGGGTGCAAATGGAAGCAATTACCACGTTATAGGCCTGCGTATGTGTCTTTCTATAAGATACATAAAACCGGTTATGATAACTGAGTTTTAGCAAAAACAAGGAACATATTACCTTAGTTAAGGCCATAGTTAACCTTGAGTTAAGGCCATGATTGTGGCTTTAAATGGTTTACTTAACTCTTTAAAGCTCGCATTGGTAATTTATTGTTTCTAGAATAGTCGTATCCTTAGGGTGCAAATGAAGCAATTACCACGTTATAGGCCTGCGTATGTGTCTTTCTATAAGATACATAAAACCGGTTATGATAACTGAGTTTTAGCAAAAACAAGGAACATATTACCTTAGTTAAGGCCATAGTTAACCTTGATTTAAGGCCATGATTGGGGCTTTAAATGGTTTACTTAACTCTTTAAAGCTCGCATTGGTAATTTATTGTTTCTAGAATAGTCGTATCCTTAGGGTGCAAATGAAGCAATTACCACGTTATAGGCCTGCGTATGTGTCTTTCTATAAGATACATAAAACCGGTTATGATAACTGAGTTTTAGCAAAAACAAGGAACATATTACCTTAGTTAGGGCCATAGTTAACCTTGAGTTAAGGCCATGATTGTGGCTTTAAATGGTTTACTTAACTCTTTAAAGCTCGCATTGGTAATTTATTGTTTCTAGAATAGTCGCATCCTTAGGGTGCAAATGAAGTAATTACCACGTTATAGGCCTGCGTATGTGTCTTTCTATAAGATACATAAAACCGGTTATGATAACTGAGTTTTAGCAAAAACAAGGAACATATTACCTTAGTTAGGGCCATAGTTAACCTTGAGTTAAGGCCATGATTGTGGCTTTAAATGGTTTACTTAACTCTTTAAAGCTCGCATTGGTAATTTATTGTTTCTAGAATAGTCGCATCCTTAGGGTGCAAATGAAGCAATTACCACGTTATAGGCCTGCGTATGTGTCTTTCTATAAGATACATAAAACCGGTTATGATAACTGAGTTTTAGCAAAAACAAGGAACATATTACCTTAGTTAAGGCCATAGTTAACCTTGAGTTAAGGCCATGATTGTGGCTTTAAATGGTTTACTTAACTCTTTAAAGCTCGCATTGGTAATTTATTGTTTCTAGAATAGTCGCATCCTTAGGGTGCAAATGAAGCAATTACCACGTTATAGGCCTGCGTATGTGTCTTTCTATAAGATACATAAAACCGGTTATGATAACTGAGTTTTAGCAAAAACAAGGAACATATTACCTTAGTTAAGGCCATAGTTAACCTTGAGTTAAGGCCATGATTGTGGCTTTAAATGGTTTACTTAACTCTTTAAAGCTCGCATTGGTAATTTATTGTTTCTAGAATAGTCGCATCCTTAGGGTGCAAATGAAGCAATTACCACGTTATAGGCCTGCGTATGTGTCTTTCTATAAGATACATAAAACCGGTTATGATAACTGAGTTTTAGCAAAAACAAGGAACATATTACCTTAGTTAAGGCCATAGTTAACCTTGAGTTAAGGCCATGATTGTGGCTTTAAATGGTTTACTTAACTCTTTAAAGCTCGCATTGGTAATTTATTGTTTCTAGAATAGTCGCAGCCTTAGGGTGCAAATGAAGCAATTACCACGTTATAGGCCTGCGTATGTGTCTTTCTATAAGATACATAAAACCGGTTATGATAACTGAGTTTTAGCAAAAACAAGGAACATATTACCTTAGTTAAGCCCATAGTTAACCTTGAGTTAAGGCCATGATTGTGGCTTTAAATGGTTTACTTAACTCTTTAAAGCTCGCATTGGTAATTTATTGTTTCTAGAATAGTCGCATCCTTATAGTGCAAATGGAAGCAATTACCACGTTATAGGCCTGCGTATGTGTCTTTCTATAAGATACATAAAACCGGTTATGATAACTGAGTTTTAGCAAAAACAAGGAACATATTACCTTAGTTAAAGCCATAGTTAACCTTGAGTTAAGGCCATGATTGTGGCTTTAAATGGTTTACTTAACTCTTTAAAGCTCGCATTGGTAATTTATTGTTTCTAGAATAGTCGCATCCTTAGGGTGCAAATGAAGCAATTACCACGTTATAGGCCTGCGTATGTGTCTTTCTATAAGATACATAAAACCGGTTATGATAACTGAGTTTTAGCAAAAACAAGGAACATATTACCTTAGTTAAGGCCATAGTTAACCTTGAGTTAAGGCCATGATTGTGGCTTTAAATGGTTTACTTAACTCTTTAAAGCTCGCATTGGTAATTTATTGTTTCTAGAATAGTCGCAGCCTTAGGGTGCAAATGAAGCAATTACCACGTTATAGGCCTGCGTATGTGTCTTTCTATAAGATACATAAAACCGGTTATGATAACTGAGTTTTAGCAAAAACAAGGAACATATTACCTTAGTTAAGGCCATAGTTAACCTTGAGTTAAGGCCATGATTGTGGCTTTAAATGGTTTACTTAACTCTTTAAAGCTCGCATTGGTAATTTATTGTTTCTAGAATAGTCGCATCCTTAGGGTGCAAATGAAGCAATTACCACGTTATAGGCCTGCGTATGTGTCTTTCTATAAGATAAGTAAAACCGGTTATGATAACTGAGTTTTAGCAAAAACAAGGAACATATTACCTTATTTAAGGCCATAGTTAACCTTGAGTTAAGGCCATGATTGTGGCTTTAAATGGTTTACTTAACTCTTAAAAGCTCGCATTGGTAATTTATTGTTTCTAGAATAGTCGCATCCTTAGGGTGCAAATGAAGCAATTACCACGTTATAGGCCTGCGTATGTGTCTTTCTATAAGATACATAAAACCGGTTATGATAACTGAGTTTTAGCAAAAACAAGGAACATATTACCTTAGTTAAGCCCATAGTTACCCTTGAGTTAAGGCCATGATTGTGGCTTTAAATGGTTTACTTAACTCTTTAAAGCTCGCATTGGTAATTTATTGTTTCTAGAATAGTCGCATCCTTATAGTGCAAATGGAAGCAATTACCACGTTATAGGCCTGCGTATGTGTCTTTCTATAAGATACATAAAACCGGTTATGATAACTGAGTTTTAGCAAAAACAAGGAACATATTACCTTAGTTAAAGCCATAGTTAACCTTGAGTTAAGGCCATGATTGTGGCTTTAAATGGTTTACTTAACTCTTTAAAGCTGGCATTGGTAATTTATTGTTTCTAGAATAGTCGCATCCTTAGAGTGCAAATGAAGCAATTACCACGTTATAGGCCTGCGTATGTGTCTTTCTATAAGATACATAAAACCGGTTATGATAACTGAGTTTTAGCAAAAACAAGGAACATATTACCTTAGTTAAGGCCATAGTTAACCTTGAGTTAAGGCCATGATTGTGGCTTTAAATGGTTTACTTAACTCTTTAAAGCTCGCATTGGTAATTTATTGTTTCTAGAATAGTCGCATCCTTAGGGTGCAAATGAAGCAAATACCACGTTATAGGCCTGCGTATGTGTCTTTCTATAAGATACATAAAACCGGTTATGATAACTGAGTTTTAGCAAAAACAAGGAACATATTACCTTAGTTAAGGCCATAGTTAACCTTGAGTTAAGGCCATGATTGTGGCTTTAAATGGTTTACTTAACTCTTTAAAGCTCGCATTGGTAATTTATTGTTTCTAGAATAGTCGCAGCCTTAGGGTGCAAATGAAGCAATTACCACGTTATAGGCCTGCGTATGTGTCTTTCTATAAGATACATAAAACCGGTTATGATAACTGAGTTTTAGCAAAAACAAGGAACATATTACCTTAGTTAAGGCCATAGTTAACCTTGAGTTAAGGCCATGATTGTGGCTTTAAATGGTTTACTTAACTCTTTAAAGCTCGCATTGGTAATTTATTGTTTCTAGAATAGTCGCATCCTTAGGGTGCAAATGAAGCAATTACCACGTTATAGGCCTGCGTATGTGTCTTTCTATAAGATACATAAAACCGGTTATGATAACTGAGTTTTAGCAAAAACAAGGAACATATTACCTTAGTTAAGCCCATAGTTAACCTTGAGTTAAGGCCATGATTGTGGCTTTAAATGGTTTACTTAACTCTTTAAAGCTCGCATTGGTAATTTATTGTTTCTAGAATAGTCGCATCCTTATAGTGCAAATGGAAGCAATTACCACGTTATAGGCCTGCGTATGTGTCTTTCTATAAGATACATAAAACCGGTTATGATAACTGAGTTTTAGCAAAAACAAGGAACATATTACCTTAGTTAAAGCCATAGTTAACCTTGAGTTAAGGCCATGATTGTGGCTTTAAATGGTTTACTTAACTCTTTAAAGCTGGCATTGGTAATTTATTGTTTCTAGAATAGTCGCATCCTTAGAGTGCAAATGAAGCAATTACCACGTTATAGGCCTGCGTATGTGTCTTTCTATAAGATACATAAAACCGGTTATGATAACTGAGTTTTAGCAAAAACAAGGAACATATTACCTTAGTTAAGGCCATAGTTAACCTTGAGTTAAGGCCATGATTGTGGCTTTAAATGGTTTACTTAACTCTTTAAAGCTCGCATTGGTAATTTATTGTTTCTAGAATAGTCGCATCCTTAGGGTGCAAATGAAGCAATTACCACGTTATAGGCCTGCGTATGTGTCTTTCTATAAGATACATAAAACCGGTTATGATAACTGAGTTTTAGCAAAAACAAGGAACATATTACCTTAGTTAAGGCCATAGTTAACCTTGAGTTAAGGCCATGATTGTGGCTTTAAATGGTTTACTTAACTCTTTAAAGCTCGCATTGGTAATTTATTGTTTCTAGAATAGTCGCAGCCTTAGGGTGCAAATGAAGCAATTACCACGTTATAGGCCTGCGTATGTGTCTTTCTATAAGATACATAAAACCGGTTATGATAACTGAGTTTTAGCAAAAACAAGGAACATATTACCTTAGTTAAGGCCATAGTTAACCTTGAGTTAAGGCCATGATTGTGGCTTTAAATGGTTTACTTAACTCTTTAAAGCTCGCATTGGTAATTTATTGTTTCTAGAATAGTCGCATCCTTAGGGTGCAAATGAAGCAATTACCACGTTATAGGCCTGCGTATGTGTCTTTCTATAAGATACATAAAACCGGTTATGATAACTGAGTTTTAGCAAAAACAAGGAACATATTACCTTAGTTAAGCCCATAGTTAACCTTGAGTTAAGGCCATGATTGTGGCTTTAAATGGTTTACTTAACTCTTAAAAGCTCGCATTGGTAATTTATTGTTTCTAGAATAGTCGCATCCTTAGGGTGCAAATGAAGCAATTACCACGTTATAGGCCTGCGTATGTGTCTTTCTATAAGATACATAAAACCGGTTATGATAACTGAGTTTTAGCAAAAACAAGGAACATATTACCTTAGTTAAGGCCATAGTTAACCTTGAGTTAAGGCCATGATTGTGGCTTTAAATGGTTTACTTAACTCTTTAAAGCTCGCATTGGTAATTTATTGTTTCTAGAATAGTCGCATCCTTATAGTGCAAATGGAAGCAATTACCACGTTATAGGCCTGCGTATGTGTCTTTCTATAAGATACATAAAACCGGTTATGATAACTGAGTTTTAGCAAAAACAAGGAACATATTACCTTAGTTAAGGCCATAGTTAACCTTGAGTTAAGGCCATGATTGTGGCTTTAAATGGTTTACTTAACTCTTTAAAGCTGGCATTGGTAATTTATTGTTTCTAGAATAGTCGCATCCTTAGGGTGCAAATGAAGCAATTACCACGTTATAGGCCTGCGTATGTGTCTTTCTATAAGATACATAAAACCGGTTATGATAACTGAGTTTTAGCAAAAACAAGGAACATATTACCTTAGTTAAGGCCATAGTTAACCTTGAGTTAAGGCCATGATTGTGGCTTTAAATGGTTTACTTAACTCTTAAAAGCTCGCATTGGTAATTTATTGTTTCTAGAATAGTCGCATCCTTAGGGTGCAAATGAAGCAATTACCACGTTATAGGCCTGCGTATGTGTCTTTCTATAAGATACATAAAACCGGTTATGATAACTGAGTTTTAGCAAAAACAAGGAACATATTACCTTAGTTAAGGCCATAGTTAACCTTGAGTTAAGGCCATGATTGTGGCTTTAAATGGTTTACTTAACTCTTAAAAGCTCGCATTGGTAATTTATTGTTTCTAGAATAGTCGCATCCTTAGGGTGCAAATGGAAGCAATTACCACGTTATAGGCCTGCGTATGTGTCTTTCTATAAGATACATAAAACCGGGTATGATAACTGAGTTTTAGCAAAAACAAGGAACATATTACCTTAGTTAAGGCCATAGTTAACCTTGAGTTAAGGCCATGATTGTGGCTTTAAATGGTTTACTTAACTCTTTAAAGCTCGCATTGGTAATTTATTGTTTCTAGAATAGTCGCATCCTTAGGGTGCAAATGAAGCACTTACCACGTTATAGGCTTGCGTATGTGTCTTTCTATAAGATACATAAAACCGGTTATGATAACTGAGTTTTAGCAAAAACAAGGAACATATTACCTTAGTTAAGGCCATAGTTAACCTTGAGTTAAGGCCATGATTGTGGCTTTAAATGGTTTACTTAACTCTTAAAAGCTCGCATTGGTAGTTTATTGTTTCTAGAATAGTCGCATCCTTAGGGTGCAAATGGAAGCAATTACCACGTTATAGGCCTGCGTATGTGTCTTTCTATAAGATACATAAAACCGGTTATGATAACTGAGTTTTAGCAAAAACAAGGAACATATTACCTTAGTTAAGGCCATAGTTAACCTTGAGTTAAGGCCATGATTGTGGCTTTAAATGGTTTACTTAACTCTTAAAAGCTCGCATTGGTAATTTATTGTTTCTAGAATAGTCGCATCCTTAGGGTGCAAATGAAGCAATTACCACGTTATAGGCCTGCGTATGTGTCTTTCTATAAGATACATAAAACCGGTTATGATAACTGAGTTTTAGCAAAAACAAGGAACATATTACCTTAGTTAAGGCCATAGTTAACCTTGAGTTAAGGCCATGATTGTGGCTTTAAATGGTTTACTTAACTCTTTAAAGCTCGCATTGGTAATTTATTGTTTCTAGAATAGTCGCATCCTTAGGGTGCAAATGAAGCAATTACCACGTTATAGGCCAGCGTATGTGTCTTTCTATAAGATACATAAAACCGGTTATGATAACTGAGTTTTAGCAAAAACAAGGAACATATTACCTTAGTTAAGGCCATAGTAGCCTTGAGTTAAGGCCATGATTGTGGCTTTAAATGGTTTACTTAACTCTTTAAAGCTCGCATTGGTAATTTATTGTTTCTAGAATAGTCGCATCCTTAGGGTGCAAATGAAGCAATTACCACGTTATAGGCCTGCGTATGTGTCTTTCTATAAGATACATAAAACCGGTTATGATAACTGAGTTTTAGCAAAAACAAGGAACATATTACCTTAGTTAAGGCCATAGTTAACCTTGAGTTAAGGCCATGATTGTGGCTTGAAATGGTTTACTTAACTCTTTAAAGCTCGCATTGGTAATTTATTGTTTCTAGAATACTCGCATCCTTAGGGTGCAAATGAAGCAATTACCACGTTATAGGCCTGCGTATGTGTCTTTCTATAAGATACATAAAACCGGTTATGATAACTGAGTTTTAGCAAAAACAAGGAACATATTACCTTAGTTAAGGCCATAGTTAACCTTGAGTTAAGGCCATGATTGTGGCTTTAAATGGTTTACTTAACTCTTTAAAGCTCGCATTGGTAATTTATTGTTTCTAGAATAGTCGCATCCTTTGGGTGCAAATGAAGCAATTACCACGTTATAGGCCTGCGTATGTGTCTTTCTATAAGATACATAAAACCGGTTATGATAACTGAGTTTTAGCAAAAACAAGGAACATATTACCTTAGTTAAGGCCATAGTTAACCTTGAGTTAAGGCCATGATTGTGGCTTTAAATGGTTTACTTAACTCTTTAAAGCTCGCATTGGTAATTTATTGTTTCTAGAATAGTCGCATCCTTAGGGTGCAAATGAAGCAATTACCACGTTATAGGCCTGCGTATGTGTCTTTCTATAAGATACATAAAACCGGTTATGATAACTGAGTTTTAGCAAAAACAAGGAACATATTACCTTAGTTAAGGCCATAGTTAACCTTGAGTTTAGGCCATGATTGTGGCTTTAAATGGTTTACTTAACTCTTTAAAGCTCGCATTGGTAATTTATTGTTTCTAGAATAGTCGCATCCTTAGGGTGCAAATGAAGCAATTACCACGTTATAGGCCAGCGTATGTGTCTTTCTATAAGATACATAAAACCGGTTATGATAACTGAGTTTTAGCAAAAACAAGGAACATATTACCTTAGTTAAGGCCATAGTTAACCTTGAGTTAAGGCCATGATTGTGGCTTTAAATGGTTTACTTAACTCTTTAAAGCTCGCATTGGTAATTTATTGTTTCTAGAATAGTCGCATCCTTAGGGTGCAAATGAAGCAATTACCACGTTATAGGCCTGCGTATGTGTCTTTCTATAAGATACATAAAACCGGTTATGATAACTGAGTTTTAGCAAAAACAAGGAACATATTACCTTAGTTAAGGCCATAGTTAACCTTGAGTTAAGGCCATGATTGTGGCTTTAAATGGTTTACTTAACTCTTTAAAGCTCGCATTGGTAATTTATTGTTTCTAGAATAGTCGCATCCTTAGGGTGCAAATGAAGCAATTACCACGTTATAGGCCTGCGTATGTGTCTTTCTATAAGATACATAAAACCGGTTATGATAACTGAGTTTTAGCAAAAACAAGGAACATATTACCTTAGTTAAGGCCATAGTTAACCTTGAGTTAAGGCCATGATTGTGGCTTTAAATGGTTTACTTAACTCTTTAAAGCTCGCATTGGTAATTTATTGTTTCTAGAATAGTCGCATCCTTAGGGTGCAAATGAAGCAATTACCACGTTATAGGCCTGCGTATGTGTCTTTCTATAAGATACATAAAACCGGTTATGATAACTGAGTTTTAGCAAAAACAAGGAACATATTACCTTAGTTAAGGCCATAGTTAACCTTGAGTTAAGGCCATGATTGTGGCTTTAAATGGTTTACTTAACTCTTTAAAGCTCGCATTGGTAATTTATTGTTTCTAGAATAGTCGCATCCTTAGTGTGCAAATGAAGCAATTACCACGTTATAGGCCTGCGTATGTGTCTTTCTATAAGATACATAAAACCGGTTATGATAACTGAGTTTTAGCAAAAACAAGGAACATATTACCTTAGTTAAGGCCATAGTTAACCTTGAGTTAAGGCCATGATTGTGGCTTTAAATGGTTTACTTAACTCTTTAAAGCTCGCATTGGTAATTTATTGTTTCTAGAATAGTCGCATCCTTAGGGTGCAAATGAAGCAATTACCACGTTATAGGCCTGCGTATGTGTCTTTCTATAAGATACATAAAACCGGTTATGATAACTGAGTTTTAGCAAAAACAAGGAACATATTACCTTAGTTAAGGCCATAGTTAACCTTGAGTTAAGGCCATGATTGTGGCTTTAAATGGTTTACTTAACTCTTTAAAGCTCGCATTGGTAATTTATTGTTTCTAGAATAGTCGCATCCTTAGGGTGCAAATGAAGCAATTACCACGTTATAGGCCTGCGTATGTGTCTTTCTATAAGATACATAAAACCGGTTATGATAACTGAGTTTTAGCAAAAACAAGGAACATATTACCTTAGTTAAGGCCATAGTTAACCTTGAGTTAAGGCCATGATTGTGGCTTTAAATGGTTTACTTAACTCTTTAAAGCTCGCATTGGTAATTTATTGTTTCTAGAATAGTCGCATCCTTAGGGTGCAAAAGAAGCAATTACCACGTTATAGGCCTGCGTATGTGTCTTTCTATAAGATACATAAAACCGGTTATGATAAATGAGTTTTAGCAAAAACAAGGAACATATTACCTTAGTTAAGGCCATAGTTAACCTTGAGTTAAGGCCATGATTGTGGCTTTAAATGGTTTACTTAACTCTTTAAAGCTCGCATTGGTAATTTATTGTTTCTAGAATAGTCGCATCCTTAGGGTGCAAATGAAGCAATTACCACGTTATAGGCCTGCGTATGTGTCTTTCTATAAGATACATAAAACCGGTTATGATAACTGAGTTTTAGCAAAAACAAGGAACATATTACCTTAGTTAAGGCCATAGTTAACCTTGAGTTAAGGCCATGATTGTGGCTTTAAATGGTTTACTTAACTCTTTAAAGCTCGCATTGGTAATTTATTGTTTCTAGAATAGTCGCATCCTTAGGGTGCAAATGAAGCAATTACCACGTTATAGGCCTGCGTATGTGTCTTTCTATAAGATACATAAAACCGGTTATGATAACTGAGTTTTAGCAAAAACAAGGAACATATTACCTTAGTTAAGGCCATAGTTAACCTTGAGTTAAGGCCATGATTGTGGCTTTAAATGGTTTACTTAACTCTTTACAGCTCGCATTGGTAATTTATTGTTTCTAGAATAGTCGCATCCTTAGGGTGCAAATGAAGCAATTACCACGTTATAGGCCTGCGTATGTGTCTTTCTATAAGATACATAAAACCGGTTATGATAACTGAGTTTTAGCAAAAACAAGGAACATATTACCTTAGTTAAGGCCATAGTTAACCTTGAGTTAAGGCCATGATTGTGGCTTTAAATGGTTTACTTAACTCTTTAAAGCTCGCATTGGTAATTTATTGTTTCTAGAATAGTCGCATCCTTAGGGTGCAAATGGAAGCAATTACCACGTTATAGGCCTGCGTATGTGTCTTTCTATAAGATACATAAAACCGGTTATGATAACTGAGTTTTAGCAAAAACAAGGAACATATTACCTTAGTTAAGGCCATAGTTAACCTTGAGTTAAGGCCATGATTGTGGCTTTAAATGGTTTACTTAACTCTTTAAAGCTGGCATTGGTAATTTATTGTTCCTAGAATAGTCGCAACCTTAGGGTGCAAATGAAGCAATTACCACGTTATAGGCCTGCGTATGTGTCTTTCTATAAGATACATAAAACCGGTTATGATAACTGAGTTTTAGCAAAAACAAGGAACATATTACCTTAGTTAAGGCCATAGTTAACCTTGAGTTAAGGCCATGATTGTGGCTTTAAATGGTTTACTTAACTCTTTAAAGCTCGCATTGGTAATTTATTGTTTCTAGAATAGTCGCATCCTTAGGGTGCAAAATGAAGCAATTACCACGTTATAGGCCTGCGTATGTGTCTTTCTATAAGATACATAAAACCGGTTATGATAACTGAGTTTTAGCAAAAACAAGGAACATATTACCTTAGTTAAGGCCATAGTTAACCTTGAGTTAAGGCCATGATTGTGGCTTTAAATGGTTTACTTAACTCTTTAAAGCTCGCATTGGTAATTTATTGTTTCTAGAATAGTCGCATCCTTAGGGTGCAAATGAAGCAATTACCACGTTATAGGCCTGCGTATGTGTCTTTCTATAAGATACATAAAACCGGTTATGATAACTGAGTTTTTAGCAAAAACAAGGAACATATTACCTTAGTTAAGGCCATAGTTAACCTTGAGTTAAGGCCATGATTGTGGCTTTAAATGGTTTACTTAACTCTTTAAAGCTCGCATTGGTAATTTATTGTTTCTAGAATAGTCGCATCCTTAGGGTGCAAATGAAGCAATTACCACGTTATAGGCCTGCGTATGTGTCTTTCTATAAGATACATAAAACCGGTTATGATAAATGAGTTTTAGCAAAAACAAGGAACATATTACCTTAGTTAAGGCCATAGTTAACCTTGAGTTAAGGCCATGATTGTGGCTTTAAATGGTTTACTTAACTCTTTAAAGCTCGCATTGGTAATTTATTGTTTCTAGAATAGTCGCATCCTTAGGGTGCAAATGAAGCAATTACCACGTTATAGGCCTGCGTATGTGTCTTTCTATAAGATACATAAAACCGGTTATGATAACTGAGTTTTAGCAAAAACAAGGAACATATTACCTTAGTTAAGGCCATAGTTAACCTTGAGTTAAGGCCATGATTGTGGCTTTAAATGGTTTACTTAACTCTTTAAAGCTCGCATTGGTAATTTATTGTTTCTAGAATAGTCGCATCCTTAGGGTGCAAAAGAAGCAATTACCACGTTATAGGCCTGCGTATGTGTCTTTCTATAAGATACATAAAACCGGTTATGATAAATGAGTTTTAGCAAAAACAAGGAACATATTACCTTAGTTAAGGCCATAGTTAACCTTGAGTTAAGGCCATGATTGTGGCTTTAAATGGTTTACTTAACTCTTTAAAGCTCGCATTGGTAATTTATTGTTTCTAGAATAGTCGCATCCTTAGGGTGCAAATGAAGCAATTACCACGTTATAGGCCTGCGTATGTGTCTTTCTATAAGATACATAAAACCGGTTATGATAACTGAGTTTTAGCAAAAACAAGGAACATATTACCTTAGTTAAGGCCATAGTTAACCTTGAGTTAAGGCCATGATTGTGGCTTTAAATGGTTTACTTAACTCTTTAAAGCTCGCATTGGTAATTTATTGTTTCTAGAATAGTCGCATCCTTAGGGTGCAAATGAAGCAATTACCACGTTATAGGCCTGCGTATGTGTCTTTCTATAAGATACATAAAACCGGTTATGATAACTGAGTTTTAGCAAAAACAAGGAACATATTACCTTAGTTAAGGCCATAGTTAACCTTGAGTTAAGGCCATGATTGTGGCTTTAAATGGTTTACTTAACTCTTTACAGCTCGCATTGGTAATTTATTGTTTCTAGAATAGTCGCATCCTTAGGGTGCAAATGAAGCAATTACCACGTTATAGGCCTGCGTATGTGTCTTTCTATAAGATACATAAAACCGGTTATGATAACTGAGTTTTAGCAAAAACAAGGAACATATTACCTTAGTTAAGGCCATAGTTAACCTTGAGTTAAGGCCATGATTGTGGCTTTAAATGGTTTACTTAACTCTTTAAAGCTCGCATTGGTAATTTATTGTTTCTAGAATAGTCGCATCCTTAGGGTGCAAATGGAAGCAATTACCACGTTATAGGCCTGCGTATGTGTCTTTCTATAAGATACATAAAACCGGTTATGATAACTGAGTTTTAGCAAAAACAAGGAACATATTACCTTAGTTAAGGCCATAGTTAACCTTGAGTTAAGGCCATGATTGTGGCTTTAAATGGTTTACTTAACTCTTTAAAGCTGGCATTGGTAATTTATTGTTCCTAGAATAGTCGCAACCTTAGGGTGCAAATGAAGCAATTACCACGTTATAGGCCTGCGTATGTGTCTTTCTATAAGATACATAAAACCGGTTATGATAACTGAGTTTTAGCAAAAACAAGGAACATATTACCTTAGTTAAGGCCATAGTTAACCTTGAGTTAAGGCCATGATTGTGGCTTTAAATGGTTTACTTAACTCTTTAAAGCTCGCATTGGTAATTTATTGTTTCTAGAATAGTCGCATCCTTAGGGTGCAAATGAAGCAATTACCACGTTATAGGCCTGCGTATGTGTCTTTCTATAAGATACATAAAACCGGTTATGATAACTGAGTTTTAGCAAAAACAAGGAACATATTACCTTAGTTAAGGCCATAGTTAACCTTGAGTTAAGGCCATGATTGTGGCTTTAAATGGTTTACTTAACTCTTTAAAGCTCGCATTGGTAATTTATTGTTTCTAGAATAGTCGCATCCTTAGGGTGCAAATGAAGCAATTACCACGTTATAGGCCTGCGTATGTGTCTTTCTATAAGATACATAAAACCGGTTATGATAACTGAGTTTTAGCAAAAACAAGGAACATATTACCTTAGTTAAGGCCATAGTTAACCTTGAGTTAAGGCCATGATTGTGGCTTTAAATGGTTTACTTAACTCTTTAAAGCTCGCATTGGTAATTTATTGTTTCTAGAATAGTCGCATCCTTAGGGTGCAAATGAAGCAATTACCACGTTATAGGCCTGCGTATGTGTCTTTCTATAAGATACATAAAACCGGTTATGATAAATGAGTTTTAGCAAAAACAAGGAACATATTACCTTAGTTAAGGCCATAGTTAACCTTGAGTTAAGGCCATGATTGTGGCTTTAAATGGTTTACTTAACTCTTTAAAGCTCGCATTGGTAATTTATTGTTTCTAGAATAGTCGCATCCTTAGGGTGTAAATGGAAGCAATTACCACGTTATAGGCCTGCGTATGTGTCTTTCTATAAGATACATAAAACCGGTTATGATAACTGAGTTTTAGCAAAAACAAGGAACATATTACCTTAGTTAAGGCCATAGTTAACCTTTAGTTAAGGCCATGATTGTGGCTTTAAATGGTTTACTTAACTCTTTAAAGCTCGCATTGGTAATTTATTGTTTCTAGAATAGTCGCATCCTTAGGGTGCAAATGAAGCAATTACCACGTTATAGGCCTGCGTATGTGTCTTTCTATAAGATACATAAAACCGGTTATGATAACTGAGTTTTAGCAAAAACAAGGAACATATTACCTTAGTTAAGGCCATAGTTAACCTTGAGTTAAGGCCATGATTGTGGCTTTAAATGGTTTACTTAACTCTTTAAAGCTCGCATTGGTAATTTATTGTTTCTAGAATAGTCGCATCCTTAGGGTGCAAATGAAGCAATTACCACGTTATAGGCCTGCGTATGTGTCTTTCTATAAGATACATAAAACCGGTTATGATAACTGAGTTTTAGCAAAAACAAGGAACATATTACCTTAGTTAAGGCCATAGTTAACCTTGAGTTAAGGCCATGATTGTGGCTTTAAATGGTTTACTTAACTCTTTAAAGCTCGCATTGGTAATTTATTGTTTCTAGAATAGTCGCATCCTTAGGGTGCAAATGAAGCAATTACCACGTTATAGGCCTGCGTATGTGTCTTTCTATAAGATACATAAAACCGGTTATGATAACTGAGTTTTAGCAAAAACAAGGAACATATTACCTTAGTTAAGGCCATAGTTAACCTTGAGTTAAGGCCATGATTGTAGCTTTAAATGGTTTACTTAACTCTTTAAAGCTCGCATTGGTAATTTATTGTTTCTAGAATAGTCGCATCCTTAGGGTGCAAATGAAGCAATTACCACGTTATAGGCCTGCGTATGTGTCTTTCTATAAGATACATAAAACCGGTTATGATAAATGAGTTTTAGCAAAAACAAGGAACATTTTACCTTAGTTAAGGCCATAGTTAACCTTGAGTTAAGGCCATGATTGTGGCTTTAAATGGTTTACTTAACTCTTTAAAGCTGGCATTGGTAATTTATTGTTTCTAGAATAGTCGCATCCTTAGGGTGCAAATGAAGCAATTACCACGTTATAGGCCTGCGTATGTGTCTTTCTATAAGATACATAAAACCGGTTATGATAACTGAGTTTTAGCAAAAACAAGGAACATATTACCTTAGTTAAGGCCATAGTTAACCTTGAGTTAAGGCCATGATTGTGGCTTTAAATGGTTTACTTAACTCTTTAAAGCTGGCATTGGTGCGGGGAAATTTACGGCGAAACTTAGCCGCCGCCGAATCTTTCGAGAGTGGGTACGTACTTATCTAGAGGCACTGTATCCCCGCGTTAGTTGCTTTGTTGCGCAAATGGGAACTCTTCAATTTGCCCTGCATAGTTGTCGGGTTTAATTTTTGTGAAACGTTTTTTAAATATTAAGGAAAAAGAATATGAAAGAGTCCTTTAAGGTTTAGTTATTTATACCGTGGAGATTTTTCATTAACATAATAGTTTTTATTTTTAAACACCACCTACTTTTGTTATAAACGAGTTGTTTATCAATAATTGTAAAAAATACGTAGATACAATAAGTTATATGCATGTATTCATAAATATACAGTATATAATTAATAAATTAAAAATATTTCAAAAACAAGAATACGTTTAATACCTATATTATTCTAATACAGAGAATAATATATGTATTAAAAAATATTCTTGGTTTTGAAATATTTTAAATTTAATTACTATATTACAAGAAAACTCATCGCCATATTTAATAAATATATGTATATATAAATAAATAAATAAATAAATATATATATATATATATATCAGAAAAAGTGAGGATATTCAATGTTTAAATACAAGAACAATATAAATATTGAAGTAGGCTACAAAATAATTTTAGTAAAATATTTATGTGCCGAAGTATTTCTTTTACCCTTTTGGTAAATAGTTTGTAAAACCAGCAATGGAATAAATATATAGTGATCTTTGCGAAAACTTTGTCGTTTCAGCAATATGTTTAAATTGTTACTTTGAAATATATATATATATTATGTTAATAAAAATACATCTCAACAATGACTTATAAATTGTGTTTCAAATGATTTCGAAGTGCCTCAAGTCGCAGTAAAAGGTGTTTAAGTGTAACCAAAGCACTTCATCCCTCTTGTAACAAAAGCGCCTAGGCTCGTTAAAATAAAGATAAAGGCTGAAATAAGCTTAAAGTATAAATCAAGGCCACTGTAATAACGTTACCATGCAGTTTTATAATTTTTACTTTCGCTTAGAATCATGAAGGCATCTCGAAACGTAATTAGGCTAAATAATTTAGACAACCTAATCGCTTGTAATTTTATTAGAATATTTACTCAATAACTGCATTTCGTACATTAATACGTTTGCCTTTATAAAAACATGATCTGCTCTTGGCACCCTACTCACCAAATTGTAAACAATTTATTAAATTTAGATTAAATTCATGCATAATAATACGAGTAATTTAATTTAAATTTTATGATTAATAACTGTAACGAATATTGCTAAACGTATTTGAGACCAAACACGCTGATGTAATAGGTTTAATATAATGTTATTGAAGACTAGAGAAACGTATGTGTGTAGCAAGATTTAACTTGATATTGTTTAATAAATATAGGCCTAGTCCTCAATAAACTGTATTTCGATACTACAAATTTTGTTTCATCTTCAAATTTAAACAAAAGAAGTATGTTTGAAGTTGGTAAAATAATCTTACTTTAATATGAAATGCTTGAAAAAAAATAACGCAATTTCATCAATGTTTGATATTTTTATTAACTTTGAAATATGGTTTTATTTCCTTTATAAACATAAATGTACTTTCTGAATAAAATTCTCCGTCAAATATAAAGAATAACAATACTGAAGCGACTGGCGCTAGCTAAAATTTAGAAGAAAGCGAGGTTCGAGAAAGATCCGAAATAATCAAAATAGAAATGTTCTGTAATATGAAGGGGCGGCCCCATGCGTCTTACTTTAATCTCTAAGCACGCAATTACGAAAGTTTGAAAGCAATAGTTCCGTACAAACACCTTTAATAACATATGATAATTCGCACTGAGTTTAAACACATAAATAAATGAGAAGTAATTAAGCTTAGGCAGCACTTACCCTCGTGAAGAAAGAATGGGCAAAATTGAAGCGTACGTAGATTCTCGTAGTGGTAGAGATCCTGGGTACCCAGTTTGTAGGCGGCAGATTGATCAGCTATAATATTTTCCTTTCTTCACAACTATTATTCAGCTTTATATACAACTAGTGGTTGTCTTTAATTAGGGGTGTTATTTGCTTTTCCTTGCAACTTATTATTCTCCTTTGTATAAAACTAATTTTTGTCTTTGATTAGGAGCATTACGTTTCCATCTTTAAATTTTATTTACAAAGTGTTTATGTCTTTAATTAGGTGTATTATTTTGAATTTAATTACAGGTCCCATTTCCTTTTACCTAAAAGTAGTGTTTTTCTTCAATTAAACATGGTGTTTCGTTACTATTTTTACTATTTTTGTTTAATTGTATATCCAAGCATAATTTTTTCTAATTATCAATCGTATTTGTCTCTAATAAAGTAATACTTTCTTTTAATTGCAAACAGTATTTGCTTTTCTTTATTAATAGTGGATGCTTTATTTTTAAGTTTCTTCGTTATAAATATAAATAGTATTTTAATTTACCATGAATAGTGTTTGTATTTACTCGTTTATTTGAGTTTTAACTACAAGTGTTATTTCCTTTCAACATAGAATGGAATTTTCTCAGCAACAACCGTGGTAAAAACATAATGCCTACATTGTAATGAAACACTTGGGGTGATCAGCAGCGGTCTATTTATGGCACTATAAGAAACCCTACAATTCCGTTTCAGACAATCCCTTTTACCAGCACGCAATATTTGTACGAAATTTCTCCACTACGCCCAAGATACGTGGTACAATCATAGATATACTTTAAGGAAGGTAGTATTCCAGTTGTTTGAGCTTTGGGAGAGGCCTATCTTTGTTTTCCTCAATAACATTTTCGTAATATATACACGTTATATATAATAACAGTACACAATCTTTTTCATTCGTTTTTACAAACAAAATCTGTTACGTATTTGCAATATATTTAGGGAAATGAAAAATATCATACCAACAAGTATGGTGAACTTAGACACGTAGCAAATAGATCTGCTTGAATAGTCTTGTGGCCAGCTCTGCTATATTCCTGAATCAATACTTATGGACAGTTCTTTGTTCTTTGACAAACAAGTTTCCCGGTGGTAGTTAATTAGTAAATCATTATTAGTGTCAGTAGTAAAGTTTAGTAAATCAGTAGTAAAGGTTAGTAAATCAGAAGTAAAGATTAGTAATTCAGTAGTAAAGGTTAGTAAATCAGCAGTAAAGGTTAGTAAACCAGAAGTAAAGGTTAGTAAATCAGTAGGTAGGTTATTAAATCAGTAGTAAATGTTAGTAAATCAGTAGTAAAGGTTAGTAAATCAGTAGTAAAAGTTAGTAAATTAGTATTAAAGGTTAGTAAATCAGTAGTAAAGGTTATTAAATCAGTAGTAAAGGTTAGTAAATCAGTAGTAACGCTTAGTAAATCAGTAGTGATGTTTAGTAACTAAATGACAATAATGTACCACTTAGCACACGTTTCAACAACCATTATAATATAAGTAATAATTAAGCTGGCTTGGGAGTTAAGGTTAGAGATAAATAAATAAATGCATAGGAACTCACAAAAATAATATATCTTATTTCCATAAGTTTCTCAATGACTTATGGTCTAACTATCAGTGGGACTGCTACAAATTTATTGAGTTACAGTTTACAATTTTGAGAGTGTCACTGATGATGATGACAATTCATTGGAACTCGTACGACAATAAGTATTGTTTTGTGAGTTCTTATGCAGTAAATTATTTATGTAAAGCGTTCTAATAATTCTTGTGAAAATTGACAAATATATTTTTATCGGCTCTGATTATGCAAATACCCTTTCTAAGGATGCGCGTAAATAGTACTTTTATCGATTGTAGAAATCGATATGTAACATCAAAAACTGCGAATTCATCGCAAAATGTTTTGTCCCCTGCAAAGCTACTGTAATATTCAAAGAAAGCCTTTCTGTACATTTAAGTATGTTCTTCTGCCATTCCTAACATCAAAACACTTTGAAGGGTATATTCAAAACAATTCGGCCGACAGTTTGAAGTTTTGAGAATGGAGATAATCCGAAACGCGTCGACAAGTATATTAAGGAACTCTTTGTACTCCTAAATAATATATTTCAACACTTGAGACAATATTTCAGATGAAGACATAAACTTTAACGAATATTTTAGAGATCCACAACTCTCTAGAATAACTCCCCTTACAAAAAGTAATTTATTAGACGCAATAAGTAACGTGTAACTTTGAAAACAATCGAGACAACACAAGGCGCTGTGCGAGTCATACTAAGTTCGGTTGCAGCGTCTCGGAGGCCCTTAATTAAGCTTTTTCGTTGAAGTTGCGAGATGAATGTAACACCTTTGCCGTCACAGTCAAAGGTTTTACTTCAATGCATTATGATAGCTTACAATAATATTATGCCTTACGCAAGTGCTGCATAAAACTTACATAATTATCAATATAACAATGACACCATATTTATTATGAAACTGGAACTTACTCGTGATTATTAAACTCTGTGAAAACTATGATGCCTATGAATTAATTGTTTATTGAAACAAAACTTTAATTGCTATATTTTTAATTTTAAGTAATGGAGTCATATTGTAACACTCATAAAGTAATCAATTATAATTTATGTTGGGAAAACATCTAAAGTGTCCAAATAATTTTAAAACAATAGGTCCTATACATCTTGATATTATTGAACGAATTAATTAATTTATTCAATTATTATATTGAAATTACTTTAGTTTGTAAAATATCCATAAATAATGACTTATTTATCTATTTAGATATCATAAAGTAAAATATACAATATTAATTACAGAAATTAAGCCTTGTACCGAGCAGACAGCTGGAGACTACAGAAGGAAAGTAACTCACCCCAATCCGTGCTAAAAGTTAGCGTTATTTTCTGTATAAGGAGAACTTTATCTACTTTCCTTAATTCTACCCTAATCCTGTCTCTACAAGGGTTGTAACTGTGAGTAGCGTACATGACTCCCATAGAGAGAGGCTCACGTACTAATCTTTACGTCAATCTTTATGCAATGTTTACACGAAGATGGTACAATCTTTATACCTTATACCGTAGGGGTTTATGTCCGTAGCTTGATACTTCTCATTGCTGAAAATGATTTTTATTGATTGAGATTATAGGGGAGATTATTGTTTAAAGGAGAAATTATTCAATGGTAACAATAAAATTATAACTTGCAGCTTTTGGATCGTGCATCTTTTAATACATACTTATTGATACCACTTGGCAAACACCTCTACTTATTGAAGTTTTTCAGCAGACGGGTTTTGCACTTAGTGCATAGTTCAATGCTGAGAGTTTTGTATGTGAATAACAGCAATGAACAAAGCACTGATCTAGTGCAAAGCTCCTATGCTGGAAAACGTCTGTTTGTTGCGGTGTTTTGCCAAGTGGTATAAATAGGCTTATAATAAAATGATATTCTACAAAATATCGTGAAATGAATAGACTAATACAGACTACGTACTACTAGAGCTCAGTTGCATCGAGGAGATGTTTGTTTTAATAAATATTATAACTAATTTGTTTGATTAAATTACATAATTTCTCTACTTTAATGTCCATTTTATAAAAAAAGTACTTTTTATTATAAATTATATTTTTATTTCTGAATTTAAGTTACATTTTTTTCCAAAGGATTAATAATAATTTTTAAAAAGAAGGACCTTAAAAGCAATAAAATTAGCAATATATCTTTACGATTAAATATAATAAGACTGATTGAACAAACGTAAATATTACAAAAAAATTGTGTTTCTTTTAAAACTAAAAAAAACTTTAAAACTAAAAACTAAAAAAAGTATTCTTATATCCTACTTTTTAAGAATAACACAAAAAATTTGTGAAAGAAATTTGAATTTCCTTCGCAGTTATAACATAGACATTTTACACTTGAGGAATGAAATATAGATAAAATAAGCGTTTCATTAACTGTTTATAGCTCCATATCTTGAGCCGCACCTGTGTCAAGACGTTTACGTTATGTTGCCGTCAAGAAACTATATTAGGATTAAAGAAGTTTACTGGACCAAAAAAAGGTAATTGGGCGACACTAATCGAAGTAAGAAACCGTTATATTGCCTTTTCTAATCCGGAAAGCAACTACAAAGGAACGCTTGATTGGACTTTTTCATTACTTTGTTGTAGCAACTAACTTTATAATGGCAACAGACTGTCGTGACGTACTGCCAATAAATTACTAAAGAAAACATACTTGGTACAGTCTATTTGAAACTTTTTATTTGAAGTAATTCTGGTAAAGGTATTGTAAGTCGGCACATAGTATAAAATCATATGTACGAAAATATCATTTACCTAAACCTCACACTATATCGACGACTTAAACATTTCAAAGTAATTAAAATCACTGCCTGTAACCTCTGACGTCACTCGCTATACTTTATAGGGTGATTTTAACGTCAGTATTGTGTACGCAAATTGAGTTTCTTTTAGTTTAGGACGAAATGTCTTAGTGGTAATTGGCCAAAAAATAGTGTCGACGTAATTGTTATTGTAAATTTAAACACTCGTTAGTTTTAAATACCAAAATAGCGTTTGTTTATATTTACAGACAATGAAAAATTTACTTTAGTAATATCAGCTCTCAAAATACTTTAATAACAGACCTTAAACAGATCTTAATAAATCGTTACAAATATTATGATCATGTTAAAAGTAATAATCAAAATAAATACATAAATATGAAAATGTTTAAGCTAGGTTCTTTTTTCATGTTTTATCATTTTTTCCACTAACTGAAAATTACGTAGATTAATTTTTATAAAATTAAATGTTTAACTTTAAAAAAAGAAAAATATGTTAAATGTATTAACTTCATATCATTATAATTACGTAATATATGTTTTGTACTAATGGATAGTAGTAGTGGGTGCTTGTTCTTGCTTGTGTTTCAAGTGCCGTTGCTAAGTGACAAGCAACAAGAAAGCAAGAGACGTGATCCAATTCCTCGGAAAGTTAAACAATAAAAGGTTATTGCAACAACATACTTTCGCTAAAGAAAACATTAACGTTATAAAGTAACGAAATTGACCAAAAATCATTTGCTATACTCTATACAAACATACATATATATATAATTATAAAATACGTTATCTTGTTTTATAATTTAAAACAACATAGGTTATTCAAATACAATAATATTTATTATTCAAATATTCTTGTATTTGAATAACCTATGTTGTTTTAATATATATATATATATATATATATATATATATATATATATATATATATATATATATATATATATATATACATATACTATCACGTTCCGTGAGCCACATATATATATTAAACACATTAATTTTACTGTAATAATTAATTAGCATATCGGTCAACCCGCAAAACAGTTTTTCAAAAATTTAATATTCCGAGTATAATTAGGTTTTATCAAAGGCTTATTATTAAATTATCATTTACGGAGCATCCAGATTACAGTAACCTATTAAACGATCCAGAGTGAAATTAACTACATTGTATTATTAAATATTAATCATTAAAACTTGAGTTCAGCTAAGTAATTATTTTCTATATTTGAAAACAATTTTAAAGCAGCAAATTAAAGTAGAGTTTGCCACCTAAAACCGTGTTATTTATATTACCCAGTTAGAAGTGCTCAAGTATAAAGTTTTGTATTGAATAAAAATAAATAAATATGGTAAACTAAAGTAAAAATTGTTAATAAAATAAATTAGTATATATTGTGATGTACTTGACCTAAGTCAATACAACATTTTCCACAATACATTTTAATATAATTCAATACAAGATAAATGTTCTGAATGAGGACTGTAAAGAGAGAATAACACAAGGTGCTACATTGTAACACAAAGAACAGTAAACCTTTTATATACCGTAAATGAACATGTATATACATATATGTATATAGTTTATATGTGTATACCTTATATAGTGGATATAAGATGTAGCCTATTTATGTATTTCTTAGACAACACACAGAAAATATTTTGTATTCATAAAAATATACACTGTTTTAGAATCAACAATAGCTAGTGCGTTAGTGAATGTTTGTAAGAAGAAACAAACACGGTGTAAGGAAGAACAGTTATGTTACAGATTATCTATCCTTTCGGCAACGTAGCTTTTCGACTCTTACCTCTAAGCCACAAAGATCACAAAAATAAACGCCTAAAGAGGAGAATATCTCCGATCAACATATTGAGTCCACAAGGCCAACCCCAAACTCGTACCTCCCTTCCGTGTGAGTAGGCTCTAGACGGAGAGCTAGGTGCCAGTCTGCAAGAGTTTTGCGACCTCGCTGTAAGGCCAGGACTGGTGGCCTGCCAGCCCTCAGGACGAGACGGAATCCAACCAGACACTAATATCGCAATCTCGAGCAGTGGGAAATAACGTTCTGACACTTAATGGAATTTTTTCCTCCTCTTTATGATAGTTCACAATGTTCTATGCATGAGTGTTATAGTTTATCATTGCACCTGATGTACGCTCAGCATTAACGAGGCTCGAATGATAACTATTGTGTGCTGCCCAGTATTTTATTTACACTGATAAATTTCAACAAGAAAAGTCATCATTTCTGATAAACAATATATAATATATCCAAAGTGTAATAAAATAAGAATTTAGCAAATTCACCACAGCAAGCATCGTGTATATTCCCTTTAATCCATAGCATAAAGCTTATACTATGCATTTGCACAATATGGTGAGGATCGAATAATGAATGCAAACTAGACCGGGTAGATTTGTTTAAGTTGTTTGCCAAAGGAAATATACTGTGGTTGCCAAGTAACGATGCAAGTGGGTTAATTGTTGCCGCACAAAACTAGAGCTTATCTGCAAACATTATGCTCTGCATTTTGGTTTTAATTACAGAGATTCCAATTATAAAAAAAATACATGACCGACAGAAGTGAGTACTTCATTTAAAGTATTTAGTAAACCAATACTTGCCACTATCGTTATTTTGAATCAATGTAGTAAGGTTTATTAAAATATAAATGAATAGATTTTATAGCTTAACAGTGAAATAGTAACTTAATAAAGCAACCCTAAGTAACAAGCGGTAAAACAGCTGTTCAACAATATAAGCCATAACATAAAATAAGAATTTGTATGAAATCATATGTTTTAAGTTAATTTAGGCTAAACTATCAAGTAAATGCAGTAATAGAGGGGATGGTTTCCCCTTCAAAACATGCAGTAATGCCAACCAAAAAAAAAAAAAAAAAAAACACCCTAAACATACTTTGATGGCAGTGTAAAGAATTTCTTGAAGTTACTGTTGCTCGTTTTATTTGTCAAGCAAAAATACGTTCTCAAAATTTATTCCTCTAAATCTCAATTTAAATAATTATTACTTTAAAATTTATCATAAAACCCTACATCAGTGCTTATCAAAGGCGATGTTTTTACCAAATGTAGTACAGTTTTATCGATCGCCTTCATGGCTCTAACAAGGTATATTATGATTATATAAGTATCGGAAAATTATTATTCGCAAAATAGACGAGATTGGAAGGTCTAGATAAATACAAAAACATAATATTAGGTTCATAAAATAATATTCCCGTATTTTTGTATTCTTACGAGCTGAAGAAAAAAAATTCATAAAGTAAAACGCGAGTAAAAAAAAGCTAAAATTAGCTATTTTTACTTGTTAAAATAATGTGACGTTAAAAGCTCTTGAGTATCTACTAGGAGAGATAAACATAATTAAAGGATACTTGAGACCATTACTTGAAGAGTTATTGTCAAATAGCGCTAAAGATTAAGTATAATTACTTTGGAGTGACTTTAGCGAACACTGCTAACTGAATTAATGACGTCAGGCGCCGGTGATGCAGCCGTTGCATTCATTATAGCTAGTTATAAACTGTACTGTAGAAAACATGACATTAGCCTTTAACAGTGCCTCAAATTATTTTCCATCATCAATTTATGTCCTGTAATTATTTAGAAATATTTTTAATTTTATGGTATTTTAATCCTTCAGTCTAGTATAAAAAATATACATTTCATATTGTATGTATTTATACAAATTAAAATAGTTTTGTTTTGACATGTTCAAAAGTTGTAGAAAAGCAGGTAAAACAACTAATATAAACAAAAATCTTTTAAGATCAATTCTTTTTTTATAACTGTTAAAACTTTATTCAAGTTACTCTCAATATATAATTACAATTATTATATTATTAAAGTAACATAACATATTCGTTAAAACATCTGCTCTACTAAATAAACTATAACTTCAAATCAGCTGTTTTATGAAAACGTATGTTACCACTTAAATACGTATTTTAAGCCAAATGGGACGAAATAACTATATTGCATACCTTCCCCCTTTTGTGAAAGGTTTTTCTCCCATAAAAATTAAAATTAATTCATTAAATTTATTTCACTATTATTATTTTAAAAATACTATAATAACATCAATTGTCGATCACTATAAGTTAAAAAAAATTTATTACACTTGAGTGTATGAATAAAAAGTATTTTAATAATTATTTAAAATTTGAAAAAGATATAAACAAATAAATATATATAATGTAATATATAGGAAGATTGTGAACTAATGTAAGGAATTTTTACACCTCAAAAATTAATAGATATTATTTAAATAAATAAATATTTAGGTAATAAAGAATTATGATTATTAATATGATGAATAATATTGTTATTATATAGTTAATTAGAGCTTAGCTAGTGAGAACTATTCACAAAGGTAAAAGTGAAAATAGTGAACTCAAAACCTCACAAAAATTTAGGTTTTAATAATCACACATACAACAAATTAATTTCGGCGACTGAGTCGCCTTCCTCAGTGCTTGGCTACTACTAACATATTCAGTGGTACTAACAATATGTTAGTAGTAGCCAAGCACTGAGGAAGGCCACTTCGTCGCCAAAACTAGTTTGTTGTGTGTGTGACTATTAAAAACTAATTTTTTGTGAGATTTTTAGTGCATTATTTTGACTTTTACCTTTGTGATTGTTATTATTATTATTATTAAAATTATAAATAATAATACATATTTTAAGTACTAAATTAATCAAAACAAATTACGTAATGCTATTAACTATCGATTCGATTTGTATACGAACTGCTTTAGTAATGCCATTTTGAAGATGTAACATTCTATCCACAAGTAACAAAGTATTACGGAAGGTTTTAAGTACGTTTTCACAATCGGACACATTGTGTATCGGATTGCCATTGGTGTATTATTGGCGGTGGGGAATTATTGAGGCCAAATATGTGGTCTAGTTAATGTT
>JBAIZL010000003.1:134627124-134629624 GCA_036971475.1 Prosapia bicincta
TGTGTGTGTGTGTGTGTGTGTGTGTGTGTGGGTAGTGAGTGTGTGTGTGTGTGTGTGTGTGTGTGTGTGTGGGTAGTGAGTGTGTGTGTGTGTGTGTGTGTGTGTGTGTGTGTGTGTGTGTGTGTGTGTGTGTGTGTGTGTGTGTGTACGTGTTGCAGCGGCCAGAATGTCCGATGCAAAGAATCAGGGTAATTGTACAGAATACCAGAATCAAACCTAACCTGTTTAAATAATTGGCTAAATTTATATGTAAAAATTTTAAAGCATTATAATAATAATAATAATATTAAAACTAGGGTAAATAATAGTAAAATGAAGAAAATTAGAAATAACTTTAGACTTGAAAAACATAAATTATAATCAATAAGAAAAATTATCACTTCAAAGTGGATAGCCTAAATTATGTATACAAAAAAGACGGTAATTGTGTAGTATAACAAACTCGGCCTAGATGCCGGCTATTAAAATAATTGTAATTAAATATAATCAGGAATAAAGAATGTAAATTAATAAGATGTGAGGAAAGTAAATTAGGCCTAGATAGGGAAAATAGTATTTATGTAAAAGTAAAGATTAAATGTTAAAATTTAATAGCCTAGAAATTAGGTTATAATAGAAGCAGTCATATTTTATTCCGGAAAAATCCGCCTAGGGTATTGATTATAAATCTTGTCACTACGAAACGAAAGCGCTACAGTCGAACTTTGGATTAGGAATTTTAAAAAGTAAATTAAATTAAGTAAGAAGAAATAAAGTCAAATACGTTATTAAATAAAAGGTAAAAATGGAAAGGACACACCAGAATACAGAAACGCCTTTTACAAAAAGTGAAACTAATCTTAGTTCAGAATTTCCGAACAAACAAAGTCAATTGCCATGGCAACGGCTTTCTGATTGGGCAAAAGTTGAAAAATGGATACTAGGGCGTGGGAAGTTTGAATTGGAGAAGACGGGCCTCACAAAAGGGACGCTATCCAGAATTAGAATGCATTAGGCTCTCAAGGCGAGCAGACGTGTTTTTGTACCATGCGAAAAGGACAAGAAATAATGTGCTAGAAACAGAGTAAAAAGCGCTACGATGTGATCAGGGGAAGGAAGATATATATGAGCAAGGGCTCATATATACCCAGAACAAAATTTCGACCACCAAAATGCAAAATTAAAGAAAATAAGAAGATTAAACGAAATTATGGAGAGACGCCTACCTACCAAGACCCTTGAAGCTGTAATGGGACCGACAGATGACAACATTAATGAAGATAAAAAGATTTCTACAGTACAAGGTTATATAATCAATTTAATTATTCTTTTTTAATAACATTTTACTTCAAATTATATTAACTTAAATTCAAAATTAAATAAGATGGGAATAACCTAAGGGACTGATTAGTCAACTCTCTTAGGCTACCCAAATTTAAGTAACAAAGATTCAAAATTGACTTTCCATTCCCATCGCTGTGGGAATGTATGGATTAAGTATAAAGATGTATATCTTATATGGCTTTTTCTAAGTAAATTTCTAATGAATAATTTCTAAAGAAGTTAATTGTTCAAGGCCTAGCCTAAAGGCATTAAATAGTAATATTAAGTGTTTGAAAAAGAATCAGATTTTAAAATATGTTAAATTTAACTGTAACAATCAAAACTATATACAAAATTAATTATGGTAACTTTGATAATTTAAATTATATAAAAAATTAATGGTAATAAGAAAATTTAAAAACATAGAATGAGATAATAATGTTTAATTAAATGGCAAGTTGTATGAAATTTTGAAAAAGTAATTAGTCAAGAAAATCCTGTTAAATTAAATAAAAACAATAATAATTAATTTGAACCTTGGAACAAATAAATAAAAAGGTATATTTTCCAATTAGCTGTGTTTTCATTCTAAATAAGATAAGTTCACTAGGTATCCAGGTATAGTCTTTAAATCACAAGTGTCTCTCAAAGATTCCACTACCTGAAAAGGAGCTTGAACAGGGCTTATCGGAGGCTAATTGGTTTTATCAAAAATTCAGGGGTTGGTTCCTCTGAGAGGTTTATTCCTTGAGGCACAGGTCTATGAAATTAGGTTCGTAGTCAATGGATAAACCATTACTTTCTTACTGACTTAGCAATTGATGAAAAGAAAGGGCCAAGGTAAGGCAGGAGAAAAAGGTCAGTAAGAGTGTGTACGTGTGTGTGTGTGTGTGTGTGTGTGTGTGTGTGCAAACAGAGTGAGCGTGTGTGTGTGAGAAAGAGAGAGAGTGAGCGTGTGTGTGTGTGTGTGTGTGTGTGTGTGTGTGTGTGTATGTATGTGTGTGTGTGTGTATGTGTGTGTGTGTGTTTGTGTGTGTGTGTGTGTTTGTGTAAGTGTGTGTGTGTGTTGTAAGTGTGTGTGTGTTTGTGCGTGTGTGTGTGTGTGTGTGTGTTTGTGTTTTAGTGTGTTTGTGTGTTAGTGTGAGAGAGTGAGCGTGTGGGTGTGCGTGTGAATGAGAGTGAGCGCGCGCGTGACTGT
>JBAIZL010000003.1:134657124-134867124 GCA_036971475.1 Prosapia bicincta
ATTATCTATGCGTGATTGTGAGAGAACTCTCCAATCTGGTAGAAAAGGTATATAGACTCAAAGCTAAAACAAAATGTAATAGTAAAAAGACATTTTATGAATAAAAGATTGACCGTTTATTATTGCTACTGAGATATAAACACACAAAACACTTACTTATCAATAAAACTGTGTCCAATATCTAGGATGCGATTACAAAAATCAAACCATTCCTTGAGTGCATATTTAAATTACAAAAATCCCTATATATAATTTCGTAAGCCGAATTTTGAGAGAAAAATGGCGGAGCTTGTTAAGTCGTACAGAGTGGGAAATGGCTCAAATTAAAGATACTGACACGAAGAAGCGGGGGAAATATAGGTTTATTTTAATTTACAACATTTATAGGGTTTTGAGGAACTCAAAGTTACCAAAAATCTCCATAAGAAATACATTGCAATGAAAAACAGCTGAGTTAGATTTTCAAATATTTCAGGTGAGAAACAGCTGTACAAATATTATATTTAAAACAGCTAAGTACTGAGTAAGAGGTTTTATGAGCAAAATATTGACCATTTATTATTGTTATTGAGATATAAATCCGATAAAAAACTTACTTATCATTCAAACTGTGTCCAATAACTACGCTATGGTCGCAAATTCTCAATATATATATAGCTGGTGCTCTTTTTTAAAGTATAAATATTAATATAAATCTCTACATTTCAAATGCATAAAATAAACTGAGAAAATGCAAACCCTCTCAAGAGCAATTAAATAAACATGAGTTATTGAGTAACATTCAGGTAAAGAGAAAGACATTAGGTATAAGAATATTTTCCTTTATTCAAACTAAACAAGCTTGCCTGAGCGTCAAACTAATTACATTTACATTAAACTTTAAATGCTTTTATCAACAGAAATTATTTTATAAAATAATGTTTATGTAAAAGGCTGTGTTTAAAACCAAATGCAAGTCACTTTTGCCGGAGAGAAAGTAACGATTTCGATTCACTCTTTGCATTTCACCAAATGTTTCTTTGCTAACCTAACTAATTTGGGAAAGAAAAACAATTCTTTGTAAGCGTAAAAGGTATATGAGAGTAAAGGAAATCATTAAATTGTTTATTATTTCTTTAATTAAAGGCTGGTATTAATAATGCAAACTTTAAGGTCCATTTTATAACCATCCAATCCGTTTTTACATAAAATTATACTTTTATATTAAAAGCAATAATTTGTCAAAGGCAATTTGGCTCAAACAGTTGAATTAAACTTGTAAGCGTACCACTCTATTGTTTACAAAATATTGCAACTCTCCGGTTATATTTTAATACTTCTGTTACGTTATTCTTTACACTCGTAAGAAAAAAAAAATACGTAGCTTGGTTTCCTGGAAACGAATCAGAGAAGCATTCTTTCTCCTGTTTGTTGAAAACAATTTTCCAATATTGGTAGTTATTTTACAACTTTATTTACAATAATATTTTCGGTGGTATTTATTGTACAATAATATTTTCGGTGGTATTTATTGTACAATAATATTTTCGGTGTTATTTATTATACAACTTTATTTACAATAATATTTTGGGTGGTATTTATTGTACAATAATATTTTCGGTGGTATTTATTGTACAACTTTATTTACAATAATATTTTCGGTGGTATTTATTGTACAATAATATTTTCGGTGGTATTTATTGTACAACTTTATTTACAATAATATTTTCGGTGTTATTTATTTTCGTTTTACGAAGGCTCTAAATACTTAGGGAGTGCCATTTTGAGGTCTTGGTCGGACCGGTTGTGGCCCTTGTGACATAGTGGACCTGATCTGAACCCTTTGTCAGTCGAAAGAATCAAAGTAAACACAACTCTGAAGATAATGATACTTGTGTGTCTACCAAACAAACGACCCAGTTCTAAGGGCCCTTGTCCACCCTCTGCCTTCCTGTTTAGATACAAAGTCTTCTATATATACATTTTTCTCTTATCAGTTGATCGTTTTATATTAAATTTGGTACGTGTATTATTTGCCTGGGTTTTAGGAATTCGTAGCATCAAAGTTTTTTCGGAACTTCTAAAAACGCCTTGAAACATTAACCGGTTATAAATAGCAAACGTGAAAATAATTAAAATTTCATAGATACATATTTCCTAATTGACATTCATATCGTTACAATAGTCCAGTTGTCATCTTCAGTAGCGAGTTACAATGCACAGTGATTACCCAGTTATAAAGCAAATGTGTTGAAATTGCTTAGTTAATGTTTATACTACAGTAATTTTATATCTCAGTGAGAACGAGTGGGGGGGGGGAGAAAGAGCAACTTAATAAAGTAATTTAATCCAAGCGATGAGGGGTAGGAAAAGACGTTTGCCAGATATAGAGTTAAACCTAACATCAGCCAACTTCTCTCTCTTTTGATTGCTTGAGAGCGGGGCTCTCTCTGCATCTAACCTTCTGATAATTACCCTAATGACCCGAGTTATGGGGCGTTAATTTGGGGGTAAATTTAGATTCAATGTGAAGAGGTAAAACCATGCGTCCAAAATGCTTGTTGTAGCTGACCTGAGCCGGTGTTGAAGGAACGTTATGTCACGGACAGATGCTATTCAAATATTTTATAATAATGTAGTCCTATGTATAAAAAGGCTTAATAAGTAGCCGTAGGATTCTCTGACGGAAATTATTAATTTATTGCGTTCATGACTGAGTATAGTGACTGAATTACATTTTACGTTTGCCGTTATTTTTATTGCGTTCCTGACTGAGTATAGTGACTGAAATACATTTTACGTTTGCCGTTATTTTTATTGCGTTGCTGACTGAGTATAGTGACTGAAATACATTTTACGTTTGCCGTTATTTTTATTGCGTTCCTGACTGAGTATAGTGACTGAAATACATTTTACGTTTGCCGTTATTTTTATTGCGTTCCTGACTGAGTATAGTGACTGAAATACATTTTACGTTTACCTTTATATTTATATATTTATGTATATAAATAAACTTTTTAGAGAGAAATAATATTGTATTACGTCTAATAATAATAATATAAGATATCAACATTCTTTTGACGGAATGTATTTTACTAAGATCACATTATAATTATCGAAGATTTTTCTCCTTGCAAAAGATTCACAATCAGCCTCATTAAAATATTACTTACTGCAGCTGGCTGACAGAAGTTAAGTTAATACGTCTTTTGCAAACAACGTGAATAAAAATAGTTGTTTTAATAGAATTTAGTACATGTTTTTATTACTACCAGAAGGTAGTTAATAGTTAGCTTTAATTACATTTTGAAATATTTACTGCAAGAAATGTTATTTAACGAATTATTTTGGAATAGATTTTAAAAAAGTATCAAAAGCGCCAAGTTTAATTTTAATTATAAAAACTGAAATAATATTAGGCCTAAATAACTCACTATCATTAAACTGAATAAATGACAGTAGTATTTATAGATATATACATTAGCTAATATAACTGTGTAAATCAACTGTGGCGTTTAGAAAACCTCTGTACCATAAATAGCTTTTTCATTTATTTAGCCCCTTATGTACATTTGAATTGCACAGGAATCATTATGAGAGGTAATTTACAAAAAAAAAAAAAAAAACTATATCTTAGAAGTACGAGTACGATTCACATTATAGAAGTACTATTCACACCTATAGAAGTACGATTCACAATGATGTTCGAATGTTTAACCAACACTTGGACTGTAAATTGAAAACTCTTCTTTATTTACAATACTGAATATATAAATATACCCGGGTGATATAATATATACCCGTTACACTCCCTTGATAGAAGATGTATAAGCGCTAAATGCAGGACATAATTAGCTGCTGATAGTGGGAACACAATGCAATTACGTCTGAAATCGCTCACCTGTAGGGAGGACCTATCTGATACCAGGAAGGCTATGAGAATCATACATAATAAAGTCAATTCTTACTTAGGTCAACAGAAATATATTTGTATTTAGTTACTTTTTATTTAATAATTACCAATAACATAAATAAATTGTTAATTTATCCGTTAAAACAGCTGTTCTATCACATAACTAATAACTAAAAATCAGCTGTTTAATAAAATCATGTTATCACTTATTTAATGCCAAATGGGACGAAATAACTGTATTGCATACCTTGCCCCTTTTGTGAATATTTTTCTCCAAATAAAACTATAAATAATTCATTATTAAATTAAATTATGAAATTGATATTTGAAGAAAACGTATAAACAAAAAGTGTCATCCACTCCAAGTTGTAAAAAATAAATTTGAACTTGAGTGAAAGAGTAAAAAAAATTGTTTTAACGATTGAAAATTTAAACAAGATATACATTAGGAGGGAGTGAACTAATAGAAGGAATTGAAAAATAACAGACTAATTTATGTAGAATTTAATATCGATTGACTGGGTACATAATCATATAACTGTAAGACTGCATCTATACCTTGGTCTTTAAAAAATACCCTATTGTTATAAATGTTGTATCCATACAATTTTATTTTACAAATATAATCATACGAAAAAGCCTAAGAATATACAATTAATATATACTTAAAAGTATTTTTTAACACCAATAGGCCCCTAATATTTACTTGTTTTTTTAAATATCAATTAATACTGTAATACAATACATCTTATGTGTATGTTCCCCACAAGGGTAAATTTGAAAAGCGTTTACTCAGAATGTTACTAAACATTACCCATCACTGATGAAGGTGACATCGTTGGCGAAACGAGTCGCTATGTATTAATAAACTAGTTTGTAGTGATATTTTGAGTTAACTCGTTTAATATGTACTGCTGTGAATTGTACTCATTAGCTAAGCTCTAACTACTTTAATTGGTATAATGTTTGTTAAATTGTTTAATAATTGTTTTATTAAAAAGCGTCGACTTTGTTTTGTTATTAGTTTTTGCAGAAGAGGAAATGTTTCATTTTAGTTCGTGCATAAATAGCTTTATTTTGTTTGTATTTTTACAAAGATATATTTTTTTAAATTTACTATTTTTAAAAGATGAGAAACAATATTTTTTCAGTTTTTAAAACACTTTTAACAATTCGCACTCTAATGATACTGGTTATATTTATATATGTAACTGGCAAAGTTCTCAAATAACACTGGTATAAATTTTCTATGAATGGAAACGTTTTATTATACAGCGCGTTTATTTTCAGTCCATTGAAGAAAATGTTCACAAGACCGGAAACTATAGCACATAAACATTACTATACGTATTGAGGCTCATTTATACGTCAAGAAAGAGACTTGGAAGAGCGCATAATATTAACTGTACATTTCCAGATTTCATTTTAACTAACTATCCCTCTTTTCTCTCTATTTATCCACCTATCTGTTTATTTATCTACAAGTTTTATAATTGTAATCTATGTATATTTATTGTGTTTATACTTGTGTACTTGTTTTATTAATTCTGTTTTTCATACATTCAATTTATTTAATAAGCAGTAATAAACCTTTGCTACAAATATGTACACGGTCTTTATGCACATTTCGCTAGTTGATATCACAATGTTAGAAACAAAACCAATTTTTATTATTAATTTTCTGTTTGTTATTGTTTTATTTGTTTTGTATATTTTGTCTTTATTATTCTTCTTTAGTGTCTTCTTCTTTGTATTATTAGATAAGATATGTAACTGTTTTAGCGAAATGGACATCATGGCTCTGTTAATATTTGAAGCAAAGGTTTTTATATTGCGTTTTTCAGGGGATAGATGATTAGTTGTAATTATTATGTTTAATTTGCAGTTAAATCACTAAATAATAAAAAAATGTTTCAATGAAGAGGATTAACTTTTTGAAAAAGACGTTTTAACCTACTCACTCTTTTATTCCTAGAGAAAGGCACTACAGCACCCCATCCAAAAAAACGGAGTTTTTCAAGTTGATACCAACATAAAAGCTTTCCCCTGTGACATGGTTTGTCATGGAAAATGCTGGCCTAGCTGGGAATTGATTTATTTGCACAGTACATCCATGTTGGCTGTTGTTTGAGTCCAATGTAGTTCTGAAAATACGAACTTTTTAACAGATTTTGTAAACTTAATTATACCCATTCTTCAGAAAAATTTCATTTATCCTATTGGATTGGTGAGTTTAAAACCCACTAAATACCAGATTTAGTGAGAATCCCAAGAATAGATTTCGAGGGAAAAAGAACAAACTGTATATATGCAAAAACCTGTATATACAATTTTTTATGCATATAACTTTCAGAAAATTATCACTTGGCCCATTGTATTACCGAGGTTAATAACCCCCTATATAACAATTATGATGAAAATTCTTTGAGTAGTTTCCAAGCAAATACGTACAAAAATAAATAACTATATTTGTATCTGTATCTATATATCTACCTATCTCTCTCTCTCTCTCTCTCTCTCTCTCTCTCTGTCTCTCTCTCTCTCTCTCTCTCTCTCTCTCTCTCTCTCTCTATATATATATATATATATATATTTTTTTTTTTTTTTAATTTAAAAAGTATGATGATATGTTTTCTTGTAATATAGTAAAAAATTAAAAATATTTAAAAAACAAGATGGGTTTTAATACATGTATTATTCTACAATACATTTTGAATAATATATGTATTAAAACTACTTGTGTTTTTGAAATATTTTCAATTAATTATACACAATGCAACGGGAAATTTGCCTTTGCAATTAAAAGGAATTACGTTTTTTTAAATTTGAAATCAAAAAAATTAAATTGTAGCTATAACGTCTTACAAGTTTTATATTAAAGAAAATTACAGAGTGGAAAAGACAATATTATTCAGTTAATAATAAAAATTGTAATTAACAAATAAATTTGACAAAAAGGGAGAGTAGCGTCGATAATTAAGTGCAAAAAAATAACAAAAAAATACTATCTAGTGAACCTGAAAACTGACACCCACCATTGACATTTCTAAGTAACGAGAACAAATCAATAGTGAAATAATAAAGCATAAAACTTTAGAAATTAACAAATCACAGCAAAATTAAATAGAATATGCATTTAGGAATTAAAAGAAAGATAACGGCCTTCAAGCAAGGTGATTCGTGTAACGGAGAGACAAACTACGACAAGAAAAATAAAAATGAAGTTGTAAGACCAGATGGCTGGAGGGGGAAGTACGGCGAGGACAATATAAACGTTAGCGCAAGGTTTTTTCAAGGAGTACGAAAAAATAAAAAGTTGACCACCGCCGAACAAAACTATGTCGGTTTTCAGCTAGACACAAGAGTCAACGGCCCAGATGACGTCTATAAGAATGTTTCTATCGTAAAATTTATAATACAAGTTGTAAATCGTGATTCGGCAATCGGTACTTCCAATCGTAAAAATGTAACTCAATCTTACCATGGTTTCGCTGTCCGAAAATTCCAAAAGATTGGGGAGAAGCAAGAAGGCTTCAGCCTCAACCAGATCTAAAGGCCACTAAAAGTAGATGGCAGGAAATGAAAACTTTTGGCGTGTCATTTTTTAAAGTCAAATTTATTACCAAATAAATGAAACCCCTGTACCACAAATGATTTTTTCTTTTATTTAAAATCTAAGATATTTAAAATCTAAGATATCTAAGAACTTAGGTTTTAAATAAAATATAAAAATCATTTGTGGTATAGAGATTACATTTATTTATGTTAAACATTACGCCACAGTTGTTTTATACAGTTATCAAATTTAATAAACTTTTCAGAAATTACAAATTCAAAATTTTGATTCATAAACACATGAACAATCGCTTCACTCTAAATAAAATTGTTGAATAGTTTTAAAAAGGTATACAATTTTTCTTATATGTAATAACGATTTGTGTAAAATAATTAAAAATTAATGAAATAAGAACTAATATTGCATGTAAATAAAAACTCAAAGTTTTTTCCAACCATTAAATTAAAACTTGCAAAGTTATATATCAAGAGTATTTAAACTAATAAAACAATAAATTAAATAAAATGAAAGCCTCGTGTTAGAACAGGAGAGTTTCCTCTTGTGAGTAAATTAATTTCAAATATTTGAGCTATATCAAAAAATAGCTGGTTTTTAAATCAAAGACCAGGGGCAAGTTCCACTGGCAGGTGCTGCTTAGATGTAACACAGGAGCCTATAAAAACGCAAAATTAAGCAGGATCATATTTTGCACGTGCCAACATGGATCACCTGTTAATAATAGCACAGGGTAAGATATAATGTATGTGATGATTGTTAATGCTAATATATATATTTTCAGCTGACAAAAACTGACATATATGACTATATTGCCCTCACAATATTAGTTAACACTAGGGGGTATATTAGAACAGCGAGTCAGGTCGGCGTGTCGTTGCATGCGGTTAAGTGCAGTTTAAACAGTAGGCAGGTGGTTAAGCGAAGATAGAGCAGGGTAATGGGGAGGGGGTTCGTTGCAACACACACACACACACACACACACACACACACACACACACACACACACACACACACACACAAACACACACACACACACACACACACACACACACACACACACATATATATATATATATATATCACAATCTTTTGTATAGCAATGACTAAAGCTTTTCATTAAATGTTTACCTAGCCCGTTGGGTTTCTGAGGTTAAAAACTCACAATACACTAATTTTTGTAAATATCCTTGGAGTAGTTTCCTATAAAATATTTACACATATACGTTTAGACAATTATTTTGTCGCTTAAGAATGTAAGATTTATTAAAAAAAAAAAAATAAGAAATGAGTAAAATTTGGAGATCATAAATTCCACGATGATGAAAATAATAATACGAAATTTAGAACTAAACCTGTTTCTAACCCTGCACTTTACGACTTCTTAATTTGGATATTAATTATAATTATTGATAATACTCCTAAAGTGCTCTATTCTTTATGATTTCTGTGTCCAGTGATGATATTTATTTGCCTTAAGGTTTTCTTGATTCTAATTATTAGAAATATTTGGTGGCAAGAAACAGTCTTCCATGATTTATAATAGCTTGATGCATAAAGCAAATAACCCCAATATCTAGCTCAGTAAATATTTGGAACGGAAAAAATCTCTAGATGTAATATTACAACATCTATACTGAGTACTGAAAAATGTATCTTAGCCTAATAAAAAACATCTTTTTTTATGTATTTGATGTTTAAAACCAGTGGAACTGAGAGCAGTAAAGTATAGTATTTAAGGCTATTTTTAAATGATTTCAACGTTAGAAAAGTAAATACAGCCTAAAGCGAGACTTTAATGAGGGGGTAATTTCGAGAGACATCAACAGGAAAGGAAAGCATTCTGGGAAATAGATTTTAACATTCTAAGACAAACCGTTGAAATATTTTGCACTAACTTTCCAAGTATTTCTAGTACACGTTGTTTAATCCTAGATTTAATATAATTTAATTCCATTAACTAAATAGAACAGAGTCTCGTATAAGTGGGTTGAGCATCTAACAGAGTGAAGTGTCACATTCTATATTTACTATTACGTAACAAGGGAATGGAACTATTAATGCTATGCAAACCCTGAGCTGTGGAGCTAACTCAGACAACAAAGGCTTCTCTGTATTTGTAGCAAACTGAACTGTTCACACAGAACCTAGCTTAGGCGCACAAGTGTTGGAGATTATCACTGTTCCTTGTCTTAATGTACGTAAACACTGCATTTACTGAGTTAATATTGTTTCTGTAGATAGGTTTAAACGAAAGACACAATAGATAGATTAAATTTATATTTCTTTTTATACATTACTTTTTTGTTTTTCATACTTTTAAAATAATATTTTACTTTCCAATTTATTTGTTTAAGCATAGTTTGCTCAACTCTTTCCAGCAGTTGTTTTCCACTGATAGACAATTGAGACAATAATATGATGAATTGTTCAGGCGAAACTACTACATAAATGTTTTAATTAATAAATATAAACATTAAAAAATATTAAACATTTAAATAAATATTATCGCATAAATTTAAAATATAAACTTTACGTACTTCATAGCTATAATGTTTTATAACAGTATAACATATATAACATACACACATAGGCTATGACATATATAGTGTTTTCTTCATCCAATAACAACCATGTCACTATCGATAGATATTTTATTGTTTCATTCAATCAGAAGCTTTGAGTATTATACTATATATAGGAATGTTTACAACATTTGTAATACGTTTCGTGATAATAGATTAATATATCAATTTAATGGTTGTGTTAATAAAACTATGTACTATAAATAAAATATAAAAAAATGTATACTATTCTTGTACAAATCTGTATTCTGTATGCCCTCCAAACATTTTGTATTTTTATTAATTTCCTTTCTACTACTTTAAAAAGATTACTCATATAGGTTTTTTATATTTTTACTTAAGTTTTGTTTGAAAAACTCTGAAAATCCGTTTCTAATCAAGTTACGTCTACAGCGCCGGAGGCAACTTCCGCAAGACAACAAAAATCTATATATATTGTGGCGTTATTGGTCTACTCTGGTGGAAGATTTCATTTCGAAATTCAACGGGATAAAGTAAAATGTCTCAGCCAATAAAACGTTTGCTTTAATATAAAAAGAAGTTACTGTCAACGTAAAATATTAATCCAACGATTTGCTTAGTTTCCTTTCGTGGTTTGTCCACTCGTAAAATTTAAAATTGTCAAGAAATGTTGGATTCTACATTGAATTAATTATTGATATATATATATATATATATATATATATATATATATATATATATATATATATATATATATATCGTATTTTGAGGTTAACATTTATTGTCCTACGTTTCGATTCAGATTAAACTCGTACCATAAGTGATTCTAAATTGGTAGTAAAGATAAATCCTTATAAAAGTCTAAAGTAAGAAGCATGGAGAAAGCAAATGCAGGAAGGAAGAGAGGCCAGTATGGATTTACAATGTTACACTATGTAAACAACCGTGTATAGCGGAAGGAGCTGTGTGACGCAATAAAGTGGAAACCACAGATGTGGCTTCCTGAAGACCCTGACGGGGAAATGTCTTCCACAGTGAGAAGACATGTCTTGTGTTCAATTACAAAAATAAAATTGAAGTGGTTATCAGCGCCCAACGTTGTTCACAATAGACAATACGTTTTACAATGGAAAAGATCAAGAATCCTTAACAGATGGAGTGGGTTAGCTAAAAGAGAAAGAGAAATCAGAAATAGAGAACAAAGTAATTCCTTTCAGGCTTGACTTGTGCGATTTATGTATTACATTATTCAAACAAAATACTTAGATTAAATTCTTACAACTTAAAGCCATACATGTTTTTACAACTACTTTGCCATCATTAAGGACGGACATCATCAATGATGATGCCACCATACCTTTGAACATGCAACACATTTTTGTAAACTTTAATCTTGTGAAAATTGAGTTTTATTCTTTTGTTTACGTTATCACTGTATTAATACTATTTTTGTTTAAAATAATACATCATGTATTTATTTACTCGATATTGGTTTTTAAACTTTTTCTTACATTTTTGTTCCTGCGTTTTGAGGTTTATTACAATTCAAAATGTGTATGATTTTAACTGGTGACTAACTTACTGAAAATGTTCTATAGATATTTCGTATTTCTCAATGATATGAGACCAAGGCTAGAATAATATTCCTTACTTACAGCATTGAAGAAAATAATTAGACCCAAACTGCAATTGTATTCTTCAAATACATAAGGCGTAAAACTATATATAAATATTCTACATGTTTATGTATGTAAATAGTATATAAATAGTGCATAAGCCTTTTGTACGTTATGATTTTATTGTTTTACATTGTGCATTTTATAAGAAACAAAATATATCTCAGAAATATTTGGTTTTAAAAAATTTCTAAAGCTTGTTAGATAGTCGCTACCAATTACGTTATTAACAATGTTCATAGTGTTGTAATAATAGTTGTACTGGGAATTATGTATGCACAGTTTCTTTGATAACACATACTCACACACACACACACACACACACACACACACACACACACACACACACACACACACACACACACACAAGCGCGCGCGCACACACACACACACACACACACATATATATATATTTATTATATATCACTGGACTTTATTATAAAAAAACTCACTTGCTGAAATTTAACCCTTTGGGGACGTATTTCCCTGGGGAATGAGTTCTTTGAAGGCATCTTTTTGACGAAATGACCCTTTGGTTTTAGGAGTGTGTAAGAAATCTGTTTTAAATAAAAACACTATTGTTTTGTTGGAAAGTTAGTAAAAATTACATTTTTATTTTACCCTTAATTTTGAAATTACAGCACATTTTGCAATTTTCTTATTTTAACTAGCTCTTTAAAATATTAACAATTCATTTCTGTTTCGTGTTACTGTTTCTCTTTTTTTTATTCTAAAATATACACATTACAATATCAGTGGTAACTCTTTATTCAGGTAACCCTTTCTTTTACCCCTTCTATACAAAATTTAAGTAAACTTCTTACTGAATTTATAACATCATATTTAACATATGACAACATATAAACAACATATTTAACACCAAAAGTTATAAGAAAAATAATTTTTAGTTATATTAACTGAAAAGTGTAATTTGATTATGTTCATTTAACCCTTCAATATTCAAAATCGAATTTGTTTCATTTTTTAAAATAAAACTGTCTTTATCTTTGACAATACCTTTTTTAAACCCTTTGAAATAAACAATCGTTTTATGTGATTTTGCAAATCTTGAATTTTAAACTCTTGCACATACAATTAGACAATGGAACTTTTAAAACTTGACTTTATCAACAAATAACTTTAACCCTTTTAATTTAAAAACTGATCCTTTGAATAACATAAGTTATATCACTAAACAATCTTATACCATTTAAAACACCATTAAACTTTTTGACAAACATAAGTTATATTACTAAACAATCTTATCCCATTTAAAACAATTAATATTAAAAAATACAAGTTATACCAACCAACAATTTTTTATACTTCTATAACTAATTAAACAAACATATTACATCTTAACTTGATATCCTTAGTCTAACAATTGATTTACTAGACCCACATAATCTTTGCCGATAATTTACTTTTGATTTTTATTGTCTACTTTAAATCAAAGAAATTGTTTTACATTTTAGTTTTGTCCGCTTTTTTTTATTTCACAACCCTTTTTAATTCCAAATAATTCTGTAAACCCTTAAATCCCTTTATATTTTAATTAAATCTGATTTATAAATGGATAAAAATTCCTGGTGGTAGACCACAACAGGAGTATCGTGTTTTATATAACTGGACAATGAGAAATCGAAGTGCGGCGTTTTTATTATCCATAGAGGTAGATAGCACATTTGTCGTTCAAACATAGTTGGAAGTTGCAACTCAAGGTCATCCAATATTCTTAACGTTCGTATGCCAAATGGAGCGGTCGAACGTTGACGTGTATTGTACACTTGATTTAGCGTATTATGAAAGACTATATCAAATGCCGGGTGGTTGGGTTTGCTTCGAAGAACAGAAACGTAAGGTATTTGTAGCATCTGACGTCGTCTAGAAAGGGCAGGTTCCCCAGCTTCGACAAGAATACTAGGGATTGGGCTAGTTCTAAATGCACCATTAGCAAGTCTAAGTCCAGAGTGGTGGATGGTATCAAGAGTTTTCGGAACTGTAGGTCGTACAGATGAGTAGACTTGCCAGCCATAACCTATGCGCGATCTAACGACTGCGCGATAAAACCGAAGCATAGTAGTTCTGTCTGCTCCCCAATTCGTACCACTAAGGACTCTTAACATATCCAATTTCTTGCTGCATCTCACCTTCAAAGCACGAACATAAGGACTCCATGAGAGACTTTTATGAAATAAAATACCCAAAAATCGAAAACTATCCGTGGTTTGAAGCTGAATCCCATCAAGATAAAGGATCGGCTCCTGGTGTTGCCTACGACGACTAAATGCTACACATTGGGTCTTCGAAGCAGAAAATTTAAAACCTGTAGTTTTTGACCATTCCTCTAATCTGTATATTGCTAACTGCAAAGATCTTTCCGCAGTTGCCATACTACGAGCAGGCACATATATACAAAAGTCATCCACAAAAAGGGAACAGTGTACCGGAGATCGTATATTACTGGTCATACTATTTATTGCAACGACAAATAGCGTAACGCTCAGCACGCTGCCCGCGGTACACCATTCTCCTGTCTGTAACTATTTGAATTTGTGCCTCCAAGACGAACGCGAAAAGATCTGTTAGAAAGAAAATTAGCGATGGATGCTAGGATATTCCCTTGTATACCCCATGATTTCAGAGTGTTCAGAATTCCTCTTTTCCATGCCATATCATATGCTTTTTCAAGTTCAAAGAAATCCGCAACGAGTGTTTGACGCAAGAGAAAGGCATCTTGAAAAGCGGATTCTATCAAAACCAATTGGTCAACTGATGATCGTCCTAGTCTGAAACCACATTGTTCGTTGCTAAGAAGGTTGTTGGTTTCTAGGTACCAGACAAGATATCGGTTGACCATCTTCTCCAGTAGTTTGCACAAGATGCTTGTAAGTGATATAGGCCTGTAACTACTGGGGTTGGTTTTGTCCTTACCTGGCTTCAAAAGAGGAATTACAGTCGATTCTAACCATGCATCGGGGAAAGAGCGCTCCTCGAATAAAGGATTGTATACTCAAAGTAGGACAAGTTTCGCCGATGATGGTAGATGTTTTAGTATGGAGTACACAATGGAATCAGGACCTGGTGCATAATCCTTCGTTGACGCAAGAGCTGACTCCAATTCCCCTATAGAGAAAAGGGTGTTTAAAGTAGAGTCCTCAGACAACCCAACGGTAAACGGTATTGCTTCTTCCTTCGGTTTATACATCTGGAACAATCTATTATAGGCTGTAGTAGCAGAAAAGTTAGGAAAAGATGTTCCAAGTACATTAGCAATGTCATCACAGTTTGTGATTAATCTCCCATCTGGTTGCTTCAGCGCAATGGCTGGCAACGGAATGGAAGTACCACAAACTGATCTTAACTTTCTCCATACTGTGGAGGATGGAGTTGTTCGTCTAATTGTGCTAATGTACTGTTCCCAAGAGTTCTTTCTACTCAGCCTAAATATCCTCCGTGCTTTCGCACGGAGTATTTTATATTCCTGAAGGTTTCCATTTGTTGGGTGTCGTTTAAATTTCCTAAGAGCTCTTCGTCGTAAACGGAGGATTTCTGTGCATTCATCGTTCCACCGCGGCACAGGCGGTCGGCGTGAATGCGCAGAGGTTTTCGGAATGGTCTTTTCAGCGGCATTTAAAATTGCTTTCGTAAAATTTTCTATATTTTCATCAATGGGTGTCAGATAATCCATGTCAAGTGATACAAGGTGATTCGAGTAGGAGTCCCAGTTGGCTTTTCGCAAAATCCAACTTGGATTTCGAGCATAACAGGGTTGGGAGTCACATAAACTGATCTTAATAGGCACATGGCCGCTTCCATACAAATCATTGAGTACCGACCATGTGCATCTAGGAGCTGATTGAGGGCTGCAAATCGATAGGTAGGAGAATGAGTAGGAGAACCGTCATTTAGCAAACATAAGTCTAGTTCCGTTCTTACACTCTCAACAAGATCACCTCGAGAGTTTCTAGTCGGAGATCACCAAGACGAATGGTGGGCATTAAAATCCCCTACTAATAAGAACGGAGTTGGTAACTGGCTTATCAAATTCACTAAATTTCTGTGATGCAGGTTTTTTGTGGTGGCAAGTAGACACAACACACAGTGATTTTATACGGGACAGCTGTTTGAACGGCTACTGCTTGTAAAGGAGTTATTAAGTTTAGAGAAACAGCATCGATACAGTCATGGGCTAGGATGGCTACGCCACCTCTAGCTCGATCTTCTGTAACGAAGTCCGATCTAAAAACTGAATACTCCCTTAAATGGAAATTATGCGATTCGTGGAGATTTGTCTCCTGTAGACATACAAACATTGGATACACATCTCGCACGAGTACTTTAAGTTCTTCTATGTGACTCCTAACACCGTTGACGTTCCATTGTATCACTGACTTCATAAGCAAAGTCATTTATTAGCTTAGCTAAGGACTTATTTGACACCCATTGGTGCTCTCTCTTTTCTTGCCTGGGATGTTTTTAGACGTCTCAGGCTTACATTTCTCAGATTCCATATCCACCCGTTCAGCGATGGAATCTGAGGAAGTTTTGTGTTTAGTAGGGGTAGTTTTTACATTCCCTCCTTTGTTAGCATTTTTCTTAATACCTGGTAACGACGGTGGCGATGTGGTCTGTCGTAACACTGGTCTACGTGGTTTGGATTTTTCCAACGTCTTCTGCACAGAAGGTTTATTACCCGTTGATAATATCTTCTGCACAGAAACACAAGGCTCGCTTAGTGATTTATTTCGTGCTCCAATCCCCCCAGTGGAAGGGACAGGTACACGAGGTAAAACACTATCCGTTGCTGCAAGTTGTACCAAATTGAAGGACGGGCCATTTGTGACTAAGCACAAAAGGTGAGACACTTGTTCAGTTAGAGCTTCAATCTTTTTGGACAGCTCAGCACAGTTGTTACAGGACGATTTGGAAGCGGTCAGAGTAGCAACATAAGTCTTACTGTCTGCCTTTGGCTGAGTAGATCTATACATTTTTTTGGCGTCTAGAAACGACAGCTTGTCTTTCGCCATGATGCCTAGGATAACTTTCTCTTCCTTAAAAGTAGGGCAGTTGTAGGATCGCGCTGGGTGGTCACCACCACAGTTGGCGCATTTCTTATTATCCTTCCTTATCTAATTCTCATCCTTCCTTTTTAACACATTCCTTATCATCATGGCCTTCAACGCTACATATACCACATACGTTCTGCTTCGAACAGGTAGAGCTGATATGCCCAAAACGCTGACACTTAAAGCAGCGCCTAGGGTTAGCCACGTATGGTCTCACTGAGATCCTTTGGTAACCTGCATGCAAGTATTCGGGTATTTCCAGGTTTCCAAAGGTTACGATAAAAGACGCTGTTGCTACTTTTTCTCCTTTGTCCATTTTCAATATAGGGATAACGTCCGTAACTAACTGAGAAGACAGTTCGGACTTAATTTCATCAATTGGAAGGTGCATTAAATCCCTACATGTGATGATCCCCTTTGAGTAGTTCAAGGATCTGTGGGGGGGCCACAGATACCATGACCTGGTCAAAGAAGGAGGTCATTTTTGATAGAGAACGAGTTTGTCTGTCGGTGGAAGTCGCAACTAACAGTGTTCTGTTTCGAAGTTTCTTAATAGAGGCTACTGGGCCTCCAGCACAAGCAGTAATAGCCTTGTTCATCAGGAAAGGAGAAACTTTGGAAAGATCTTTCCCTTCTTCGGCACTAGAAACAACTAAATACTTTGCTGATGGCAATGTCTGCGACGTTGCCACCATCAACGGTTTACTCAAATCCTTGTTAATATGATCGTCAGGAGAATCCTGACGTGTTCTCTTCAAACTAGTCATATTTGACGGGGTGTTTGAATCGATAAATTTTTTAAGCCAGCCATCGTGTCAAGCGTTACGGGCGAGACTATAGGAACGGGTACACCCTTGGATCACAATAAGATCATTTCCAATCCTCAGAACTCTGAGGCTTATAGCTTTTCTCCTTAGCTCGACTGGATGGGCATCAGTCGAGAACTCGTAATATTGTGCACAGGCTCCGACACCCATGCACCGCAGACACTCCCTGACCAAGTACCAAAGCGGCTGGTAGACCAGAAACCGCGCTTACGTCTTCGGCAGAGCAAGCTCACATCAGCGTCCCAGACCAGAGTTTGTCACGCTCTGGACTTTTCAGCACTCCCAACGCGCAACGGTTCTGACCAGTCAAAATTCCCTAAGAGAAGATGTAAGTGTTGAAATGTGTATAGATTGTGTTGGTGTGTGTATGTGTGTATGTATGCTTTGTGAGTGGTGTAGTGTTAGGCTAGGGTACCGCGAGGGACGCCAAATCCCTCGTAGGTGCGGCTAGTCCGCACCCCCCTGCGGGTTCACTTACATAGATAGACACTTTTTTAATAACATTAGATTACCATACGATTATTATTATCATGTCTGATTTTGCCTATAAATATATAAAATATCACTATACGTTTAACAATTTTTTTAATATCCATATGTCTGCCAATATAATCTACATTTGACACCACCTTTACAATCCTTTCAATATTACCCTTATTCTTTACCCCTTTTAAATACTCTGTCTACTGAGGTAATACCTATTTGGTATAATGGAAGTCAACTTCCCCTAAGTACTTGTCTTCATTGGGATTCTCTGGTTGCGTATAAATTTGTTTATATTTAGCTATGAAGCATAACAATACCTATGAAGCATTGTTGTATGAAATTTTGAATCTGCAACTATCATTTAAACACAGCTTTTGATACAATATTATATGTGTAACATTTGCTAAATATAAAACCATTATATCTATCATAACTATAAACTGTTGAACCCTTAAACAGCGAAAATCAATGAAAACGAACATCGGGGTAGCGACCTAAAAGTTTGCGGGTAATAGCATTAAGGTATCAGTGGGTGTAGAGAGCAAATCAAATTAAAGGAAACCACCCTTTCTCTTTTTATTAAATAAAGTCTCTAACATCAGTACAAGGTGTGCCTTTAATTCAGTTACAAGGTTATAGATGGAACTTCGAGTCTAATCAAATCTGATTTCTTACTTTAAAATATTTACATCATACGGAGCATAATACTCATATAATTTGAAACAACTAATATAAAGTAAACGTATAAACAAATCAGTTGTTTTATGATATCATATGTTATCACTTATTTTAGATCAATTTAGGCCACATATGTATAAAACGCTCCCGTATAAAACTAAAATCAATTAATAAAATTTAATTAATGGATTAATATTTTACAAAATTCTATTAACATCAAGAGCCACTCACTTCAACTTTAAAAACATTTATTTAGACTTGAGTGGATTAATAAAAAGTATTTTAATAACGACTGAAATATTTTACAAGATATATGTGGGGAGAGTGTGAACTAATAGAAGGAACTGGAAAAATATATATGAGATATTAAAAGTAGATACACCATTGTTAATCGTTTCAAAATTGTTTTATTTATCTTTGCTAAAATTTATTTACACTGAGCATAAAGTTTAACCGTTTGTTTTTACAAACTTTTCTATAAATATAAAACCCTTCCAACTTATGCAATTGGTTACAAGACCAGTGTATCTAACATGACCTAAAGGTAATCAAGCCTAGAATCTGTTAATAGAGGCGTTGAATCAAAAAGCATTTTTATAGCTATCTTATCCTACATAAAGGAGTTCTTTGCATTGGTGTTTCATTAAATAAACAATAATAATATTAAACTCTTTAAAGGGTTGTAAGACACGTCTTTGAAATACACTTCCGTTTAAACACGCAATACAAACAGTTTATGCGTTAACCCCAAAGCCTGTGATCCCTCTTGTTAGGCTGACAGGTATTTGCATTTTGACAGCCCATTCATGTTTGTCTTGAGCTTACCGCTTTTGGTTTTCAAGTAATCAGCCCTTGCATAAGGGGTAAAATTAGCCCCCTCTATAGTTATCAAGGTAATATGGCCATTAAGGAATGGGAGATATTTCACTAGGTTTTTAACTAACTGATGTATAGTTTGCTATTTTTCAATTCTCTCTATTAGTTCACACTCTCCTTACATATGTCTTGTTTGAATTTCTAGTCGCTAGTAAAATACCTTTTATTCATTCACTCAAGTTTAAATATATGTTTTTAAACCTATAGTGGATAACACTTGATAAAAGCCTCGAGATTACAAAGTAGATCCGTGTAAAACGTTAGCACTGAACCACAGAATAGCCGTTATGGTTTATTTCACCACAAGTGTGACTTTATTCTTCTTTTAGTGTAAGTAGAACCCGTAGCTCCCTTCTCTTCGCATACAGGAGTGTGCGATTCTACTATCGACTTATTGATTTGCCCGTTTTTAGTAAGCCTAGAGGGTTTTCAATACCTTCTGATAGTACACTCTCCTTCTATATATATATCAAATTTTCAATCTTTAAAAAAATAACGATTGCATCTTTTCTCACACGCAAATAATGATTTTTTAACTTTTAGTGGATGACACTTTTATGTTAATACAGTTTTTTTGAAATCTTAATTATTATTTAAATTTACTGGATTAATGTTTGTTTAATACGGTAGAAAAAGAGGTAAGGTACACAATATACATATTTTTTTTTGAATAATTGAATACTTAAAATATTTAATCTTACTAATATTTAAAATAACAATACTGATAATAATTTATTACCTAATTATCAAATATTCTAACAATCTTTATTAATATTGGAGGTGTCACATTAAGTTTTATTTTTCAATTTCCTGCATTAGTTCCCATTCTCCCTACATATTACATTACATTACACACACACACACACACACACACACACACACACACACACACACACACACACACACACACACACACACACACACACACACACACACACACACACACACACACACACACACACACACACACACACACACACACACACACACACACACACACACACACACACACACACACACACACACACACACATACACACGCACACACACACATACACACGCACACACACACACACACACACACACACAAATATATATTATATATATTTTAAAAAAATTCAAAAAAAGATATTTAAATACAAGAATATTTATTAACTTTTAATTTAATTAGAATATAAATTAATAAATAGTCTTGTATTTGAATAACCTATGTTGTTTTAAATTATTAAACAAGAAAACATATTATATATATATATATATATATATATATATATATATATATATATATATATATATATATATGAAGAACTAAGTCAAAATACAAATACAAGAATTATAATTGAATTTGCAATTCAAAGCTTTTCGTTGGCTAACAGTACTAACAACATCAGGAATATATATATATATATATATGCTGATACGTATTCCTTCAAGGGGAGTATATCCGTTCATTCTGCAGTGTATAATATTCCTGATGATGTTGGTACTGTTAGCCAACGAAAAGATTTAATTCTTGTATTTGTATTTTGACTTCTGTATTTGTTCTTTATTAATACACAAGAATACATATTGCGATTTATATATATATATATATATATATATATATATATTTATATATATATATATATAAATATATATATATATATATATTTATATATATATATATATATATATATATATATATGAAATCGCAATATGTATTCTTGTGTAATAATAAAGAACATACATAAATTGTAAATTCAATTATAATTCTTGTATTTGTATTTTGACTTATGTTCTTTATATATATATATATAAATAAATAAATAAATATATATATATATATATATGATGAGTAGGTATTATCTGGAGTACATCCGTTCATTCTGCAGTGCATAAATTCTCAGTTCCAATGTACTCGATTTAATGCACTGCAGAATGAACTGATGTACTCCAGATAATACCTATTCATCATATTTTTCCATCCGTGAAGGAATACGTATCAGCATATATATATATATATATATATATATATATATATATATTTATCGTATTCAACTTTCAAATCCTTAATAAAATACTTTTATTCATCCCCTCAAGTTTAAATATATTTTCTTAAACTTGTAAGGGATGTCACTGCATGTTAATAGGCTTATAGTTCTTTTCTTCAAATAATAAATCACTAATTAAATATAATGAAATAATTTTAGATTTATATGGGAGAAAAACGTTTTACAAAAGGGGTAAGGTACGCAATATACCTGTAGTTATTTAAAATTAAAGATAACAATTGATTTCATAAAACTGCTAATCTGTTTTTGGCTATTGAATGTTATAGGTTATGTGGTAGAACCGATGTTTTAATGGATAGGTTATGTTACTTTATTTATAATATTGTAATTATTTAATAAAAAAACCATTATTTTAAACTACTAATAAAAAACTATTTCTGCAAGCCATTGTTTGTGTAAATCTTTCTCATGACTAACTTTACGAATAAGAATTTGTATGAGATAATTCTTACTTCTATTGTTGGTCTCTTTAAGGAATGATATTTATGGTATTGTCCCAACTAGTGGCAAGTCTGGCATTATTTATGCATACTAACAAAGGAAAAATAGTTTTGATAAATATTCGTATGATAAATATTTTTCTTTTATTTCTTTCTAGGATTAATTATTTGAATGAAATATAAACAAAAGTGTTTTATACTGTGTGGAGGGGAGGTGATTAGAGATACAGAAATAAGTACAACATTTAGATGGTTTTAGACATTATTTTAGTTTTTGGTATGTTCTAATTATAACACCATTTAGACATTTAAATATTCAGAATACCCAAATATTCATCAGAGAAGACACTGATGAAAATTGGCACATAGCGATCGAAAACATCTTGTCTCATAAAGTCTTAACAAATTTACTAAATTTAAAGTTCGGATAGTCAAACTATTGTTTAAGTGATTAAGATTATTACATAGTTATGATTGAAGATTTTGGTTATTTTTGGAACATTTTCATCTTGTTTATAAATTTGAATACATATTTGCAAGTAGTCAAAGAGTATTTTCTTAATAGTGTAATATTGATTTTTAAATGTGTATATATTGTTTGCTAACGTTTAATCGTAACAAACATGTGAAGGGAATCTGAAACCATATTACCTATCTAACCAACCATTAATTTGAGTAAATTTTTAGGAGTGAGTAAAATTAACTCATCACTATCTTAGCTACAGTATTAGTTACCTTATTAGGGTTAAGGCTTTAACTCCCTTCCAGATATCCAAACCATTAAAATTAAAATTGAAATTTCCAAACCAGAAAATGCATTTATATATTATTATTGTTTGATATTTCTAAACTAAATTCTCTTTAGAACTATTTAAATTTATATGGTGGGTGCTCAGTGGGCACTAAAACTTAGGTTCCTCTTAACATTTCCAGGAACTAATTGCTCTCTAGGTACAGAGTGTTCCGGACAAACCCACTTGCCTGGTAACACACAAGTGGTAGTGTAGTAACATTTCCAGGAACTAATTGCGCTTGAGGTACGGAGTGTTCCGGACAAACCCACTTGCCTGGTCACACACAAGTGGCAGTGTAGTAACATTTCCAGGAACTAATTGCGCTTGAGGTACGGAGTGTTTCGGACAAACCCACTTGCCTGGTCACACACAAGTGGCAGTGTAGTAACATTTCCAGGAACTAATTGCGCTTGAGGTACGGAGTGTTTCGGACAAACCCACTTGCCTGGTCACACACAAGTGGCAGTGTAGTAATATCTCCAGGAACTAATTGCGCTTGAGGTACGGAGTGTTCCGGACAAACCCACTTGCCTGGTCACACACAAGTGGTAGTGTAGTAACATTTCCAGGAACTAATTGCGCTTGAGGTACGGAGTGTTTCGGACAAACCCACTTGCCTGGTCACACACAAGTGGCAGTGTAGTAACATTTCCAGGAACTATTTGCGCTTGAGGTACGGAGTGTTCCGGACAAACCCACTTGCCTGGTCACACACAAGTGGTAGTGTAGTAACATTTCCAGGAACTAATTGCGCTTGAGGTACGGAGTGTTTCGGACAAACCCACTTGCCTGGTCAAACACAAGTGGTAGTGTAGTAACATCTCCAGGAACTATATACTCTTAAGACACGGAGTGTTCCAGACAAACCCACTTGCCTGGTCACACACAAGTGGTAGTGCAGTAATATCTCCAGGAACTAATTGCGCTTGAGGTACGGAGTGTTCCGGACAAACCCACTTGCCTGGTCACTCACAAGTGGTAGTGCAGTAATATCTCCAGGAACTAATTGCGCTTGAGGTACGGAGTGTTCCGGACAAACCCACTTGCCTGGTCACACACAAGTGGTAGTGTAGTAACATTTCCAGGAACTAATTGCGCTTAAGGTACGGAGTGTTCCGGACAAACCCACTTGCCTGGTCACACACAAGTGGTAGTGCAGTAATATCTCCAGGAACTAATTGCGCTTGAGGTACGGAGTGTTCCGGACAAACCCACTTGCCTGGTCACACACAAGTGGCAGTGTAGTAACATTTCCAGGAACTAATTGCGCTTGAGGTACGGAGTGTTCCGGACAAACCCACTTGCCTGGTCACACACAAGTGGTAGTGCAGTAATATCTCCAGGAACTAATTGCGCTTGAGGTACGGAGTGTTCCGGACAAACCCACTTGCCTGGTCACACACAAGTGGTAGTGCAGTAATATCTCCAGGAACTAATTGCGCTTTAGGTACGGAGTGTTCCGGACAAACCCTCTTGCCTGGTCACACACAAGTGGCAGTGTAGTAACATTTCCAGGAACTATATACTCTTAAGACACGGAGTGTTCCGGACAAACCCACTTGCCTGGTCACTCACAAGTGGTAGTGCAGTAATATCTCCAGGAACTAATTGCGCTTGAGGTACGGAGTGTTCCGGACAAACCCACTTGCCTGGTCACACACAAGTGGCAGTGTAGTAACATTTCCAGGAACTAATTGCGCTTGAGGTACGGAGTGTTCCGGACAAACCCACTTGCCTGGTCACACACAAGTGGTAGTGCAGTAATATCTCCAGGAACTAATTGCGCTTGAGGTACGGAGTGTTCCGGACAAACCCACTTGCCTGGTCACTCACAAGTGGTAGTGCAGTAATATCTCCAGGAACTAATTGCGCTTGAGGTACGGAGTGTTCCGGACAAACCCACTTGCCTGGTCACACACAAGTGGTAGTGCAGTAATATCTCCAGGAACTAATTGCGCTTGAGGTACGGAGTGTTCCGGACAAACCCACTTGCCTGGTCACACACAAGTGGTAGTGCAGTAATATCTCCAGGAACTAATTGCGCTTGAGGTACGGAGTGTTCCGGACAAACCCACTTGCCTGGTCACACACAAGTGGTAGTGTAGTAACATTTCCAGGAACTAATTGCGCTTGAGGTACGGAGTGTTTCGGACAAACCCACTTGCCTGGTCACACACAAGTGGCAGTGTAGTAACATTTCCAGGAACTAATTGCGCTTGAGGTACGGAGTGTTCCGGACAAACCCACTTGCCTGGTCACACACAAGTGGTAGTGTAGTAACATCTCCAGGAACTATATACTCTTAAGACACGGAGTGTTCCAGACAAACCCACTTGCCTGGTCACACACAAGTGGTAGTGCAGTAATATCTCCAGGAACTAATTGCGCTTGAGGTACGGAGTGTTCCGGACAAACCCACTTGCCTGGTCACTCACAAGTGGTAGTGCAGTAATATCTCCAGGAACTAATTGCGCTTGAGGTACGGAGTGTTCCGGACAAACCCACTTGCCTGGTCACACACAAGTGGTAGTGTAGTAACATTTCCAGGAACTAATTGCGCTTAAGGTACGGAGTGTTCCGGACAAACCCACTTGCCTGGTCACACACAAGTGGTAGTGCAGTAATATCTCCAGGAACTAATTGCGCTTGAGGTATGGAGTGTTCCGGACAAACCCACTTGCCTGGTCACACACAAGTGGCAGTGTAGTAACATTTCCAGGAACTAATTGCGCTTGAGGTACGGAGTGTTCCGGACAAACCCACTTGCCTGGTCACACACAAGTGGTAGTGCAGTAATATCTCCAGGAACTAATTGCGCTTGAGGTACGGAGTGTTCCGGACAAACCCACTTGCCTGGTCACACACAAGTGGTAGTGCAGTAATATCTCCAGGAACTAATTGCGCTTTAGGTACGGAGTGTTCCGGACAAACCCACTTGCCTGGTCACACACAAGTGGCAGTGTAGTAACATTTCCAGGAACTATATACTCTTAAGACACGGAGTGTTCCGGACAAACCCACTTGCCTGGTCACTCACAAGTGGTAGTGCAGTAATATCTCCAGGAACTAATTGCGCTTGAGGTACGGAGTGTTCCGGACAAACCCACTTGCCTGGTCACACACAAGTGGCAGTGTAGTAACATTTCCAGGAACTAATTGCGCTTGAGGTACGGAGTGTTCCGGACAAACCCACTTGCCTGGTCACACACAAGTGGTAGTGCAGTAATATCTCCAGGAACTAATTGCGCTTGAGGTACGGAGTGTTCCGGACAAACCCACTTGCCTGGTCACTCACAAGTGGTAGTGCAGTAATATCTCCAGGAACTAATTGCGCTTGAGGTACGGAGTGTTCCGGACAAACCCACTTGCCTGGTCACACACAAGTGGTAGTGCAGTAATATCTCCAGGAACTAATTGCGCTTGAGGTACGGAGTGTTCCGGACAAACCCACTTGCCTGGTCACACACAAGTGGTAGTGCAGTAATATCTCCAGGAACTAATTGCGCTTGAGGTACGGAGTGTTCCGGACAAACCCACTTGCCTGGTCACACACAAGTGGTAGTGTAGTAACATTTCCAGGAACTAATTGCGCTTGAGGTACGGAGTGTTTCGGACAAACCCACTTGCCTGGTCACACACAAGTGGCAGTGTAGTAACATTTCCAGGAACTAATTGCGCTTGAGGTACGGAGTGTTCCGGACAAACCCACTTGCCTGGTCACACACAAGTGGTAGTGTAGTAACATTTCCAGGAACTAATTGCGCTTGAGGTACGGAGTGTTTCGGACAAACCCACTTGCCTGGTCACACACAAGTGGTAGTGCAGTAATATCTCCAGGAACTAATTGCGCTTGAGGTACGGAGTGTTCCGGACAAACCCACTTGCCTGGTCACACACAAGTGGCAGTGTAGTAACATTTCCAGGAACTAATTGCGCTTGAGGTACGGAGTGTTCCGGACAAACCCACTTGCCTGGTCACACACAAGTGGTAGTGCAGTAATATCTCCAGGAACTAATTGCGCTTGAGGTACGGAGTGTTCCGGACAAACCCACTTGCCTGGTCACACACAAGTGGTAGTGCAGTAATATCTCCAGGAACTAATTGCGCTTGAGGTACGGAGTGTTCTGGACAAACCCACTTGCCTGGTCACACACAAGTGGCAGTGTAGTAACATTTCCAGGAACTATATACTCTTAAGACACGGAGTGTTCCGGACAAACCCACTTGCCTGGTCACACACAAGTGGTAGTGCAGTAATATCTCCAGGAACTAATTGCGCTTGAGGTACGGAGTGTTCCGGACAAACCCACTTGCCTGGTCACACACAAGTGGTAGTGTAGTAACATTTCCAGGAACTAATTGCGCTTGAGGTACGGAGTGTTTCGGACAAACCCACTTGCCTGGTCACACACAAGTGATAGTGTAGTAACATTTCCAGGAACTAATTGCGCTTGAGGTACGGAGTGTTCCGGACAAACCCACTTGCCTGGTCACACACAAGTGGTAGTGTAGTAACATTTCCAGGAACTAATTGCGCTTGAGGTACGGAGTGTTTCGGACAAACCCACTTGCCTGGTCAAACACAAGTGGTAGTGTAGTAACATCTCCAGGAACTATATACTCTTAAGACACGGAGTGTTCCAGACAAACCCACTTGCCTGGTCACACACAAGTGGTAGTGCAGTAATATCTCCAGGAACTAATTGCGCTTGAGGTACGGAGTGTTCCGGACAAACCCACTTGCCTGGTCACTCACAAGTGGTAGTGCAGTAATATCTCCAGGAACTAATTGCGCTTGAGGTACGGAGTGTTCCGGACAAACCCACTTGCCTGGTCACACACAAGTGGTAGTGTAGTAACATTTCCAGGAACTAATTGCGCTTAAGGTACGGAGTGTTCCGGACAAACCCACTTGCCTGGTCACACACAAGTGGTAGTGCAGTAATATCTCCAGGAACTAATTGCGCTTGAGGTACGGAGTGTTCCGGACAAACCCACTTGCCTGGTCACACACAAGTGGCAGTGTAGTAACATTTCCAGGAACTAATTGCGCTTGAGGTACGGAGTGTTCCGGACAAACCCACTTGCCTGGTCACACACAAGTGGTAGTGCAGTAATATCTCCATGAACTAATTGCGCTTGAGGTACGGAGTGTTCCGGACAAACCCACTTGCCTGGTCACACACAAGTGGTAGTGCAGTAATATCTCCAGGAACTAATTGCGCTTGAGGTACGGAGTGTTCCGGACAAACCCACTTGCCTGGTCACACACAAGTGGCAGTGTAGTAACATTTCCAGGAACTATATACTCTTAAGACACGGAGTGTTCCGGACAAACCCACTTGCCTGGTCACTCACAAGTGGTAGTGCAGTAATATCTCCAGGAACTAATTGCGCTTGAGGTACGGAGTGTTCCGGACAAACCCACTTGCCTGGTCACACACAAGTGGCAGTGTAGTAACATTTCCAGGAACTAATTGCGCTTGAGGTACGGAGTGTTCCGGACAAACCCACTTGCCTGGTCACACACAAGTGGTAGTGCAGTAATATCTCCAGGAACTAATTGCGCTTGAGGTACGGAGTGTTCCGGACAAACCCACTTGCCTGGTCACACACAAGTGGTAGTGCAGTAATATCTCCAGGAACTAATTGCGCTTGAGGTACGGAGTGTTCTGGACAAACCCACTTGCCTGGTCACACACAAGTGGTAGTGCAGTAATATCTCCAGGAACTAATTGCGCTTGAGGTACGGAGTGTTCCGGACACACCCACTTGCCTGGTCACACACAATTGGTAGTGCAGTAATATCTCCAGGAACTAATTGCGCTTGAGGTACGGAGTGTTCCGGACAAACCCACTTGCCTGGTCACACACAAGTGGTAGTGCAGTAATATCTCCAGGAACTAATTGCGCTGGAGGTACGGAGTGTTCCGGACAAACCCACTTGCCTGGTCACTCACAATTGGTAGTGCAGTAATATCTCCAGGAACTAATTGCGCTTGAGGTACGGAGTGTTCCGGACAAACCCACTTGCCTGGTCACACACAAGTGGTAGTGTAGTAACATTTCCAGGAACTAATTGCGCTTGAGGTACGGAGTGTTTCGGACAAACCCACTTGCCTGGTCACACACAAGTGGTAGTGTAGTAACATTTCCAGGAACTAATTGCGCTTGAGGTACGGAGTGTTCCGGACAATCCCACTTGCCTGGTCACTCACAAGTGGTAGTGCAGTAATATCTCCAGGAACTAATTGCGCTTGACGTACGGAGTGTTCCGGACAAACCCACTTGCCTGGTCACACACAAGTGCTAGAGTAGTATCATCTCCAGGAACTAATTGCGCTTGAGGTACGGAGTGTTCCGGACAAACCCACTTGCCTGGTCACTCACAAGTGGTAGTGCAGTAATATCTCCAGGAACTAATTGCGCTTGAGGTACGGAGTGTTCCGGACAAACCCACTTGCCTGGTCACTCACAAGTGGTAGTGCAGTAATATCTCCAGGAACTAATTGCGCTTGAGGTACGGAGTGTTCCGGACAAACCCACTTGCCTGGTCACTCACAAGTGGTAGTGCAGTAATATCTCCAGGAACTAATTGCGCTTGAGGTACGGAGTGTTCCGGACAAACCCACTTGCCTGGTCACTCACAAGTGGTAGTGCAGTAATATCTCCAGGAACTAATTGCGCTTGAGGTACGGAGTGTTCCGGACAAACCCACTTGCCTGGTCACTCACAATTGGTAGTGCAGTAATATCTCCAGGAACTAATTGCGCTTGAGGTACGGAGTGTTCCGGACAAACCCACTTGCCTGGTCACTCACAAGTGGTAGTGCAGTAATATCTCCAGGAACTAATTGCGCTTGAGGTACGGAGTGTTCCGGACAAACCCACTTGCCTGGTCACTCACAAGTGGTAGTGCAGTAATATCTCCAGGAACTAATTGCGCTTGAGGTACGGAGTGTTCCGGACAAACCCACTTGCCTGGTCACTCACAAGTGGTAGTGTAGTAATATCTCCAGGAACTAATTGCGCTTGAGGTACGGAGTGTTCCGGACAAACCCACTTGCCTGGTCACTCACAAGTGGTAGTGCAGTAATATCTCCAGGAACTAATTGCGCTTGAGGTACGGAGTGTTCCGGACAAACCCACTTGCCTGGTCACACACAAGTGGTAGTGTAGTAACATTTCCAGGAACTAATTGCGCTTGAGGTACGGAGTGTTCCGGACAAACCCACTTGCCTGGTCACACACAAGTGGTAGTGCAGTAATATCTCCAGGAACTAATTGCGCTTGAGGTACGGAGTGTTCCGGACAAACCCACTTGCCTGGTCACTCACAAGTGGTAGTGCAGTAATATCTCCAGGAACTAATTGCGCTTGAGGTACGGAGTGTTCCGGACAAACCCACTTGCCTGGTCACTCACAAGTGGTAGTGCAGTAATATCTCCAGGAACTAATTGCGCTTGAGGTACGGAGTGTTCCGGACAAACCCACTTGCCTGGTCACTCACAAGTGGTAGTGCAGTAATATCTCCAGGAACTAATTGCGCTTGAGGTACGGAGTGTTCCGGACAAACCCACTTGCCTGGTCACTCACAAGTGGTAGTGCAGTAATATCTCCAGGAACTAATTGCGCTTGAGGTACGGAGTGTTCCGGACAAACCCACTTGCCTGGTCATACACAAGTGGTAGTGTAGTAACATTTCCAGGAACTAATTGCGCTTGAGGTACGGAGTGTTTCGGACAAACCCACTTGCCTGGTCACACACAAGTGGTAGTGTAGTAACATCTCCAGGAACTAATTGCGCTTGAGGTACGGAGTGTTCCGGACAAACCCACTTGCCTGGTTACACACAAGTGCTAGTGTAGTAAGATCTCCAGGAACTATATACTCTTAAGACACGGAGTGTTCCAGACAAACATACAAGCCTGGCCACATACAAGTGCTAGTGTAGTAACATTTCCAGGAACTAATTGCTCTTAAGGTACGGCGTGTTCCAGACAAACCCACTTGCCTGGTCAGACACAAGTGTAGTATCATCTCCAGGAACTAATTGCTCTTGAGGTACGGAGTGTTCCAGACAAACCCACTTGCCTGGTCAGACACAAGTGCTAGTGAAGTAACACCTCCAGGAACTAATTGCGCTTGAGATACGGAGTGTTCCGGATAAACCCACTGACCTGGTCACACACACGTGGTAGTGTAGTACCATTTCCAGGAACAAATTGCTCTTAAGGTACGGAGTGTTCCAGACAAACCCACTTGCCTGGTCAGACACAAGTGTAGTATCATCTCCAGGAACTAACTGCTCTTGAGGTACGGAGTGTTCCGGACAAACCCACTTGCTTTATCACACACATGTGCTAGTGTAGTAACACCTGCAGGAACTAATTTTGCTTGAGGTACGGAGTGTTTCAGACAAACCCACGAGCCTGGCCACACACAAGCGGTAGTGTAGTAACATCTACAGGAACTAATTGCTCTTGAGGCACGGAGTGCTCCAGACAAACCCACGAGCCTAGTCACACACACTCATGGTACTGAAGTAATATCTCCAGGAACTAATTTCTCTTGTGGTACGGAGTGTTCCGGACAAACCCACGAGCCTGGCTACACACATGTTGTAGTGTAGTAATATCTCCAGGAACTAATTGCTCTTGAGGTACGGAGTGTTCCGGACAAACCCACTTGCTTTATCACACACATGTGCTAGTGTAGTAACACCTGCAGGAACTAATTTTGCTTGAGGTACGGAGTGTTTCAGACAAACCCACGAGCCTGGCCACACACAAGCGGTAGTGTAGTAACATCTACAGGAACTAATTGCTCTTGAGGCACGGAGTGCTCCAGACAAACCCACGAGCCTAGTCACACACACTCGTGGTACTGAAGTAATATCTCCAGGAACTAATTTCTCTTGTGGTACGGAGTGTTCCGGACAAACCCACGAGCCTGGCTACACACATGCTGTAGTGTAGTAATATCTCCAGGAACTAATTGCACTTGAGGCAGGAAGTGTTCCGGACAATCAAATGATCCTGGTCACACACACGTGGTAGTGTAGTAATATCACCAGGAACTAATTGCTCTTGAGATACGGAGTGTTTCGTACAAACCCGAAAGCCTGGTTACACAAAAGTGCTGGTGTAGTAACATCTCCAGGAACTAATTATTCTTGAGGTACGGAGTGTTCCAGACAAACCTACAAGCCTGGTCACACATAAGTGCTAGTGTAGTAACATCTCCAGGAACTAATTGCACTTGATGTACGGAGAGTTAAAGACAAACTCACGAGCCTTGCCACAAACAAGCAGTAGTATAGTAACATCTCCAGAAACTAATTGCGCTTGAGGTACGGAGTGTTCCGTACATACTCACGTGCCTGGCCACATACAAGTGGTAGTGTAGTAACACCCCCAGGAGCTAATTGCTCTTGAGGCACGGAGTGTTCCGGACAAACCACAGAGCCTAGTCACACACACGTAGTAGTGAAGTAACATCTCCAGGAACTAATTGCGCTTGAGGCACGGAGTGTTCCGGACAAACCACAGAGCCTAGTCACACACACGTAGTAGTGAAGTAACACCCCCAGGAGCTAATTGCTCTTGAGGCACGGAGTGTTCCGGACAAACCACAGAGCCTAGTCACACACACGTAGTAGTGAAGTAACATCTCCAGGAACTAATTGCGCTTGAGGTACGGAGTGTTCCGGACAAACCACAGAGCCTAGTCACACACACGTAGTAGTGAAGTAACATCTCCAGGAACTAATTGCGCTTGAGGTACGGAGTGTTCCGGACAAACCACAGAGCCTAGTCACACACACGTAGTAGTGAAGTAACACCCCCAGGAGCTAATTGCTCTTGAGGCACGGAGTGTTCCGGACAAACCACAGAGCCTAGTCACACACACGTAGTAGTGAAGTAACATCTCCAGGAACTAATTGCGCTTGAGGTACGGAGTGTTCCGGACAAACCACAGAGCCTAGTCACACACACGTAGTAGTGAAGTAACATCTCCAGGAACTAATTGCGCTTGAGGTACGGAGTGTTCCGGACAAACCACAGAGCCTAGTCACACACACGTAGTAGTGAAGTAACATCTCCAGGAACTAATTGCGCTTGATGCACGGAGTGTTCCGGACAAACCACAGAGCCTAGTCACACACACGTAGTAGTGAAGTAACATCTCCAGGAACTAATTGCGCTTGAGGTACGGAGTGTTCCGGACAAACCACAGAGCCTAGTCACACACACGTAGTAGTGAAGTAACATCTCCAGGAACTAATTGCTCTTGAGGTATGGAGTGTTCCAGACAAAATCACGAGCCTGGCAATACACAAGTGGTAGTATAGTAACATATCCAGGAACTAATTGCTCTTGAGGCACGGAGTGTTCAAGACAAAATCACGAGCCTGGCAATACACAAGTGGTAGTATAGTAACATATCCAGGAACTAATTGCTCTTGAGGTACCGAGTGTTCCGAACAAAACCAACGAGCATGGCCACACACAAGTGGTAGTGTAGTAAAATCTACAGGAAATAATTGTTCTTGAGGTACGGAGTGTTTCGGACAAACCCATGAGCCTCGCCACACACATGTGGTGGTGTAGTAACATCTCCAGGAATTATTTGCTCTTGAGGGAGGGAGTGTTCCGGACAAACCTATAAGCCTGGTCACACACATGTGCTAGTGTAGTAACATCTCCAGGATCTACTTGCTCTTGAGATACGGAGTGTTCCAGAAAAACCCACGCTCCTGGTTCCACACCAGTGGTAGTGCAGTAACATCTCCAGGAAGTTGTTGCTCTTGAGTTACGAAGTGCTCAAGGCTAATCCACGAGTCTGGCTACACACAAGTGGTAGTGAAGTAACATCTCCTGGAATTAATAGCTCTTGAGGGAGGGAGTGTTCCGGACAAACCTATAAGCCTGGCCACATACAAGTGGTAGTGTTTTAATATCACCAGGAACAAATTGCTCTTGAGGTACGGAGTGTTTCGTACAAACTCGAAAGCCTGGTCACACACAAGTGCTAGTGTAGTAACATCTCCAGGATCTACTTGCTCTTGAGGTACGGAGTGTTCCGGATAAACCCACGAGACTGGCCACACACAAGTGGTAGTGTAGTAACATCTCCACGAACTAATTGCTCTTAAGGTACGGAGTGTTCCGGACAAACCTACTTGCTTGGTCACACAAAAGTGCTAGTGTAGTAACAACTCGAGGAACTAATTGCGCATGAGGTACGGAGCGTTCCGGACAAACCCACTTGCCTTATCACACACAAGTGCTAGTGTAGTAACACCTCCAGGAACTAATTGCGCTTGAGGTACGGAGTGTTCCAGACACACCCACGAGCCTGGCCACACACAAGTGGTAGTGTAGTAACATCTACAGGAAATATTTGCACTTGCGGTATGGAGTGTTCCGGACAGACAAACTTGCCTGGCCTCATACAAGTGGTAGTGTAGTAGCACCTCTAGGAACTAATTGCTTTTGAGGTACGGAGTGTTCCAGACAAATCCACGAGCCTGGCCACACACAAGCGGTAGTGTAGTAATATCTCCAGGAACTAATTGCTCTTGAGGTACGGAGTGTTCCAGGCATGCCTAGGAGCCTGGTCACACACAAGTGGTAGTGTAGTGACATCTCCAGGAACTTATTATTCTTGAGTTACGGAGTGTTCCAGGCAATCCCACTTGCCTGGTCACACACAAGTGGTAGTGTAGTAACATTTCCAGGAACTAATTGCGCTTGAGGTACGGAGTGTTCCGGACAATCCCACTTGCCTGGTCACTCACAAGTGGTAGTGCAGTAATATCTCCAGGAACTAATTGCGCTTGACGTACGGAGTGTTCCGGACAAACCCACTTGCCTGGTCACACACAAGTGCTAGAGTAGTATCATCTCCAGGAACTAATTGCGCTTGAGGTACGGAGTGTTCCGGACAAACCCACTTGCCTGGTCACTCACAAGTGGTAGTGCAGTAATATCTCCAGGAACTAATTGCGCTTGAGGTACGGAGTGTTCCGGACAAACCCACTTGCCTGGTCACTCACAAGTGGTAGTGCAGTAATATCTCCAGGAACTAATTGCGCTTGAGGTACGGAGTGTTCCGGACAAACCCACTTGCCTGGTCACTCACAAGTGGTAGTGCAGTAATATCTCCAGGAACTAATTGCGCTTGAGGTACGGAGTGTTCCGGACAAACCCACTTGCCTGGTCACTCACAAGTGGTAGTGCAGTAATATCTCCAGGAACTAATTGCGCTTGAGGTACGGAGTGTTCCGGACAAACCCACTTGCCTGGTCACTCACAATTGGTAGTGCAGTAATATCTCCAGGAACTAATTGCGCTTGAGGTACGGAGTGTTCCGGACAAACCCACTTGCCTGGTCACTCACAAGTGGTAGTGCAGTAATATCTCCAGGAACTAATTGCGCTTGAGGTACGGAGTGTTCCGGACAAACCCACTTGCCTGGTCACTCACAAGTGGTAGTGCAGTAATATCTCCAGGAACTAATTGCGCTTGAGGTACGGAGTGTTCCGGACAAACCCACTTGCCTGGTCACTCACAAGTGGTAGTGCAGTAATATCTCCAGGAACTAATTGCGCTTGAGGTACGGAGTGTTCCGGACAAACCCACTTGCCTGGTCACTCACAAGTGGTAGTGCAGTAATATCTCCAGGAACTAATTGCGCTTGAGGTACGGAGTGTTCCGGACAAACCCACTTGCCTGGTCACACACAAGTGGTAGTGTAGTAACATTTCCAGGAACTAATTGCGCTTGAGGTACGGAGTGTTCCGGACAAACCCACTTGCCTGGTCACACACAAGTGGTAGTGCAGTAATATCTCCAGGAACTAATTGCGCTTGAGGTACGGAGTGTTCCGGACAAACCCACTTGCCTGGTCACTCACAAGTGGTAGTGCAGTAATATCTCCAGGAACTAATTGCGCTTGAGGTACGGAGTGTTCCGGACAAACCCACTTGCCTGGTCACTCACAAGTGGTAGTGCAGTAATATCTCCAGGAACTAATTGCGCTTGAGGTACGGAGTGTTCCGGACAAACCCACTTGCCTGGTCACTCACAAGTGGTAGTGCAGTAATATCTCCAGGAACTAATTGCGCTTGAGGTACGGAGTGTTCCGGACAAACCCACTTGCCTGGTCACTCACAAGTGGTAGTGCAGTAATATCTCCAGGAACTAATTGCGCTTGAGGTACGGAGTGTTCCGGACAAACCCACTTGCCTGGTCATACACAAGTGGTAGTGTAGTAACATTTCCAGGAACTAATTGCGCTTGAGGTACGGAGTGTTTCGGACAAACCCACTTGCCTGGTCACACACAAGTGGTAGTGTAGTAACATCTCCAGGAACTAATTGCGCTTGAGGTACGGAGTGTTCCGGACAAACCCACTTGCCTGGTTACACACAAGTGCTAGTGTAGTAAGATCTCCAGGAACTATATACTCTTAAGACACGGAGTGTTCCAGACAAACATACAAGCCTGGCCACATACAAGTGCTAGTGTAGTAACATTTCCAGGAACTAATTGCTCTTAAGGTACGGCGTGTTCCAGACAAACCCACTTGCCTGGTCAGACACAAGTGTAGTATCATCTCCAGGAACTAATTGCTCTTGAGGTACGGAGTGTTCCAGACAAACCCACTTGCCTGGTCAGACACAAGTGCTAGTGAAGTAACACCTCCAGGAACTAATTGCGCTTGAGATACGGAGTGTTCCGGATAAACCCACTGACCTGGTCACACACACGTGGTAGTGTAGTACCATTTCCAGGAACAAATTGCTCTTAAGGTACGGAGTGTTCCAGACAAACCCACTTGCCTGGTCAGACACAAGTGTAGTATCATCTCCAGGAACTAACTGCTCTTGAGGTACGGAGTGTTCCGGACAAACCCACTTGCTTTATCACACACATGTGCTAGTGTAGTAACACCTGCAGGAACTAATTTTGCTTGAGGTACGGAGTGTTTCAGACAAACCCACGAGCCTGGCCACACACAAGCGGTAGTGTAGTAACATCTACAGGAACTAATTGCTCTTGAGGCACGGAGTGCTCCAGACAAACCCACGAGCCTAGTCACACACACTCATGGTACTGAAGTAATATCTCCAGGAACTAATTTCTCTTGTGGTACGGAGTGTTCCGGACAAACCCACGAGCCTGGCTACACACATGTTGTAGTGTAGTAATATCTCCAGGAACTAATTGCTCTTGAGGTACGGAGTGTTCCGGACAAACCCACTTGCTTTATCACACACATGTGCTAGTGTAGTAACACCTGCAGGAACTAATTTTGCTTGAGGTACGGAGTGTTTCAGACAAACCCACGAGCCTGGCCACACACAAGCGGTAGTGTAGTAACATCTACAGGAACTAATTGCTCTTGAGGCACGGAGTGCTCCAGACAAACCCACGAGCCTAGTCACACACACTCGTGGTACTGAAGTAATATCTCCAGGAACTAATTTCTCTTGTGGTACGGAGTGTTCCGGACAAACCCACGAGCCTGGCTACACACATGCTGTAGTGTAGTAATATCTCCAGGAACTAATTGCACTTGAGGCAGGAAGTGTTCCGGACAATCAAATGATCCTGGTCACACACACGTGGTAGTGTAGTAATATCACCAGGAACTAATTGCTCTTGAGATACGGAGTGTTTCGTACAAACCCGAAAGCCTGGTTACACAAAAGTGCTGGTGTAGTAACATCTCCAGGAACTAATTATTCTTGAGGTACGGAGTGTTCCAGACAAACCTACAAGCCTGGTCACACATAAGTGCTAGTGTAGTAACATCTCCAGGAACTAATTGCACTTGATGTACGGAGAGTTAAAGACAAACTCACGAGCCTTGCCACAAACAAGCAGTAGTATAGTAACATCTCCAGAAACTAATTGCGCTTGAGGTACGGAGTGTTCCGTACATACTCACGTGCCTGGCCACATACAAGTGGTAGTGTAGTAACACCCCCAGGAGCTAATTGCTCTTGAGGCACGGAGTGTTCCGGACAAACCACAGAGCCTAGTCACACACACGTAGTAGTGAAGTAACATCTCCAGGAACTAATTGCGCTTGAGGCACGGAGTGTTCCGGACAAACCACAGAGCCTAGTCACACACACGTAGTAGTGAAGTAACACCCCCAGGAGCTAATTGCTCTTGAGGCACGGAGTGTTCCGGACAAACCACAGAGCCTAGTCACACACACGTAGTAGTGAAGTAACATCTCCAGGAACTAATTGCGCTTGAGGTACGGAGTGTTCCGGACAAACCACAGAGCCTAGTCACACACACGTAGTAGTGAAGTAACATCTCCAGGAACTAATTGCGCTTGAGGTACGGAGTGTTCCGGACAAACCACAGAGCCTAGTCACACACACGTAGTAGTGAAGTAACACCCCCAGGAGCTAATTGCTCTTGAGGCACGGAGTGTTCCGGACAAACCACAGAGCCTAGTCACACACACGTAGTAGTGAAGTAACATCTCCAGGAACTAATTGCGCTTGAGGTACGGAGTGTTCCGGACAAACCACAGAGCCTAGTCACACACACGTAGTAGTGAAGTAACATCTCCAGGAACTAATTGCGCTTGAGGTACGGAGTGTTCCGGACAAACCACAGAGCCTAGTCACACACACGTAGTAGTGAAGTAACATCTCCAGGAACTAATTGCGCTTGATGCACGGAGTGTTCCGGACAAACCACAGAGCCTAGTCATACACACGTAGTAGTGAAGTAACATCTCCAGGAACTAATTGCGCTTGAGGTACGGAGTGTTCCGGACAAACCACAGAGCCTAGTCACACACACGTAGTAGTGAAGTAACATCTCCAGGAACTAATTGCTCTTGAGGTATGGAGTGTTCCAGACAAAATCACGAGCCTGGCAATACACAAGTGGTAGTATAGTAACATATCCAGGAACTAATTGCTCTTGAGGCACGGAGTGTTCAAGACAAAATCACGAGCCTGGCAATACACAAGTGGTAGTATAGTAACATATCCAGGAACTAATTGCTCTTGAGGTACCGAGTGTTCCGAACAAAACCAACGAGCATGGCCACACACAAGTGGTAGTGTAGTAAAATCTACAGGAAATAATTGTTCTTGAGGTACGGAGTGTTTCGGACAAACCCATGAGCCTCGCCACACACATGTGGTGGTGTAGTAACATCTCCAGGAATTATTTGCTCTTGAGGGAGGGAGTGTTCCGGACAAACCTATAAGCCTGGTCACACACATGTGCTAGTGTAGTAACATCTCCAGGATCTACTTGCTCTTGAGATACGGAGTGTTCCAGAAAAACCCACGCTCCTGGTTCCACACCAGTGGTAGTGCAGTAACATCTCCAGGAAGTTGTTGCTCTTGAGTTACGAAGTGCTCAAGGCTAATCCACGAGTCTGGCTACACACAAGTGGTAGTGAAGTAACATCTCCTGGAATTAATAGCTCTTGAGGGAGGGAGTGTTCCGGACAAACCTATAAGCCTGGCCACATACAAGTGGTAGTGTTTTAATATCACCAGGAACAAATTGCTCTTGAGGTACGGAGTGTTTCGTACAAACTCGAAAGCCTGGTCACACACAAGTGCTAGTGTAGTAACATCTCCAGGATCTACTTGCTCTTGAGGTACGGAGTGTTCCGGATAAACCCACGAGACTGGCCACACACAAGTGGTAGTGTAGTAACATCTCCACGAACTAATTGCTCTTAAGGTACGGAGTGTTCCGGACAAACCTACTTGCTTGGTCACACAAAAGTGCTAGTGTAGTAACAACTCGAGGAACTAATTGCGCATGAGGTACGGAGCGTTCCGGACAAACCCACTTGCCTTATCACACACAAGTGCTAGTGTAGTAACACCTCCAGGAACTAATTGCGCTTGAGGTACGGAGTGTTCCAGACACACCCACGAGCCTGGCCACACACAAGTGGTAGTGTAGTAACATCTACAGGAAATATTTGCACTTGCGGTATGGAGTGTTCCGGACAGACAAACTTGCCTGGCCTCATACAAGTGGTAGTGTAGTAGCACCTCTAGGAACTAATTGCTTTTGAGGTACGGAGTGTTCCAGACAAATCCACGAGCCTGGCCACACACAAGCGGTAGTGTAGTAATATCTCCAGGAACTAATTGCTCTTGAGGTACGGAGTGTTCCAGGCATGCCTAGGAGCCTGGTCACACACAAGTGGTAGTGTAGTGACATCTCCAGGAACTTATTATTCTTGAGTTACGGAGTGTTCCAGGCAATCCCACGAGACTGGCCACACACAAGTGGTAGTGTAGTAACATCTCCACGAACTAATTGCTCTTAAGGTACGGAGTGTTCCGGACAAACTCATTTGTCTGGCCACATACAAGTGGTAGTGTAATAACATTTCCAGGAACTATTTGCTCTTAAGGTACGGAGTGTTCCGGACAAACCTACTTGCTTGGTCACACAAAAGTGCTAGTGTAGTAACAACTCGAGGAAGTAATTGCGCATGAGGTACGTAGTGTTCCAGACACACCCACGAGCCTGGCCACACACAAGTGGTAGTGTAGTAACATCTACAGGAAATATTTGCACTTGCGGTATGGAGTGTTCCGGACAGACAAACTTGCCTGGCCTCATACAAGTGGTAGTGTAGTAGCACCTCTAGGAACTAATTGCTTTTGAGGTACGGAGTGTTCCAGACAAATCCACGAGCCTGGCCACACACAAGCGGTAGTGTAGTAACATCTACAGGAACTAATTGCTCTTGAGTCACGGAGTGCTCCAGACAAACCCACGAGCCTAGTCACACACACTCGTGGTAGTGAAGTAACATCTCCAGGAACTAATTGCTCTGGTGGTACGGAGTGTTCCGGACAAACCCACGAGCCTGGCTACACACATGTTGTAGTGTAGTAATATCTCCAGGAACTAATTGCACTTGAGGCAGGAAGTGTTCCGGACAATCAAATGATCCTGGTCACACACACTTGGTAGTGTAGTAATATCTTGAGGTACGGAGTGTTCCAGGCAAACCTACAAGCCTGGCTACACACATGTTGTAGTGTAGTGAAATCTCCAGGAATTAATTGCTCTTGAGGTACCGAGGGTTCCGAACAAAACCAACGAGCCTGGCCACACACAAGTGCTAGTGTAGTAACATCTCCAGGAACTGATTGCTCTTTTGGTACGGAGTGTTCTGTATAAACCCACGAGACTGGACACACACAAGTGGTAGTGTAGTAACATCTCCAGGAAGTAATTGCTCTTGAGTTACGAAGTGCTCAAGGCTAATCCACGAGTCTGGCTACACACAAGTGGTAGTGTAGTAACATCTCCAGGAATCAATTGCTCTTGAGGGAGGGAGTGTTCCAGACAAACCTATAAGCCTGGCCACATACAAGTGGTAGTGTAGTAACATCTCCAGGAATCAATTGCTCTTGAGGGAGGGAGTGTTCCGGACAAACCTGTAAGCCTGACCACATACAAGTGGTAGTGTAGTAACATCTCCAGCAATCAATTGCTCTTGAGGGGGGAGTGTTCCGGACAAACCTATAAGCCTGACCACATACAAGTGGTAGTGTAGTAACATCTCCAGGAATCAATTGCTCTTGAGGGAGGGAGTGTTCCGGACAAACCTATAAGCCTGGCCACATACAAGTGGTAGTGTAGTAACATCTCCAGGAATCAATTGCTCTTGAGGGAGGGAGTGTTCCGGACAAACCTGTAAGCCTGGCCACATACAAGTGGTAGTGTAGTAACAACGCCAGGAACTAATTGCTCTTGAGGTACGGAGTGTTCCAGACAAACCCACGTGCCTTGCCACACACCAGTGGTAGTGTAGTAACATCTCCAGGAACTATGCTCTTAAGGTATGGAGTGTTCCGGACAAACCTATAAGTCTGGCCACATACAAGTGGTAGTGCAGTAACATTTCCAGGAAGTATTTGGTCTTGAGGTACGGAGTGTTCCGGACAAACCCACGAGTATGGCCATACATAAGTGGTAGTGTAATACCATCTCCAGGAACTAATTGCTCTTGAGATACTGAGCGTTCCGGACAAACACACGAGCCTGGCCACGCACAAGTTTATTTTAGTATTATCTCCAGGAACTAATTGCTCTTGAGGTACGGAGTTTTCCGGACAAACCCACGAGCCTGACCACACACAAGTGTTAGTGTAATTTAATTAGTGATCGTTTGTAATTGGAAGTGTGAATAAGGTTTACGTGGAATAACGGCGATGCTTGGTGAGTAAGTGAAGATGACGAGAGCAAACAAAAACAACTCCATCTGGTAGAATAGACGAAATAGAAAAAAACTCAAGGTGAATGACGAAAAAGGCTGAAAACATCATTAAAAAATTAGTTATAAAACAGTGTCGGTGACCACCTTTGTCGATGGCAGAAAGCATTTTGATGTACAGAAAAAAAGCGAAACAAAAGTTTTCAGTAGAAAAAGTTATTGTACACATAGAGAGGCCATGACTATAAAACCATGTCATTTCTGTCAGCATATCACTATTATCAGCACGTCATAACCATCAGCATGTCACTACTGTCAGTATGACACTACTGTCAGCATGTCCCTAACGTCACCACGTTTTTACTGTCAGCACGTAACTAATGTCACCATTCCACTACTGTCCGAACGTCACTACTGTCAGCATATCACTAATGTTACCATGTCACTACTGTAAGCATATCAATTATATCATCATGTCACTAAAGTCCCCATGTCACTACTGTCAGAACGTCATTAATACCAGCATGTCACTAATGTTACCATTTCACTACTGGTAGCCCCTCAATACTATCAGCATGTCCCTAATATCTACATGTAACTAATGTCACTACTTTGATGTTGTCACTATTGTCAGCACATCACTAATAACAGCATGGCACTAATGTTACCATGTCATTAATGGTAGCCCTTGACTACTGCCAGCATGTCCATACTTTCAGTATGTCACTAATGTCAGAGTGTTATTAATGTCTGCATATCACTAATGTCAGCATGTCACTACTGTTCACACGTCGCTACTGTCAGCATGTCATTATTGTTAGCATGTTACTAATGTCTACATGTCACTAATGCCAGCATGACACTACTGTCAGCGTATCACTAAAGTAAAGTAAAGCAGCTATATCTTATCTAAACCAATTCTGCACATAAATAATTGTATAGAAAGTAATTGTATACCAAAATCTATAGAAACGTTTTAAATACTATCTTTAGCTATTCTTTTGATGATTCTCAGCATTGCTATGAAGGTTTGACAATACATATATAATTGTATTGTAGTTTAATAGGTTCTCTAAATTCCACTGGTTTTATCCTTCATACTTATGTTCAGATTCTTCTAATAGTTAACACTCTTCCAATATATATATTTATTTATATACCTTTCACAAATTTCCATAGTTTAAAATTGTAGTGGATGACACTTTGTATTAAACAGTTATTATTTTCAAATAATAATTTATAATTAAATTTAATGAATTAATTCTTGTATTGTATGGGAGAAAAACCTTAACAAAAGGGGAAATGTATGCAATATAGTTATTTCGCCCTATTTGGCTTTAAATGGATAACATATGATTTCATAAAACAGCTGATTTATGTCATAGATTATATGGTAAAAGAGCTATTTCAACGCATGGGTCATGTTACTTTATTTATATTTGTTGTAGCTATTTAATAAAAAGTAACTAAAATAAAAATTTTCTTTGTTGATCTAAGTAGGAATTTATATTTCTTGTCTTATTGTCCAACAGAATTCTCCTCACGAATGAGAGACTGAGAGTAACCATAAATCAGTACCATTCTGAAGGCAAAGGAATTAGAATTTATGACACTTTAAATTTTAAACGATTTTGTTCTATTTTGCCTTTAAATTTTCCATAAAACTACTTCCTGTGATAAAACAGCAAGAGCAGGGCATTACCACATCTAACAATAATTGTCTTGGGGTTTTCGTTCTTTAAATTTCTTACTCTCGCACTTTTTTAAGTCTGCTTTGCTTCCGGAAACGCTCCTGAGAAAAATCTGAAAGGCTTCTTTTTTAGTTATGCAAATTTTATTACATTAGAGCAATGAGTCTAGATGCTCTCGTCAGAATATCTTAATTTAAGCAGGAGAAGGCGGAAATTCCTGACTAATGATTCTGCATAAAACCCGCCTTCTTCCGGTGCGCTCTTTGTGAAACTCGGGAAGAAATATTTTATGAAAAAAGAGAAAACTTTAGTTCCTTATACAATACATCCCTTATATTCAGGGCTTTAATTTTCAAGTATATAAATTAAAACCGTTTGAAGAGTAAAACTGCGCTTTAATAGAAGTACTATGTACGGGGACATTTTCGTTCCATGTTTATAGATTTCAAATAACTTCTTAAATTACTGTCCTTATCCTACAATAAATCCGTTTTCATGTTATTATTGCTTGGGAATATAGTTCCCGTATTTGTCAAACGTTCATCATCTGGCCTTCATCATTAATACACTCATCGCGAAGTTCATTCAATATACATCTTCTATACAAAAACATTGTCAAAGAAATTATTTCAAATTTAATTAACTGAAAATTTATATGATATTTATTCCAAAAAATTAAAAATCTTCGAAAATAAATGGGATTAGTCTATCATTTTCGTTTTCAAATCGTTTTGGTCACACTCAAGTGAATAAAGAGATTTTCTCTTTGTTTAGTTTCATTTTTAGTTTATTATATGAACTAATTTCACTTTAAGAATTTTTTCACAGTAGTAAAAATTAAACATAGAGAAGAATCCAAGAAATATAACTTTGTATGTGTAGACACTTTGATAAATATAAGACTTTAGTGTGAAAACGTTCCTTGTTTTTGGGGTTTAGTAATACACTAATTTGAGTGTGTATGAATGTGTTATACACGAGACGTGTGTGAGCAAACTAGAGACAGAATTATAAGGGTTGAGTTTTGCCTGATTATTTTAGTCAGGTATGTTGTGTGAGTTGTGTTAATTTACCGAGTAAGTACAAAAAATAACTGTTAACTTTAACTGTCTCACTTTAGTGTGCTACAGTTACTTTTCCATTAATAATGTTGCTTTAACGCACGAAGATTTTTCTGCTTGGTTAACATCTTCACTTCGTGAAATAGTGGAGATACAATTCTTGTAGATAAAATATTATTTCGTTAGTACATAACCCGTCAATATTTGTTTCCTCTAACCATAAGAAGCATAATAACAAAGTTAAATATAGGAAACAAATGTAATCAGCTGTTCCTTTTATAAAGAATATATGTCTAAGCCATTATTATAAGAAATCGAACGCACCCCCAACAGCTGAAAACCTCCAACAATATTGTACTGAGTTATACACAATACACGTTTCAGTGTTTTGTGTATTTCAAAAAATCCGCGCCACGTTAGCTGTGCACTAGTTTACTTTGCTAAACTATAACCTGTCAAATCCAGAGTCGTGCAGGGTGCTTCGTTACCAAACACTTCTGGTAGGGCCACAAAAGGGTTTTAATTTACACACACACACACACACATACACACACATACACACACACACACACACACACACACACACACACACACACACACACACATACACACACACACACACACACACACACACACACACACAAACACACACACACACACACACACACACACACACACACACAGACACACACACACACACACACACACACACACACATACACACACACACACACACACACACACACACACACACACACACACACACACATACACACACACACACACACACATACACACACACACACACACACATACACACACACATACACACACACACATACACACACACACACACACATACACACACACACACACACATACACACACACACACATACACACACACACACACACACACATACACACACACACACACACACACACACACACACACACACACACACTCACACACATACACACACACACACACACACACACTTTTGAAGGCGATAAATATTTAAAGGTAAATATTTAGTTTCTCTATGGAAGTTAGCCTAGCTTATATAACTCATGTCTGCCTATATACATTATCCCTCAATTCGCCATAATAGTGGTATTTTTGAATAAACCATAAATCGAGCATAAAACCAGAATATTTATAAACGCCTGAGCGGCAGATTTACTCGGCTTTAGGATCGCTAAATGACTTTTTGCATTATGCAAAACACAACAAATGGCCAGGTAAAGCTGTATCATATTTCACTGTCAACCGGATTTATTATTCGTTAACTCTTTAAAAATATTTTTAAATAATTCCATTCTTGACTTTAAAAAAATTGTAAATAGTTACATCATTTATAAAATATTAGGACGAAATAAATTGCTGCCTATATGACGGAAAATTAACATAGTGACCTACATTTTATTTTATTGATAATTTTGAATGTTAAAAAGGCTAGGAGGGCAGCTAAAGGCTAGGAATGGCATCTAAAGGCTAGGGATGGGTGCTAAAGGCTAGGGATGGCAGCTAGAGGCTATGAGTTGCGGATAAAAGCTAGGAATGGAGCTAAAAGCTAGGAATGGGTGCTAAAGGCTAGGAATGGCTGCTAAAGGCTAGGAGTTACAGCTAAAGGCTGGGAATGGCACCACATGGCTAGGCATAGCTGATGAAAGATAGGAATGGCAGCTAAACGCTAGGAATGGGTGCTAAAGGCTAGAAATGGCAGCTAAAGGCTAAGAATGGGTGCTAAAGGCTAGGAATGGCAGCTAAAGGCTATGAATGACGGATAAAAGCTAGGAATGACAGCTATAGACTAGGAGTTAGAGCTAAAGGCTGGAAATGGCAGCAAAGGACTTGGCATGGCAGGTAACAGCTACGAATGTGACTGTAATTGCTTGAAAGAGGCAACTAAAGGCTAAAGACTGAAATGGCCTAGAAAGGCTATAAAATTTAGCTCACAAGATTAATACTAAATTAATTTAACTGTGATTTAATTTAGTGATATAATCTCAACCAATTAAAATAACACGTTAGTAAATCGTGGCCCCTCAAAATAACCGATTAGCTATTGCTTCTTCTTCAGTTGTACATTTATTAGAAATTAATCTGAGAAACTTATTTTAAGGAATATTCCATCCATATTTTCGCACATAGTGATTTAGTGTATTATACCAACGCATTGTGTTTGCAAGTATCGATAAATCGTAATAACATTAACGCGTTTAATATAGCGATGCTCTCTCTTATATCCCCTCCCCTTCTATTATACAGGTTTAAACAGATTTGCAAAGTATGAAAGCGTTTAGTTGGGAAATAATACACGAATAACCAAGTTTTCAAGTAAGCTGAGATCTAAGGTAGACACAGAGCTTCATTAGGAAAATATTCCGTAGAGGCGTAAAGTCTAATCTTTTGGAAGATTACCAAGTACTTTATCAACGTATAAAATTAATCAACCCTGAAACAGAGGTTATGTTTAATCAACGGTTGACACAAATGGGGTGGTTAATAACAGAGGGTGTTTTTGTATTCATTAATCATTTCTTCTTTTGTTCACTATCAGCTTAACTGTAGGCGGAATATATCCAGCATTTTTCGTTTACAAGTTAGCCATGTCTTCAAAATATATTTTGTGTCTTGCATTAAATGTACCGTATTATCTTACTTTGTTCGCCAAATATACTTAAATCACCACTAAAAATTTAAAAAACTGCATATACTATCTATATATTATTTATACGTACACACACACACACACACCAACACACAGATATATATATATATATATATATATATTTATTTATTTAATTATTAGCATAGAATTATTGCTTTGTTAGAAAATGGGACTCGTCTTAAAATGCCAGCAAGAGGCGGCACAAAATAAGAGTATAAACAAAAAATAATACTAATAATAACTTGGAGCAACTGAGGTGTAATTTTCAATTATAAATAAATAAAACCTCTTAAGACACAAATTTTTTTTTCATGTCCCGATGTACATTTCGATTGGAAAGCAATCATCTTCAAACGAAATTACTATAAGACTACCTACAAAACTAGTTTTGTAGTAATTTCCTCTGAAGATGAAAGCTTTACAATCGAAATGTACGTCAGAACATAAATGGATCTTTTTTTGTAGCTTGTGATATTTTATTTGTTTATAATAAAAACAAATGTTTTGATTTAATAAAGCTTGTGACTTTTGAAAGTGGAAATATCTACTAAGTATTTTTGTTGTATGTTTTTAAGGTGGAGGTTAGGAGCTGAACTTAATTGTACTAGAGTAGCTATAGACCCACCACTTGGACTTTTCCCAACTTAATTGTACTAGATTAGCTATAGACTCACCACTTGGACTTTTCCCAACTTAATTGTACTAGATTAGCTATAGACTCACCACTTGGACTTTTCCCAACTTAATTGTACTAGAGTAGCTATAGACCCACCACTTGGACTTTTCCCAACTTAATTGTACTAGAGTAGCTAGAGACCCACCACTTGGACTTTTCCCAACTTAATTGTACTAGAGTAGCTATAGACTCACCACTTGGACTTTTCCCAACTTAATTGTACTAGAGTAGCTATAGACCCACCACTTGGACTTTTCCCAACTTAATTGTACTAGATTAGTTATAGACTCACCACTTGGACTTTTCCCAACTTAATTGTACTAGAGTAGCTATAGACCCACCACTTGGACTTTTCCCAACTTAATTGTACTAGATTAGCTATAGACTCACCACTTGGACTTTTCCCAACTTAATTGTACTAGATTAGCTATAGACTCACCACTTGGACTTTTCCCAACTTAATTGTACTAGATTAGCTATAGACTCACCACTTGGACTTTTCCCAACTTAATTGTACTAGAGTAGCTATAGACCCACCACTTGGACTTTTCCCAACTTAATTGTACTAGATTAGCTATAGACTCACCACTTGGACTTTTCCCAACTTAATTGTACTAGATTAGCTATAGACTCACCACTTGGACTTTTCCCAACTTAATTGTACTAGAGTAGCTATAGACCCACCACTTGGACTTTTCCCAACTTAATTCTACTAGAGTAGCTAGAGACTTACCACTTGGACTTTTCCCAACTTAATTGTACTAGATTAGCTATAGACTCACCACTTGGACTTTTCCCAACTTAATTGTACTAGATTAGCTAAAGACTCACCACTTGAATTTTTCCCGTACTCGTAACACTGCTTGTGCAAACTTGGTTGTATGCACTTACCCTCGTGTTTTCGATTTAGTTATGTTATAGGATGTATTAGGTACTATAATGTTTTCTTTTATAAAACGCTCGATTTTAGAAAACTCGGTAAGTGTTTAGTTTTTCTCGTAGTTTTTCAAATGAATACTTCATTTCACTGGGTTCTGCTGTAAGTTTTTCGCTGGAGAAAAATCATGCCGTCCGTCACGTTTTATTCCGTCACGAGACGCGCTTCATATTTTAGCTTAAATTAAGTGTTAATAAATGATTTCATACAACAGCTGATTTTACGTTGCAGATTATATTGTAGAAGAGCAGTTTCAACAAGTAGGTTCTGCTACTTTATTTATTGTATATTACGTTAAATATTAATTTTAGTTTAATACATATTATCGGGTAATAAATATTAATAATTGTTTCAATAAACCATATTACCAATAATTCAATATAATGAAAATAATAATATAATGATATGTATTTATATATTTTTTAAATTTATTTTCCTCTTAAGTCTACCCTTTAAAAATGTACGAACTGTAAGAAACTCTTATATCTTTCTATATATTTTGTATTATGTTTATAGAGACATTATACTGATGAACTTTAATAAACTTTCCATAATAATGCAAAAACATATGATTTAGTTTGAAATTCGTATTCAGAGGTTTTGAAGAAAATAGCTTCAACATGATGTAGCTAAAACTCTGAAAGCAGGTTACAACTACTTGGCACTTCTAGATACGAGAGAATCCGCTTCGCACATCGTAAGGAGAATAAATCCCAACCTGGCACACACATTCTCATTACGAATTCGAGAACAAATTTTAAATTTTCCCTTCATCCTGCAACTATTAATGTTTTGTATAATGTAGTAATGTAATACGTGACAAGAAGTTCCAACAGCGAGCGTCTATTTTCTCTCGATCCCATATGTAGGCATATATTGGACACTATTTCACGTGACTCGTACTTCTTCAACCCTTAAAAGTTGCAAAGGTAGTGTTTATATATTGTAGATTGTTCGTTGGAAAATGCATTATGTTATATTGTTAGTGTTTATATATTATAGATTGTTTGTTTGAAAATGTATTTTTATGGTGGCAGTGATTATATATTGTAGATTCTTCGTTTGAAAATCCATTATGTTATGCTGGTAGTGTTTATATATTGTAGATTGTTCGTTTGAAAATGCAATATGTTAAGCTGGTAGTGTTTATATATTGCAGATTGTCCGTTGGAAAATGCATTATGTTATGCTGTAGTGTTTATATACTGTAGATCGTTCGTTTGAAAATGCATTATGTTATATTGTTAGTGTTTATATATTATAGATTGTTTGTTTGAAAATGTATTTTTATGGTGGCAGTGATTATATATTGTAGATTCTTCGTTTGAAAATCCATTATGTTATGCTGGTAGTGTTTATATATTGTAGATTGTTCGTTTGAAAATGCAATATGTTAAGCTGGTAGTGTTTATATATTGCAGATTGTCCGTTGGAAAATGCATTATGTTATGCTGTAGTGTTTATATACTGTAGATTGTTCGTTTGAAAATGCATTATGTTATATTGTTAGTGTTTATATATTATAGATTGTTTGTTTGAAAATGTATTTTTATGGTGGCAGTGATTATATATTGTAGATTCTTCGTTTGAAAATCCATTATGTTATGCTGGTAGTGTTTATATATTGTAGATTGATCGTTTGAAAATGCAATATGTTAAGCTGGTAGTGTTTATATATTGCAGATTGTCCGTTGGAAAATGCATTATGTTATGCTGTAGTGTTTATATACTGTAGATTGTTCGTTTGAAAATGCATTATGTTATATTGTTAGTGTTTATATATTATAGATTGTTTGTTTGAAAATGTATTTTTATGGTGGCAGTGATTATATATTTTAGATTCTTCGTTTGAAAATCCATTATGTTATGCTGGTAGTGTTTATATATTGTAGATTGTTCGTTTGAAAATGCAATATGTTAAGCTGGTAGTGTTTATATATTGCAGATTGTCCGTTGGAAAATGCATTATGTTATGCTGTAGTGTTTATATACTGTAGATTGTTCGTTTGAAAATGCATTATGTTATTGCTGGTAGTGTTTATATATTGTAGATTGTTCGTTTGAAAATGCAATTTGTTATACTGGTATTGTTAATATATTGTAGATTGTTCGTTTGTGTATACATTAGTAATACATATGCTTGAAGCTCTAAATACACCCGTTACAATAAACAAGAACAATTAAGGGTATTATTGTGTTTATGTTTGTATTGCTAGTTTATGTAGTTTTTGTTTCTTATTTTTTATTTTTCTCTGCTAATCTAAGGTGGTTTATCAATCTGAGAGCTTGTCCTTTGAAACGAAGAGGAAAGGACACATCTGTAAATGTCCTGTTAGATTTATCTTTTCTTTGGATCGGCTTTGTAAGTTATCTCATGCATTATGAAACAGCTGATGAATGTTATACAGAGCCTTAGTCGGCGATCTCTTGTATAAACACCTCTTTGTTTGGGTTTTAATGAATATTTCGTTTGCCAATATTGAATATACATTTTATTTTTAATATGAATAAATGTAGTGTTTAAAAGTTACTTTGGAAAACCTGACGAAAAGTCACGGATTTTTCAATCATAATTAAAGAGTTGTTTTCTCTTTTTTTCATTGTTTTTTCTTATTGGATATTGTTTCAAGGTCAAACTCGTGATTTTTGAGTTCTACTTTACTCCTGGTGACAAACAATCAACTTTCACAAAGTGTGATTATCACCATATTGCGGTTTTAAACATGCGCTGGAGTTAAATATGAACTATGTTTAACTTCCTTATGTAGTGTTAAAACATCAGAACCAGAGCTGACTTTCCCAGGAAATTTGTATTAATAAATACTTTACAGTTTTATAGAACTATACTTCAGTCATACTTTTATATCAGTGTGATATTTTTTTACATCACTTTTATTCTTAATAAGTTTTACTATAAATCAAACAATTAAAAAAGAAATTAATAAACCCTCATTTTATAATTTTTCGTAACAATTTGTTTTTAATCAACTATATGGCTAATTCAGAATGTGTATCATATTTAAGATAATTGGTAGCATTTCATCCTTACGACTGCAGAGCTTCAGTTATTGTATTAGTTTAGCGTGCTAATATTCTTTTTTTAACAATTGTAAAATAGAAAGCGATAAAATCATATTTAATTTTTTTTCCGGTCGAATTAGATAGAAACCACCAGAAACAGGACCCAGAGACCATTCACTGTAAAGACAACCTACCTATTATCATTCATTTAATTTATTTAAATCAAACTCGTTGATTAAAACATTTTTAAACTTGTCTATTTAAGGAATAAATCATTGTCAAAGCATCTTCAATCTGTAGTTACTTCTTTGCTCTCTCTCTTTCTCTCTCTCTTCCTCTCTCTCTCTCTCTCTCTCTCTCTCTCTCTATATATATATATATATATATATATATATATATATATATATATATATATATATATATATATATATATATATATATATATATATATATATAAATGTATAAATGATGTGTGTATATATATATATATATATACATCACATACGCCCACATCATGTCAATGTTGTTATCCGCCGTGGTAAAGCATAATTCTTAACTAATTAATACACAAATAGTTGCAGCTAAATAAATAAGCATTGTTTCACCTTAGACCTCGCATTATACTAACAACGATTAGACAAGCTGTCAACCCCAGGTATCCAAGCATATAATTAAATAAACCAATTATTTCCAAATTAATCAAATGCCCGGAAGGGTTATTATTCAAAATCAGGTTATGGAGGATGTTTCAGGAACAATTCAGAAATCAACTCTCCTGCCACCGGTTGATGGGATTTGTAAGATGTTACAGCATTAAGTCATTTAAAACTTACGACATAAAATATACCATGAATTCGTTTAAAGACGTGAGATTGAAGTAGGCCCTAAATGCCCTTAAATCTCGTTCTTCGTGAATAAAAATGTTACTTCCACTCTTCTAACTGTTCAGACCAGCGTTTGATAGCATGATTTACTTACTGCATACAAAATGTAGACACATAAATGGTTTCTCATTAAGAATGTAACGAAACTCCCATAAACATTTGATTGCTTATTTCATACCTCTCTATAACGATTTTTATAGAATCAGATTTCGATCTCAGAACGTTACAGTGCCTTGAACATTTTACAGTGCTACTTTTGTACTATTTATCTGAATTTAACTTGGCGGTGTGATTATTTTTTAAACTAAATCGAAATGTTATCTAGATTGTATGAGTATTGAATACATAATGCAGTAGGCCTACTAATAGAAGTATTTAATAAACTCATCTTCACTTCTGTTAGGAATATTTGTACATTTACAAATCGGTTCCAGTACATTTTCTGCCTTTCTTAACATTGCAATATTTGTATTTGTTGATGCGTTTCGAAATTTCTCCATTTTCAAAACTGAAATAGTACCCCGTCCTACTCTAAGTACTATTTAGGAATAATTACTATTTAAGTTTTGAAAATGGAGTCGTTCTGAAACGCATTAACAAAGGAAAATTTTGTAATGTTAGAAAAGGCAGAAATATATGCTCGAATATGAACAGTACTTATAGACTTTAACTGTTTATAATTAATAATGTATAAGTTGCTGCGTGGTCAAGTAGGTAAAGCACTTGATTGTGGAACTAAAGGTCCTGGGTACGAATCCCGGTAGGACCGATGAGTTTTTAAATGCTTTCTCAGCTCCTAGTTTGTCTCAGCCTGCGGAAATGATTATCCAAGATAAGACCTAAGTTTTAGATCAAATTAACCCCAAAGACAAAATATGTTAAAAACAAAATGTAATTCTAACCTTCAAAATACACAAAATTAATAAAATTAGTGAATTAAATTGGTTCCTTATTTAAAGAGTCCTAAATGGCATTATCCACTTTAGGGACGTTGCAGTTGTCTGCATAAGATGCGTTAAAAGATAGCAGCTGTATTATTTTATAGATATTATTATTTTCCTGTAACCATTCTGCGGAACACTTCTTCGCTGGTTATTTTGTAAGTCTACCAATAATTAAATTCCTTCATCTCAAATGCTTCCGGTAGTTTCCGCAGTTTATTCTACGCTATACAAAGGAAATGGGAGGTTATAACTTTTAGTTACTTGCACTGAGGCACAAATTTAGAAAGATCAGTCAGCCCACGTTATTCAATAAATCGCATTTTTGTTATTCTTCCAAACTATTCGATTTTTGGCAAACGAAATGCTACGTTACTGAGCCAAGTAATTCTGCAATGTAAATGGGTTAATTGCGACTGTCAGAAGTGCCTTTCTGTAAAGATTGTCATGCGCCTCCATATTGGAGATGAATGGTTTTGTAACAGATTCTATTATTCAGTTATGCATAGTGCAGAAAACTCTTTTGAAATATCTCGTACGCTATCAATTAGCAAAACTTGAACGACTGCATAATAGATTAGTTACAAGGTTTGCAGTAAAATCCATTTCTAATGTTTGATAATAACAGGACTTTGTTATCTCTCGATAATCAACTCTAAGAAAATACAAAGTAAAACTCATTTTCAAGAATATATGCTAAGGGCAGACAAGAAACAATTGTTGCTAATTTATAAACAAAGTAATATTATTTATAATAGTAAAATTTAAAATAATAATATAAATATTTATTAATAACATAATAAGTGAATCTAGCTTACCTTTTGTTGCACTTGCATTTTGGTTAAAACACTGAGATGAGCACCTAAGGGCTCACGTATCAAATCGTATAATTTTTAGCACTTCTACCAGATATTTTAACAACAGTCTATACAAATAATTCCTACGTAAAAAGGTGTATATCCTGGTCCTGTAGTAAGCTATTGAATTTCAAAAACCGGCTGTTTCGAACAAATTGGGACCGAACCTTGTTCGGATTAGCGGAAATTCGGAATAGCCGGATTTTAAATAATTAATCAATATATTGACCAGTTAGGATGTAATTTAAGTTAAGGGGCGTTTGCTACTGACATCTCATTACAGTATGGATTGATTTCTGACAGTTTAAGCAGCGGTCAGAAGGATGAGTGACTTTAGATGACTCATAGCGCAGTCTGGCAGCGGGCATTTAAATATATATAGACTACTCATTACCCCACTCCATTCCACAGACCCACTGTTCGTAATGAGCGGACTTTCGGAATAGCGAGGTTCGGATTAACGGTACTTTACTGTATGGGGCACATTGTTAAATTCCGCAATAAAGTTCACGTAAGTTAATTGAAATTAATGTAACGTGTTTAAAACCTTTTCAGTACTTAATGTTTATTTTCTTCTAAATGTTTATTTGATTTTAAACAGTTCTGCCAACAACAGTTAGAGATCAAAGTTAGAATGGTAACAGTTGTCAGTAAGGCGCTTTCCCTCTTTTTGGTGAGTACGAAATATCGACGGAAGTTTCATGTATTTCAGAGTCTGAAGCAAATGGGACTGCAACAAATACCGTCAATTACAAATGGTAAGAAAGTAATTTTGTATCGTCAAATTTTCCAAAATATTAGTCATCATCAACCATAACAATGTTTTACTAAAACAAAAATTGAAAATACTGAAAATGCTGAGCCGGGTACAGAGTCCGTCAGCACATAACTGACAACAGATCAGTAAAGTGTAACAACATATTCTACCCTTAGCTTTATTCTGATAGGAAAATATAACTGGCCTCTCTTTAAACCTTTGCGTCTCCGAGGGGGAGTAGAGCTACGTAACCTTCGAGAGGGCGCATGCGGAAATTTTCTCCGCACGTATCATTATTTCTAAAGAAAATGTCTTTCTAGTTGTCAAAAGATTATTTCCGGCTCGTTACTACACAGCTTGCATAAAAGGAAACAGCCCAACATATTTGTGTTAATTCATTCCTCTTTGCTTTAGTGTAAGTTTAATATTTGTTACGCGCGGTCGGATTGGGGAGGTTTCGTCCGCAATCGCCCTTTCGTGTAAGCTATTTGTGCGGAGTTCCTCGTGCAGTTATTTACATTACAAAAGACTTTGCTGAGTCTCTCAAAAATTATTACTGTTCTTGTTGTTAATATTATTTTAGTGTTGTTTGTCATTTTAGTATCTACGTTTTACATTTACCTGTAGTTCCATTTGAAGAGGAGAGAATTCGTAAAATGCTATGTAGTTTCGTAAAACAAGAAAACCAATAAATACTTTCTACCAGAAATTTTGTTAGTCAGCTCTTTGATGATTCAGAAGGAAACGAGTGTCTTTGCCAGGTGATGAACCTGACGAAGAAGTGAATGTTATTGTAAATGAAACAAACGAAAACATAATAGGTGAATCTGAAAATGACCAATTTGTTGAAAAGTTGTCAGATTTTGACATTAGAGAGAAGTTACACAACAAATGTTACAGTGCAGTTTTACAATAGAAAAAAACATTTTTTAAGTAAACACACATATACTGTGGCATACTCAACCAGAAATGCAAGGGAGAACAGCAGAGAAACATAATTCTCATTAGAAATATTCATTTTCACGCTACACTAGTGGTTACTAGTGGGCTTTGAAATGAACAATTATGAATTAGTTTTTCAACAAAGACTGTAAGATTCTGCTAGAACCTGTTGTGTTATAAACATAATACTTTTTCAACTACTAGTTTTTAGGGTTGTATATTTGAAAAACAGTTTTCCTCATTTTCACTAATTAATATAATTGATTTCATATTCTTTTATGTAAGGCCTATCATCACGATAAAATATTATTTATATTTAATCGTTTAATTACTATATTACAGAAGGAAAACCCGGAAACACCTTTCTCGTAATGAAAACAATGGTCTAGTATACATTGAATCAACGTTTAAACAATTCAATTTTCTTTTGAAATATGAAGTTTTGATAATTAAAAATATACAATATTGATGTCTAAAACTATTTACAATGCATTTATATAGTATTTGATTGTGGAATCACCCAAATATCAAATCGTAAACAGTTTAAATGTTAAAGGGTATACGTGCGGAAAACCTCCGCAAGCGCCCTCTGACGTTTGAAACTCTATGCACCCTCTCGAAGGTTAAGGAATGCACCCCTACTCGCATCAAGCCTCAATTCCGCCTACATCCTTCAGGGGAAGGGGTTTAGTGTCCCTACCAGAATCCTTCTTATATTCACAATCCTCGCTAACCTTTGAAAGGGATAACAGTCCTACCTCCTGATCTCCTTTATTACAAACAAACAAAATGTATTTATAATCTTTTAAAAGCATCTTTCAAAATTACTTTGCCAAATTGTTGAATAAAAACATATCTTGTGGAGATAAGTTATGATACATAGAGTTGAGAATATTGCTGTGGCTGTGGATCAATCGATGCACACAGCTTCACATGCGGTTGTTATTCGAACCTGTCAGAAGCAGACAGGTGTTAAGCCTCCCGGGAGGAAAACCGATATAGTGACCTTTTGTGTGGAAGAGCAATAGTTCAAAAATAAAGTTTTACCATATAACTCGTTATTTAAAAGTATGAACTCATCAACACATTTTTACTTCCTCGGTAATCTATTTTACAAAGAAAATATCGCAAATAATTCAAACACAAAAGTAAAAATATAAATAATTTATTTTAATATAAATTATTATATAATTACATAATATATTTTATACAAATAAAAATAATAATCCAAATATTGATCATATGTAATATTAGAATCGTAAGAAGTGTAAATTTTTCAGAAATTTCTACATTATATCATAATATTTTATTTCAGTAAAATACAATAGAAAATAAAGTACATTATAAATATATAATAACTGACATTTAAAATTAAAATTTTAATAAAAGTAAATATTTATAATATTTACTTTTATATATTTTTTAATATATTTTTTATGTTGGAAAGATTTTTAACCCACTACGGATATCTAGTTTTTTGTGTCTTTTTTTCCTCTCTCGCTTCCTGTTTGACTTCCGCTTCCGGTTAGCGCAATAGGTTATTGCAAGGTTATTTCAAGGCCAACACACTTTGTTGCCCATTTATTATCCCGCACTTAACTGTGTTATTCATTGCTACACCTAAATTCAAACCTATATAACACGCGACTAATATATTAACTTTTTCATCACTTTAATAAGATTCCGACATCACTGTGTCAAGCAAAAATCAGTTTAAAAACATTCAACAAATATGTCTTTATATTTAAAAGTTAATAAACCTCTTATAAATTCAAATACTGTAGGATGTTCAGCGAGAAAAGAAATACCGTCTAAAAAAGGTTTCATGATAGATGCTGTTTTTTATATTCCAATAAAGTTATTAGAGTATATAATTGGTACGAGGCTACTTTCCACCTTTTAACTTTTTGCGTTATTAATTTTCTTTAAAGCTATTAATTAAAAACTTTTTTAAAATCTCTTTGCATCATTCAGTTTCAATGCTATATAACTTTTAATATATACACTGTATATATATATATATATATATATATATATATATTAAATATGGTGATATATTTTCTTGTATATATAGTTATTAAATTAAAAATATTTCAAAAACAAGAATACTTTTAATGAATATATTTATTCAAAGCTTTTCGCCGATTAAATAGTATCAGCATCTTCAGGAAAAAAAATTATCTAATAAAATACTTTTACAAAAAAAAAAAAAAAAAAAAAAGAATTTTTTTTTGTAAAAGTATTTTATTAGATAATTTTTTTTCCTGAAGATGCTGATACTATTTAATCGGCGAAAAACTTTGAATAAATATATTCATTAAAAGTATTCTTGTTTTTGAAATATTTTTAATTTAGTATATATATATATATATATATATATATATATATATATATATATATATATATATATATATATATTAATATATTAAATATGGTGATATGTTTTCTTGTAATATAGTTAATAAATTACAAATATTTCCAAAACAAGAATACTTTTAATCGAATTATTTTTTAAAGCTTTTTGTCGATAAAACAGTACCAGCATCTTTAGGGAAAAAAATTATGTGACAGAATCTTTCAAAAAATGTGAAAATATTCAAATTTTAAATATTCAAATATGCAGGATTTTGTTACAAAATTATTTTTCCTGAAGATGCTGGTACTGTTTTATCGGCGAAAAGCATTGAATAATAAATGTATTAAAATTATTCTAGTGTTTGAAATATTTTAAATTTATTAAAAATATATATATATATATATATGGCGGTACGTTATTTTGTTATATAGTTATTGAACAAAATATTGGAAATACAAGAGTAGTTGTAATTCATATACTATTGAATATATAGATTTATATATTATTGAATAATATTTAATTAAAAACTATTCTTGTATTTGAATTATTTTTAATTAATAATTATATATAATTAAAAGACGTATGTATGTTCAAATGTTGTTAGTAAGCATAAAAAACCATTGTTTGTACCTACTGTAAAGCAGTGTAGGATAATTATCAGATCAATTGTAAATATATATGCTCGAGTTTTGCTGTGTTTAAAAGTTACTGTTACTTTCATAAAGAATAAGGGTATTCAAGACTATAGACATTTCCATACTGGAAACTAGAGCAATGAGTATTTTATGAGGGACAGATCCATTAGCCCTTAGTTATCAAAGTGGATTTTTTCCAAAATAATGCTCCTGGTAAGAAGAGTAAAGCCGTTTAGACGAGAAAGAAAAAAATGGAAAAAACCAAGATTGGCTTAGTTGAGAAAAAACAAAGATGATTATTAAAGAATATAAGAGAAAAGAAGCGATAAGAGAAAGAAAGAAAGAACTGTTATAGCTTGACGTTTGAGAAGAGAAGCTCATGGGGGAACGAGAGACCCGAAGTCCGTAAAGCCAGAGGAAGGTAAATACGCCGGAGAGAGCAGGAGTTTAATGAAATGGAGAAGGAATTTTAATTCCCTCCCTTTGAGGAGAAGATGAGAAGATAAGAAGAAGGCATGATCATACACAAAGTGGATCACGACTCCAAAGTACTGATATGCGTCCAAGTTACTCGGTAAAAGTTATATGTTTGAGTACAGTTTTCGGCCATTCCTAACACTTCGATATTCTCCTCTGTTAACGCGTTTCGGAGTAACTCCATTTTAAAAAACTTCAATCGTACTCCTGATGCAAACATTTAGAAATAATTCTAACAGAAATTAGTAACTTTGTAAAATAAATTCGAACGCCACAAAAAATTGCAGAAAATGGCCATAGTAACTAAATTTATTTCCTTAAAGAGCATTACACAGTAACGTCACGCCTAGAGATACATACATGTAACATCTCTAAATGTTGTTGAGATGTTATTATGTTTAACTACTGTTATTTTTGTGCAATGTTTGTTTTTTCTTGGTTCTTTTTTGTGTGATATAAAAATGTAAAGTAGTATTTAATGTTTATAGTATAATAAAGTTTAATTTTATAAGTAGTCAGTGAGTTTGTTTCATTGTAAAGTCAAGAAAATCTTTCATTAATTTTAATCCAACAAATTTAGTTTAAGCACAAAACTGAATTTATTTTCAAAACTATTGAAATAAATTTATTTTCCAACTTATAATAAATAAACGGAAGAGCGTTTAAGTTGTGTCGACGTTTTATACAGATTTTAGTGAAAATTTCATAGGTTTTGTAGTGCATTTCTCTTACACTCCTTTTGTTCTATGCTACTGATCAATCGAGATGAAATAATAAGAACAATCTTATATTGATTTAAAGTTTAAAAAAAAACACAAACTTAGTTAACAAAACTACTCTCTCACTCTTTAACAAAAATAAATTTAAAGTGAATTATACAATGTCCTGTGGCAATACAGAACGCCTACGCCTTTGTGATACTTTATAACCAAATATATCACCTTTTACAGCTTTAATTAATACCTTGGTCAGCTTTGTCCAGAGCATTCTAACCCTATCACCGATTACATTTCCAAACCTTTGCGTTGATTTATGTTATTAATATTGTTTAATTCCAAAGAAAGCCTAGTATTGGGAATAACATACTAAATTACGAATTTATAAAACACATATTTGTTTTTATACAATTTCAATGAATACTTTGTATTTTTACAAAATAATTTAGAAAGTATCAGGTAACGATTAAAATAAATCAATTTTATATTTCAATTGGAATGCATAGGACTGGAGAGAGGAGACGCAATTTATTAAAGTAATTTAATCCAAGTGCTGGAGGTAGGTATGGATGTTTGCCAGATATAGAGTTTAATCTATTATCAGACTGCGTCTCCCTCGCTTGATTGCTTGAAAACGGGGCAGTGGGGCGCATCTCTGCATCTAACCTTCTTCTGATATTTACCCTAATGACACGAGTTTTAGGGAGTTAATTCGGAGAAAGGTTTACAAATATTGAAGGGAAATGTGGGAAATGTAACTTTATGTATCTATAGAAGTATATAGCCGAGGTTTCTAAAAACAAGTATGTGTGTGTGTGTGTGTGTGTGTGTGTGTGTGTGTGTGTCTGTGTGTGAGTGTGTGTGTTTGTATGTGTGTGTGTGTGTGTGTGTGTGTGTGTGTGTGTGTGTGTGTGTGTGTGTGTGTGTGTGTGTGTGTGCGTGTATGTGTGTATGTGTGTGTGTGTGTGTGTGTGTGTGTGTTTGTATGTATGTATGTGTGTGTGTGTGTGTGTGTGTGTGTGTGTGTGTGTATGTGTGTGTGAGTGTGTGTGTGTGTGTGTGTGTGTGTGTTTGTATGTGTGTGTGTGTGTGTGTGTGTGTGTGTGTGTGTGTTTGTGTGTGTATGTGTGTGTGTGTGTGTGTGTGTGTGTGTGTGTGTGTGTGTATGTGTGTGTGTGTGTGTGTGTGTGTGTTTATGTGTGTGTGTGTGTGTGTGTGTGTGTGTTTGTGTTTATGTGTGTGTGTGTGTGTGTGTGTGTGTGTTTGTATGTGTGTGTGTGTGTGTGTGTGTGTGTGTGTGTGTGTGTGTGTGTGTGTGTGTGTGTGTGTGTGTGTGTGTGTGTTTGTGTGTGTATGTGTGTGTGTGTGTGTGTATGTGTGTGTGTGTGTGTGTGTGTATGTGTGTGTGTGTGTGTGTGTGTGTGTTTGTGTGTGTATGTGTGTGTGTGTGTATGTGTGTGTGTGTGTGTGTGTGTGTGTGTTTGTATGTATGTGTGTGTGTGTGTGTGTGTGTGTGTGTGTGTGTGTGTGTGTGTGTGTGTGTGTGTGTGTGTGTGTGTGTGTGTAGTTTCGCTGTAGTATGTTTGTATAACACCGTGTATTTGATTTGCGGTCAAATTTGAATTTTGGTTCGAAGTAAATTGTGCTTCATATTTCTAAGGACGACTAATTAGATTCAATTTCGTGTATAAACCTAAATGGTTGCTAAATATAGCTGTTAAACTTCCTATTGAAGGCATACAATTAATATGTTTTACTGCTTTTAATAGAGATCAGTTGAGTTACCTCTTCACGGTTGCAATAATAGAGAAAAGCTTCGTTAAGTCCATTAGTATTTAGTATTTATATAAGCTGTATAAGCGGCACATAACGTGCAAAGTTTAGAGGACCTGTGACTGGGTGAGAGACATAACCTCGCTGGTAACGGCTAATAAGGCTTTCCCAGAGTTTGGAGGGTTGCAAAGTTGTAATGTTTGTGATGAGGTGTTTCGTTGTAAGCCCTGAACACGCAGTCGTTAAAAGTTTGGTTGCGTCATCGTTTTATGGGCAACTGTCGATATATTCTTTGATGAAATACATTAATTATTTAACATTTAATTGCCTATGTGTAAAACCAAAACTAGATAAAGGATTCTTGCTCAGTAATGTTATTAAGTACTAATAATTAATTGGAAGAAATTGTAAGAACAAATTACACCAGAGGTGATAATGTAGAAAGGTAAAACAAAAGAACGATCTTGGTCATAGAAATTAATAAACTTTATGTTTGGAAAGTTTTATAGGTTATGTATAAAAATTTAAAGGTTTAGACAAATTGTTGTAGCCCTTTAGAGAAGCTATGCTATAGAGGAAGAGTTTATTCATTTTAGAATGGCAACGTATGAGTTCAAAAAAGCGTTACCGAAATACTAGAGGAATTTTACCAGTTATTTACCATACATGATTTTCGAATGTAAATCGATAACCATGACAAGAATAGTGGACTTTCTTTGAATAAACGTACATCGCAGAAGGACCAACTCATCGCTCCCAGCCACTTTTTCACGTCTGCATTGAGAGTAATCACCTTACAATGAAATGATTGCAATTAGATCTATAAATACATCACCGCCATCACTTTCGCACCCCAAGGGTGTAACAGTACCGTTTTATCTGTTACGAAGCCATCATCAGTTCATAATAGAAGATTAAGCCTTTTCGATTGGCTTTAACTAATATTTCTTCAGTTTCTCTGAGGGGTTGGCGCTACGGCCCTAGAGAAGCTGAAGACCATAACCCCTACATACTCGAGCAGGCATTGCAACAGCCATTCGCACCGCAACCCACCAACTGAAGAGTCCGTAGCTAATTGCACTGTTACTGACACGGTTTCCTATTTTCAATGCCAATTTAAAACAATTGAGCCTCTCCCTGACTGGCATCAATTTAGTGATTCAGTATTTGTCAGCAAAGAAATTCATAGAGGACAATGTCCATCGGGAGATATGTGAAACTATTCACTCAGAGAATCAAATTACTTAATTTAGACAGGGAAAAAAATCAAGGACAGAATTCATCGTAAATGCATGTGATTCGTTTTTTCAACTCTAGCGTTGAAATTTCTGAGCGTAGAAACATTGTATTGAATTCTCTCTAAAAAATTTGAACATTTACTCACTTCCAACTATTAAGATGTTTATAGAAGCTATTTGTTTTCTGTCACCATTTTGCGGAACACTTCTTCGCTGGCATTTTTGTAAGTTTATAGAAATTTAAGTTCCTTCATCTCAAAAGCTTCCGGACTTTCTGCAGTTTATTCAGGACCCACCCTACAAAGGATGTGGGAAGTTCTAGCATTTAGTTAATTGACCCAGAAGATTGAATTCTTAAGAATATTGAAGCCCACGAATATTATTTATAACAATATTTGTCGGAAATAGGAACTAAATGACAAATGAAACAAAGTGTTACTGAGCCAAGTAACCCTGCAATGTAAATAAGTTAGTAGCACTGACAGAAGTGACTCTCAGTAGCGACTGTCAAACTCATCCTCTTGAAAAATGAATGGTTTAGTATCATGTTCTATTTAATAGTTCTGCATCGATAGAAAACTATTTTAGTCTACTTACAAACAAATATATTCGCACAAATTGAACGACTGTTTAATAGGATCAGTAGTAATCAGGATTTCTTGTGAAAATTATTCAAAGGGAATAAATCTGGTTATTAGTTATTTTTTTGCCTAATTAGGATTGTAACTTTAGAAATGTTTGTCTTATATTTACTTTTCTAAACAGAATATATATTATTTGAACAGTTAAAATTAATAATTTTATTCTATACCGATGACAGTAAACGGTTTCATCACTGGAGGTCTCATCTCAAAATAGAAATCTCTAAAATTAAATTTTAGTTTCACAAATAATGAACTCTTGCTCGTCGTTGCATTGGTTATATATCTCTAATAAAAGCCTGAAATATTATTACAATGTTTAGGCTCAGCTTTAACGTAAGCTATAAATTAGTGTACTTTGACGTAGGCCACTAACTATGAAGAAATCTGATTCAGGAAGACTATTGGACTAAAGACTGACGCATTAAGTTGACTTCAAGACTAACCTTGTTGGAGAATGCAGAGTAGATAAAACGCTCACACCTATCCAATGAGGCAGGAAGATTTTACCACAGGCCAAGACAAGCATTAGGTACGATCTCTCTATCATAGGATTAGAGACGCCTACCAAATAGTTATAGCAGGGTGCTATCAAAATATATTATATCTCATACTTTTTCCCGCTTCGCACTTTTAAAGTCAATTTTTTCACGGATTCTTGTCTTGACAACTTATATCTTCTTTGTGTGTATACTATAACATTTCTCAGAAAAAACTCTGACAAGAAACATAAGTCAGTTTTGTGAAGTAATGGATTTTTGAAGCTAAGTAAAAACTGGAGAAAAGAACCGTTATTGGAAAGCTACTAGCTAAAATACTTTAATACATAAAAGCAACTTTAGAAAGTTCAAAATATGGCCTTCTGATCTGCCTTTACACCTGTAGAGGGGAGAGAAGTGTAAAAAAAAGATATAAAGTTAAGAATGAGGTAGTCGAATAGAGGATTTGGCAGAGCACTGTCGTAGCCAGGAAAAGAATCGTTCTTGGAGCGAAATAATCAAATGCTCATTACTTGTCTTTAGAAAAGTTTCCTTTTTATAGACCCTAACTATAAATACTTTGGAATATTTTTAAAAAAGATAATAAAAAGTATGTGTTAAATAAACATATGATGAAATAATATTTTTTGTCATAAATAAAATACAAAATATAATTTTTTGAATTGGTAGCTGTTTTAAACATGAACAATTAGCCTACAATCGATTACTTTTGGTAGAATCCGATTACAAAATATTAAAATCACTTATAATAATTATATTTAGATGACATTTATATTAATTGCCAAAGAAATTAATTGTTGCAAATAGTTTTAGTTGTAGTAAAGTTATAAAGGGGACAATGGCTTTCCCATTACGCTTGAGCACGATCAAACAACCTAATATTTCTACAATTTTGCGAATTTCCACACCTTACATTTTTTCGAATCCTGATTATTATACTCTGCCACTTATAGATTTGTGTTTTTAATCTCTATTGATTCTATTCCATGAGCATAGTTTTCTCGAAGAAATGAATTTTTAATATTATTCCACGTATATGAAATCTATATATAGCTGGGATCGTCGGGAAAATGTATTGACACAACTATTTTTACCTCTACCAATAACCTTAAGATTTGTTTTTTTTCAATTATTTTGCCCTAATAATTTTTCCCTCCTGACAAGTTTTGCTCATCCCGTAAATTACACTTGACGACTTCCATAACTTTCAAATCCTAGCTCGTGTCATTATATATATATATATATAAAGAACTAAGTCAAAATACAAATACAAGAATTATAATTGAATTTTTATTGAATTCTTGTATTTGTATTTTGACTTAGTTCTTTATTAATACACAAGAAAACATATTACGATATATATATATATATATATATATATATATATATATATATATATGAGTCAATTTGAAATTAATATTTATTAATAATAATTTTTTGTAAAATATATCATTGTAAAATACAATCAGAGATAAACATTTTTAAAATTATTTTTCTCCTTTTCTATGGAAGAAATGATTAAATAAATAGCCTGTGTTTATATCCTAAATTGTTAATATTTATACTAATATTTTTCAACGTTCAGTACGCTAAATAAGATCCAAGTACAAAATTCGGGCACGACTTTACGTTTTTTAGTAAATAAAAATTAAACAATCGCTTTTTAATGTCGGCTTTTGTCGGTTTCTTTATAAAAATAATTATTTTACTTTATTTTTATTCTAATATTGAGAGAATAACATTTCTTTCTTCCTTAAACCTATTAGTACAATAATAATTACCGGTGTGTTTCGTCCACCGGACTATATACAGATAAAGTTCTGATTAATTCCTACTAAATAACATTTTGCAATAGTTTTTTTTTAAATTTAGTTTTATTAAACTGCCAGATTTCTATTTATTGTACAATAAAACAAATTAGTTACCTAATTTTTTTGTTGTAGTCATTCGTCCTAGACTTTTAAGAGTTTGGAGACATTTTCTGTAAAATTATTTTACACTTCTCGTTTTCAATACGTGACTCATTAAATTAAATTAAGTTTTCGTTTGAAGATATGATGAAGTACGCAACCTTACCAACCATTAAAGTCCTTAATTATTCTCCAAATGAACTGATCAAAGAAAGCTTCCAATATTACAAAGGCGACATTGAATACAAAGTTTGACGTCTTAAAGGAAACTTTGCTTCCTAATTAAGCAATTAGTCTGCAAATGCGGAACCGCTTTAGGGCAGCTTTATTTAGAATAACAGGCTGTCGCTTGTTCTAGAGAACAAAATACAGAGGGATTTAATTGCAAGTAGGCTACATTCCAACGTGACACGGAAACAAATTGTATAGAATTATTTTATGTATGACGCATATCGTAATGGTTTATTTCAATATTAATTTAAATTGGTATTACAGCTGATATAATAGTTAGAACCTATTAGGCTATTGTCTGGATCAGAGAAAAAAAATTTTCAGTATTTTACAGTAATTACAATAAATTTTAAAACAAATATTTTTGCAAATAGTAAATTTATTCCTAAAATTGCAAATAAAAATGATTGAAGAAGAGTTAGCCCAGATAACTTCAAGTTGATCGTCACTTGACGGTAATATGATGCAAACATTTCCCTACACAAGTTTCGTTTAGTAACCTACTATGGTGCCCAAATAACCTAAATTGTTATTACCTCAGTGTAATCAAAACATTTATGCGGATGAAACTATGAAAGTAGAATATTGAAATCTAACGGTAGAAGATTTTAAAAGGGTGAAGCATCTGAAGGAAGCGAATATGGTTGATGGAATTCGTAAAGAATTGTGGCATATAAAAAATGTGGCATAAAGGAAAATAAAATTCCAATAATTACTAATTATAAATAAAATTTCGCATTTATTTTAAATGATATTTAATAAACTAGATAGGCCGATGCATTTAATAAATAGAATTACAATATATTTTTTTTTAAATGTTGATATGAAATAGTATTTTAAGATCTTTTTTAAGGTTAAAACCGAATAGGCTCATTGTAAAATATAATTATACTGTCATAGCTAAAGTGGCTTCTACGGGGTACGTTGTTAAGGCTATTAATTTGTAATACGGTTTTTAAAGTAACAGTTGGAAACTGGAGGCATCCCCTAATTGTGAAGGCGAACGGAATATTTCAGGTAAAAAGTAAATTTAGTGAAAGAAGTGGGGTTTTAAAGTGTCTGTCGAGTGTGGATTTTTAAATTATAAAATTACTTAAGAGCTTAAATACTTTTGAAAATGGTTGATCCACGAAAACCTAGAGTAACGCCACACTACTGCATCTACACGACGTGACGTGTGGTTTTGAATACATCGAGGAAAATACTAGCCCTCTATAGGTTGTTATAATAATAGGTACACAGGAAATGCCAAGTACGGAGACTTGGGTACATTGTGTCAGAGGATTTCCCCAAGATAAAATACAAATATAAAATATTTTAAAAACTATATAAGTGATCTGAGATTTAATTATGTTAACCCAATATCAATTGTGGCAATACAAGCAAAATTAAAAATAACACTAATCCATTATTATCATATTCCTATAAGAGAACAAATCGATTACTACGAATGGAATTGTAGTTATTGCCAAATACTCCTTCTTACCGACATCGGTGCATCGGTTATCTAAAGGAACACACGTAAGAGCGATATAAAGGCCACTCCAAGGCATTCTAAAGCACTTTAGTATCACCATTTGTCCTTTATTCCTTTCCAAGTAGAAATGTCGCCTCGCACTGACTGAGACAAACCTAATTAATAGGGAAAGGTGTATAAGGCCATATTCTCTTTCGTTTCTCTATTCTGTGCATTATATATTGTTACATTTACACACATGGATAGAAAGTAATGACTTTATGTAAAAACACTCTACTTAGTGCAGGAGGAACCAGCAATGCATGCATAACATGAAAAATGGATAAGCTTGCATCGGATAAGTAATCATGTATCCTGGGTGCTTGCAAGAGATATGTGCGTGATTAATGGGGGAAAGTTATAGTGGGAAAGCCCAGCGCGCTCAGCTTTAGTCGCTAAAAGATACCGCCAACGTATGTATCTCTTTGGAATTTCCTGCTCAAAACCTTCAATTATGTAATTACAATATAAAAATATGAAGAAATATGAAAAAAAATATTTAACATCCCACGACTTAATATTTCTGAACGACTGTAATTTTTATGAAACTCTATTTTTACTATATAAATCATATTGTTATTTCCCCGCATTATTATTTAATAATTTAAATATATAATAATAACATATTATATTTGATATAATAATACGATTATGATAGTGATCATTGATTATGCTTGGTTATGATTATATTAATCATAATATAATATTATAGTCATATTTTAATATCATACATCATAATAAAAATATTATCATGTAATAACATTATCCATTATATTTTATGATTAATATTATTATCATTATTTTAGGCTAATTAATAAAATATCATGTGTTTATGAAATAATTTTTTAAAAACATTTCTGCTTTAATTTAAACGGAGCAGAATAAAACTATTATGATTTCTTAAAGAGTTTTTTTTGTAATAAATTCAAATTATAAATGGGATAACAGAAGCAAGGTCTGAGCGTTGAGCTTTACACAATATGTATGGAAATAAAACTCTGACAATGATCTGTACAATAGAACGAAAATGTGAACGCAACAATATAGTCGGCATTGATGAACAGAGAAATTGATTTCCGTGCGAGCGGAGCGAGCCAGTTGCGTTTGCGTAATTACTGCACATTCTGTGCCATTGTGAATATCCGTTTCCATTGAGCTCTGCGATGCTTGAACACACGGTCTCTGAAGTTTCAAAGAATAGAAAGAAACAAATATAGTAAATATCCAAATTGTATTATTAAATGGTCATTTAAATACTTTAACTAACTTCAATTCCTTTTTCTGTTCATATGATTTATTTTAACAAACACTGATGAGCTATTAGTTATTAGATAAAAAAAATATATTTTACAAGTATGCTATTGTTAAAATAACCGCCTGAGGGCCCATGTGCTATGACAGTAAAATGCCACTTTCGCGTCAGTCCTTTTCACAAAACGTCGCCCAATTAGCCTCAATTCACAGCCCCTTGACATAGAATCGTATTGTTTAGAAACCATCAACGTCAGGTATCCAGCGGAAGAATAGCTTTACATTTACACAGACAGTTTATGCTTCCCTGAGACGATGAGGACAGGAGGGGTATGGTACTGTCATCTATTTAGAAACTCATTCGCCCTGGAAAAAATACCAGTAAATATGATGGAGAGGCGTGGCGATGTACCAAGCTTCTGGGCATCTGCTAGCCTACAGCCTAGGCCCTGAGAGAGTGGTGTTATTGACCTAATCACTTAGCAGTATTGCCCTTATTGACAGCTTGGGAATAATCCAGTGCGGTTATAGACCGGAAGAACTCATCTTATTATGTTGGATGGTCTTGCTGCAAGGGGTACTGGGGCACATTGGGATTCCCGCTCATTCTTCCGATGATAGAACTAAATATCAAATGTAAAATAAAGCCTCCAACGGCGCAACTCTCAACAGCCTGACACAGGCAAAAAAGGGAAGAGTCTTGCTACCGCTAGACCAGGCCCAAATGAAATAGAGAGAAGTGAAGGTGAGGCTAGGCTGCTTCAGAGTTCGCACCATTAACCTCGTTGCCGATGTAACTAACACGTTGTGTAATATTGCAAGAAGGCTCGACATCGATGGCTGAGATATCACGTATGAATCTTCTGTGTAAATACCAAGTAATTATATGTAGCTTACGCCTATGCATAGCTCTCTGTAAAACTCATTCTGCTTTCAAAAAAGACACAAAACCAACAATACAAAAAAAACATGACTAAAAGATAAAGGAAGATAAAAACAAATAATTTATAACTACACAATTAATAATATACAAGGGAAAAGATAAACATTTAATTTTAAATATATTCTTCAAAAAATAACTTTTTGTTTCGAATATAAATACAAAAATTTAATAATTATATAAATCCATTATATATTCATTATGTTATTTAATAACTGTAATAAAGAATTTAAATTACAAGAAAGAGGGGTAAAACGTATGAGCAAGAGTAAATATTAAAGATTTAAGCATGTGGCCTTCAAGAAGAAATCCGCTTCAGCTGAATCGTTAATATCTCCTTTGATTACTTACAGAGTTCGTAGAAGGTTATTTTATAAAGTTTGATTCCATGTAAAAACTTGTTAATTTGGTGACAAAAAAAAATTCCTAAGTAATGCAACAATAATAAGTCACTCAAATTTTATGTTTAAATTTAGACATATTAAAATTTTCTTCGTCGCCAGGTACAGTATAATGTTTTCCGCTAAAATCGAACACGTGGAAACGGGAAATAAATACCAAATGTTTGCTCAATGGGTTCAGTAGATTTACTTGATTGAGTAATACACACACAGACAAACACCATTAGAGTTTTATACAATAGTATAGATTAGCTCCCAATAAATATATCAAACCAAGGGAAGGAAAAACTTCTGCTTGTAACATAACATTTGTAAAGTAAACTAACATCGAAAGATGAATAACAATGAGTTAATATCAGCTGATTAAGCGTGACTGTTACAGGTGATTATCAGCTGATTAGGCGTGACTGTTACAGATGATTATCAGCTGATTAAGCGTGACTGTTACAGGTGATTATCAGCTGCTTAAGCGTGACTGTTACAGGTGATTATCAGCTGATTAGGCGCGACTGTTACAGGTGATTATCAGCTGATTAATCGTGACTGTTACAGGTGATTATCAGCTGATTAAGCGAGACTGTTACAGGTGATTATCAGCTGATTAAGAGTGACTGTTACAGGTGATTATCAGCTGATTAAGCGAGACTGTTACAGGGGATCATCAACTGATTAAGCGTGACTGATACAGGGGATTATCAGATGATTAAGCGTGACTGTTACAGGGGATTATCAGCTGCTTAAGCGAGACTGTTACAGGTGATTATCAGCTGATTAGGCGTGACTGTTACAGGTGATTATCAGCTGATTAATCGTGGCAGTTACAGGTGATTATCAGCTGATTAAGCGTGACTGTTATAGGTGATTATCAGCTGATTAAGCGTGACTGTTACAGGTGGTTATCAGCTGATTAGGCGCGACTGTTACAGGTGATTATCAGCTGATTAAGCGTGACTGTTACAGGTGATTATCAGCTGATTAAGCGAGACTGTTACAGGTGATTATCAGCTGATTAAGCGAGACTGTTACAGGTGATTATCAGCTGATTAAGAGTGACTGTTACAGGTGATTATCAGCTGATTAAGCGAGACTGTTACAGGGGATCATCAACTGATTAAGCGTGAGTGATACAGGGGATTATCAGCTGATTAAGCGCGACTGTTACAGGTGATTATCAGCTGATTAAGCGTGACTGTTACAGGTGATTATCAGCTGATTAAGCGATACTGTTACAGGTGATTATAAGCTGATTAAGAGTGACTGATACAGGGGATTATCAGCTGATTAAGCGTGACTGTTACAGGTGATTATCAGTTAATTAAGCGTGATTGTTACAGTTGATTATCAGCTGATTAGGCGTGACTGTTACAGGTTATTATCAGCTGATTAAGCGTGACTGTTTCAAGTGATTATCAGCTGATCAAGCGTGACTGTTACAGGTGATTATCAGCTGATTAAGTCAAGTTAAGTAATAAATTAAATTACTATCTAGTTTTCGTTCATAACTCTGGATAAAATTTTATTTAATTTGGATAAAACGTGTACAGGTGTTCACTCTATGTGTGTGTTTTTTTATTGCATTTGAATGTATATAAATATATATATTGGCTGCTAAGTAAACTTTGTAATATAAAACCATTTGTTACAATATAGGTTCTCATTGTATTTAGTGTCCAAGTCTACAAAACCGATTTGCTTAGCCTTATTGTGAACAAATCGCAGCCCACCATGATCTCCAACATCCGCCATTTTACTTTTCTTCTTTATGTTACAATGAACAAATTTATAGAATTATTACATTTACACTTCATTTAAAGATGGACTAAAAACGTTAGAACCCAATGTTATTCTAATAATCCAGCTAAGACAGATGCAGCCATAGATTGTTAGTAAATTCGCTTCATGATAATACATGGCTTCTAGAATAGTCGTATCCTTAGGGTGCAAATGGAAGCAATTACCACGTTATAAGCCCTCATCGATGTGTTGCTATAAAATACGTAAAACCTGTTAATATATCTGAGTTTTAGCAAGAACAACAAACATATTTCGGATTGTGGGTTTCACTGGTTTATTTAACTCTTTAAAGTTGGCATTGGTAATTTACGGCGAAACTTTGCCCCCTCCGAATCTCTCGAGAGTGGTTACGTACTTATCTAGAGGCACTGTATCCTCGTGCCAGTTGCTTTGTTGCGCAAATGGGAACACTTTCGTTTATCCCGCAAAGTTTCGTGGTTTTTTTATTGTTGTGTAACGTTTTGTAGCTATTAAGGAATATTTATATAAAAGAGTCCTTTAAGATGTATTTTTTTAAACGTGAAGTTATTTCCCTTATATAATATTTTTTTTTATTTTTAAACACCATCTTTTCTCGTTATAAATGAGTTGTTTATCAATACCTCCCAAGAAATATATAGATATACTTATAAATTATATAAATGTACTATATAAATATTAAATATGTTGTACGTATTAAAATATACACACATTACATACAATTATGCTATAGTATAGTGCAAACAACTGAGGTTATTTAAATGCAATAATTAATTAATATTGTTTTAAGTCTTGTGTTTGAATATCCGTAGTTGTTTTGACTATTGTACAGGAAAACATATACATACAACATTTGCATTGGATATTATTAAATGTATTAAATTCACAACACGATGATTTATTATGTAACAGTTTAAACATTTATAAATATAAATAATATTATAATTATCAATACCTATAAGTACAGATCTGTTCTTAGGTAATTTATACTATTTGTATATTATCTTAGAATATATAATAAAATCTTCAGGAAAATTAAACTAGTGAGGATTTTAAAAGGTGATGCCTTTGCTTTATACATTCAAATACTAAAATGTTAAAATTATTTTAAATTCTCCAATATATTATAGGGAATTAAAAATGTTGTAGACAAGAGAAAATTAAAGACATGCCAAGTTCAATTTTTATTCAATTCTATTTTCCACGTCAGCTACTAGATTTGACACGATCCAACAAAGGAACGATGTGTGTAAGCCTGTGAACTTTATAAGGGTCATTTACTTCTGTTTGCACACTTAGGCAAAAGTATCCCCATGGCCTTCTGAAGAAACAAAATACACGACAAACATTTTTAACTGTGTAATGTAAGAATGAATAATATAAAGAATGCAAGTTATAGTAACAACAAAAACAAACAATTCTAAAGTACAGACAACAGAAAAATATATTATGAATAAAACATAAACACAAGCAGAACTCTAACTTTCTGTACTGTCCATTATGAAACATATGTTTGAGTACATTTTTCTGCCATTCCTAACGTTTCAATATTCGCCTCCATTGAGAATATTAAAATGTTAGGAATGGCAGAAAAATGTACTCAAAGATACAGAAGTATTCCTAACAGAAATGAAGATGAGTTTATTAATAATTTCAATTATGAAACATATTTAAATGTCTTACAAAGTCACCTTTTAACCATACCAGATAGCGTTTTTATACTTGCAAATAACTATGTCAGGTGACGTCATAATTAGACAATGGATTGCTAAGTTGATGTTGTTAGATTGATCAGCTGATGTTGATGTTACATTGCTCAGCTCATGTAAGATTTTTACTTGATCATTTGATATTGTTAGATTGATCAACTCAAGCTGACGTTGGATTGCTCAGCTCAAGTAAGATTTTTACTCGATCATTTGATATTGTTAGATTGATCACCTGATGTTGATGTTAGATTGCTCAGTTCATGTAAGAATTTTACTTGATCATTTGATATTGTTAGATTGATCAGCTGATGTTAATGATAGATTGCTCACCTGATGTAAGATTTTTACTTCATCAGCTGATGTTAGATGTTGTCTTAATCATCTGTTGTTTTTAGATTTTTACTCGATCAACTGAAGTTATTTTACTGATCAACTGACGTTGTTGTTAGATAAGATTGATAGAAATTGTACTAATGGATTTAGTACAAAAATATTCCTTTCGTTTAATTTATAAGCACTTTTGGTTATTTTAAACTAATTTTGTTAAAAATAATCCCTTAAACGAATGTTTGAAAAAATATATCCTCCCACTTTATGAAATATTTCAAAACGTTCTTTTCCTTGTTTTCCATGTTTTTTTTCAGAATCAAACAAATCAAAAATGGAAATATGGAGATGAGGGGGGTAATAAATTCGTTCGGACAGAATGAGATTGCTCTCAGGTTACATCTGCGCACCGCCCTTGCATCTACAATGAAGAAGCTTTGATCGCGTTTCGGCGTGTGGCCACGATTTTGTATTCCAAGAAGTTTCGTTTTGTTTGCTTTAGAATTTTCAAAGGAATCAGAAAATTTTAGTTTCCCTAAAGAAGGTAATTGTATACCTAACTGAGAAATGTGGTATATTTGTTTTGCCCTATAAAATATGTTATATTCCGTTTCTTTCTTTTATTATATTATAATTAAACGTAATTTTTAATTTGAAGGAGAAAGTGGAGGCACATTATTATAAGTTTATAAGAGGTAGGAGGGAGTGTATTTATCTGAAACAAGGCGAACAAAAACATTTCACTTTTTATTTTAGACCAGTTTCACATCCCTGCATGATATTACAATGATAATTTTAATGACATAAATAGTGATTGGGTTTTACATAGTAGCACGTATCAATAGTAGCACGTAGCATAGTATCAATTGCACGTTATTAAATTAGGTTAAATGAAAATAATTTAATAAAGAGTCTATATGTAAGATATGTAGGTTCTAAATGAAAATATTTAAAAGTGGTTTCAGTTGTAGAAGAGGATTTTAATTTTTACTTTAAACACTCTAATATTGTGTTTGTTATTACACACTGAAACATATTATACCAATGCAAATTTAGCGCTGCTTATGGGTATAACAAGTTGTAGCCCTTTTTTTATATTTTAAACGCATCAGATTGGTATGTAAGATTCCCTCTGTTACTCACGGATATAGATTCGTATGCAAGCAATCTGTTTGGCTCTCTAGTTTCTAATTAATTTATCATTACGTACTTTATCAATACAGTTCAAGGTCATCAAGAAACGTATCTTGTATTCCTAACGTTATGCTCCTACTCTCTTTTTATAGCTTCTCGCTTTTGCTACAAAACAATTACTATCGACGTCTCCCTCTCCCTCTCTTTCTCTCTCTCTCTCTCTCTCTCTCTCTCTCTCTCTCTTTCTCTATCACCATCCATTTTTGACTACAATGGAAGACATTTAAATAATTAGTTACATGTAAAGGTATTTTTATATTCTCTTTACAAAAACGCTTAAATAAAGTATAATAAAAAACATAAAAGTGAGAGAAGCAACGTATGTCACGTGTTATTCGAATGGTTCGGCTTAAATTAGCGTGTAATTGGAGGCGCGCTCGCGATCCATGTCACCCGGGAATCGTACACAATGTATCGCACAGGAATGATTTATGTCGCGATTTAAAACTTTTAATACGAGAAGCAATTTTCAAAAATGTTAGAAAATCATTATTTCTCTCTTTTTTAGATACAAATGCTTTTTCATAAAACAGGCCAAAACTTACTAAATATGCTTTACAAACTAAAAGTTTTCTGTCTAAGGTCTTTCACTAATTTGTTTCATCATTTTAAAGTCATCTGTCAGTATTATTATTATTAATATCGCCTACTAAGCGTAGAAAAAGATTGTGAATGCATTCCCCTATGTATATCTGTGAGAGAGAGAGAGAGAGAGAGAGTGAGAGAGAGAGAGAGGGGGTAGTGGGATATGTGTGTATGTTTGTATATATATATGATGAAAATACACAATATTAAAAATACATATATATATTAAAAATACACAATTGTATATATACAATTAAAAATGTATATATATATATATATATATATATATATATATATATATACATTTTTAATTGTATATATACAATTGTGTATTTTTAATTATATATATATATATATATATATATATATATATATATATATATATATATATATATATATATATATATATATATATTTAATTGTATATATACAATTGTGTATTTTTAATTATATATATATATATATATATACACATTTTTAATTGTTTATTAATTAATTTATTTATTTATTTCTATTGTTTTTAATTGTTGTAATCAATCGAATTACAAAACTTCTAATTCAACACAAAATATAGTTGTAAATAAAGTCAAATGCTAGTTGTAAAATAAAATAAAATAAATCAATTAAAAATAGATTTAGTCGAATTCAAACCATTCTAGTTTTTGTCTTTATTTAGTTGTAATATTTACCATTCCTTACAACTAATATTCTTTTTTACATACTACTAGTTGTTCTCTTTAATTAGGTGTATTATTTGTCTATCCCTACAACTATTATTCTCTTTTATTTGCAACTAGTTGTTGTATTTATTAGCTATATTTTTCCCTTCCTTTCAACTTTTATTCACCTCTATATGCAACTAGTGGCTGCCTTTAATTAGGTGTATTATTTGCCTATCCTTACTACTATTATTCTCTTTTATATGCAACTAGTTGTTGTATTTATTAGCTATATTTTTCCCCTTCCTTACAACTGTTATTCACCTCTATATGCAACTAGTGGTTGTCTTTAATTAGGTGTATTATTTGTCTATCCCTACAACTATTATTCTCTTTTATATGCAACTAGTTGTATTTATTAGCTATATTTTCCCCTTCCTTACAACTGTTATTCACCTCTATATGCAACTAGTGGTTGTCTTTAATTAGGTGTATTATTTGTCTATCCCTACAACTATTATTCTCTTTTATATGCAACTAGTTGTTGTATTTATTAGCTATATTTTCCCCTTCCTTACAACTGTTATTCACCCCTATATGCAACTAGTGGTTGTCTTTAATTAGGTGTATTATTTGTCTATCCCTACAACTATTATTCTCTTTTATATGCAACTAGTTGTATTTATTAGCTATATTTTCCCCTTCCTTACAACTGTTATTCACCTCTATATGCAACTAGTGGTTGTCTTTAATTAGGTGTATTATTTGTCTATCCCTACAACTATTATTCTCTTTTATATGCAACTAGTTGTTGTATTTATTAGCTATATTTTCCCCTTCCTTACAACTGTTATTCACCTCTATATGCAACTAGTGGTTGTCTTTAATTAGGTGTATTATTTGTCTATCCCTACAACTATTATTCTCTTTTATATGCAACTAGTTGTATTTATTAGCTATATTTTCCCCTTCCTTACAACTGTTATTCACCTCTATATGCAACTAGTGGTTGTCTTTAATTAGGTGTATTATTTGTCTATCCCTACAACTATTATTCTCTTTTATATGCAACTAGTTGTTGTATTTATTAGCTATATTTTTCCCCTTCCTTACAACTGTTATTCACCATTATATGCAACTAGTGGTTGTCTTTAATTAGGTGTATTATTTGTCTATCCCTACAACTATTATTCTCTTTTATATGCAACTAGTTGTTGTATTTATTAGCTATATTTTTCCCCTTCCTTACAACTGTTATTCACCTCTATATGCAACTAGTGGTTGTCTTTAATTAGGTGTATTATTTGTCTATCGCTACAACTATTATTCTCTTTTATATGCAACTAGTTGTATTTATTAGCTATATTTTCCCCTTCCTTACAACTGTTATTCACCTCTATATGCAACTAGTGGTTGTCTTTAATTAGGTGTATTATTTGTCTATCCCTACAACTATTATTCTCTTTTATATGCAACTAGTTGTATTTATTAGCTATATTTTCCCCTTCCTTACAACTGTTATTCACCATTATATGCAACTAGTGGTTGTCTTTAATTAGGTGTATTATTTGTCTATCCCTACAACTTTTATTCTCTTTTATATGCAACTAGTTGTATTTATTAGCTATATTTTCCCCTTCCTTACAACTGTTATTCACCTCTATATGCAACTAGCGGTTGTCTTTAATAAGGTGTAATATTTGCCTATCCTTACTACTATTATTCTCTTTTATTTGCCACTAGTTGTTGTATTTATTAGCTATATTATTTTCCTTTCCTTTACAACTAATATTCACCATTATATGCAATTAGTGGTTGTCTTTAATAAGGTGTAATATTTGCCTATCCTTACTACTATTATTCTCTTTTATTTGCCACTAGTTGTTGTATTTATTAGCTATATTATTTTCCTTTCCTTTACAACTAATATTCACCATTATATGCAACTAGCGGTTGTCTTTAATAAGGTGTAATATTTGCCTATCCTTACTACTATTATTCTCTTTTATTTGCCACTAGTTGTTGTATTTATTAGCTATATTATTTTCCTTTCCTTTACAACTAATATTCACCATTATATGCAACTAGCGGTTGTCTTTAATAAGGTGTAATATTTGCCTATCCTTACTACTATTATTCTCTTTTATTTGCCACTAGTTGTTGTATTTATTAGCTATATTATTTTCCTTTCCTTTACAACTAATATTCACCATTATATGCAACTAGCGGTTGTCTTTAATAAGGTGTAATATTTGCCTATCCTTACTACTATTATTCTCTTTTATTTGCCACTAGTTGTTGTATTTATTAGCTATATTATTTTCCTTTCCTTTACAACTAATATTCACCATTATATGCAACTAGCGGTTGTCTTTAATAAGGTGTAATATTTGCCTATCCTTACTACTATTATTCTCTTTTATTTGCCACTAGTTGTTGTATTTATTAGCTATATTATTTTCCTTTCCTTTACAACTAATATTCACCATTATATGCAACTAGCGGTTGTCTTTAATAAGGTGTAATATTTGCCTATCCTTACTACTATTATTCTCTTTTATTTGCCACTAGTTGTTGTATTTATTAGCTATATTATTTTCCTTTCCTTTACAACTAATATTCACCATTATATGCAACTAGCGGTTGTCTTTAATAAGGTGTAATATTTGCCTATCCTTACTACTATTATTCTCTTTTATTTGCCACTAGTTGTTGTATTTATTAGCTATATTATTTTCCTTTCCTTTACAACTAATATTCACCATTATATGCAACTAGCGGTTGTCTTTAATAAGGTGTAATATTTGCCTATCCTTACTACTATTATTCTCTTTTATTTGCCACTAGTTGTTGTATTTATTAGCTATATTATTTTCCTTTCCTTTACAACTAATATTCACCATTATATGCAACTAGCGGTTGTCTTTAATAAGGTGTAATATTTGCCTATCCTTACTACTATTATTCTCTTTTATTTGCCACTAGTTGTTGTATTTATTAGCTATATTATTTTCCTTTCCTTTACAACTAATATTCACCATTATATGCAACTAGCGGTTGTCTTTAATAAGGTGTAATATTTGCCTATCCTTACTACTATTATTCTCTTTTATTTGCCACTAGTTGTTGTATTTATTAGCTATATTATTTTCCTTTCCTTTACAACTAATATTCACCATTATATGCAACTAGCGGTTGTCTTTAATAAGGTGTAATATTTGCCTATCCTTACTACTATTATTCTCTTTTATTTGCCACTAGTTGTTGTATTTATTAGCTATATTATTTTCCTTTCCTTTACAACTAATATTCACCATTATATGCAACTAGCGGTTGTCTTTAATAAGGTGTAATATTTGCCTATCCTTACTACTATTATTCTCTTTTATTTGCCACTAGTTGTTGTATTTATTAGCTATATTATTTTCCTTTCCTTTACAACTAATATTCACCATTATATGCAACTAGCGGTTGTCTTTAATAAGGTGTAATATTTGCCTATCCTTACTACTATTATTCTCTTTTATTTGCCACTAGTTGTTGTATTTATTAGCTATATTATTTTCCTTTCCTTTACAACTAATATTCACCATTATATGCAACTAGCGGTTGTCTTTAATAAGGTGTAATATTTGCCTATCCTTACTACTATTATTCTCTTTTATTTGCCACTAGTTGTTGTATTTATTAGCTATATTATTTTCCTTTCCTTTACAACTAATATTCACCATTATATGCAATTAGTGGTTGTCTTTAATCAGGTGTATTATTTGCCTATCCTTACTACTTATTATTCTCTTTTGTTTGCAACTAGTTGTTACCTTTAACTAGGTGTATTATTTGCCTATCCTTACTACTTATTATTCTCCGTTGTTTGCAACTATTTGTTGTCTTTAACTAGGTGTGTTATTTGCCTATACTTATAACTATTATTCTTTTTTTTCAACTAGTTGTATTTATTAGCTATAATATTTTCCTTTCCTTACAACGGTTACTCCCCTTTATATACAACTAATGGTTGCCTTTAATTAGGTGTAATTTTTGTCTATCCTTAGATTTAATATTCTCTTTTATTTGCAAATAGTTCTTGTAATGATCAGCTATATTATTTTCCTTTCTTTACAACTATTATTCAGCTTTATATACAACCAGTGGTTGTCTTTAATTAGGGGTGTTATTTGCTTTTCCTTGCAACTTATTATTCTCCTTTGTATAAAACTAGCTTTTGTCTTTGATTAGGAGCATTACATCTTTAAATTTTATTTACAAAGTGTTTATATCTTTAATTAGGTGTATTATTTTGAATTTAATAACCGGTCCCATTTCCTTTTACCTAAAGGTAGTATTTTTCTTCAATTAAACATAGTGTTTCGTTACTATTTTTACTAATTTTGTATCCTTATATTTCCAAGCATAATTGTTTCTAATTATCAATTGTATTTGTCTCTAATAAAGTAATATTCCCTTTTAAGTGAAACCAGTATTTGCTTTTCTTTATTAATAGTGGATGCTTTATTTTTAAGTTTCTTCGTTATAAATATAAATAGTATTTTAATTTACCATGACTAGTGTTTGAATTTACTCGTTTATTTGTGTTTTAACTACAAGTGTTATTTCCCTTCAACATAGAATGGAATTTTCTCAGCAACAACCTTGGTAAAGACATAATGCCCTGTGTAATGAAACACTTGGGGTGATCAGCAGCGGTCTATTTATGGCACTATAAGAAACCCTACATTCCGTTTCAGACAATCCCTTTTACCAGCAGACAATATCTGTACGAGATTTCTCTACTACGTCCAAGATACATGATACAATCAAAGATACACTTTAAGGAAGGTGGTACTCCAGTTATTTGTGCTGTGGGGGAGGCCTATCTTTGTTTTCCTCAATAGCATTTTCGTAATATATACACAATTCTTATAATAACTGTAGACGTTATTTTTGTTCGTTTTTACAGTAACACCTGGTAATAGTCTACTATTTACGATATAATCAAGGAAATTTAAGAAACGAATGCCAACAAGTATAGTGCACTGAATATAGAGCTGTTTGAATAGTGCTGTAACCAGTTCTGCTACAATCCTGAATAAATACTTATGGAGAGTTCTTTGCTCTTTGACACACAAGTCTCCCGGTGATAGTTTATTGGTAGTTCATTACTAATATCAGTAGTAACGTTTAGTAAACCAGTAGTAAAGGGTAGTAAATCAGTAGTAATGTTTACTAAATAAATGACAATAATACACCACTTAATAGATTGTTTGACAAATATGCTATTATATGTAATAATTGACCTGGCTTGTGAGTTAGAGTTATAGATAAATAAATAACTGGACAAAACGCACAAAACAATAAACTTGATTATAATACCCGTTTCAATGAATTATGAGTTAATTATCAGCGAAACTATTACAATTTTAATGAATTTCAGTTGTAAATTTGTAATAGTGTCACTGATGATGATGACATAAGTCTTTGAAACGTGCATGACAATAAGTATTGTTTTCTGAGTTCGTGTGCAATTATTTATTTATCTAAAACATTCTTGTAAATTTTGTGAAAATTGACAAATCTATTTTTCGGCTCTGATTGTGAAGGTACTTTTCTTGAGCATGCATGCTTTCTGAGCATTCATTTCAAAATATATCTAGTTATTTGAATTTAAATTAAATTTTATTTAAAAATTAAATTAAAATTGAAAAAAAGGATCTTAAAAGCAATACAATTAGTAATATACTTTTAATGTTTACATATATTATCACTGATTGAACAATGGTAAATAATTACCACAAATTTGTACTTCGCTAAAAACTGTATAAAATTAATTTCTTACTTCTTAGCAATGAGACAAAAAGATGTAAAACATTTTTTTATTTCCTTCGGAGCTCTAAAATAGAAATGTTGCACTTAAAGAGTTAAATAAAGATAAAATAAACGTTTCATTAACTGTTTATAGCTTCGCCTCTTGAGCACCACCTGTGTCAAGACGTTTACGTTACGTTTGTCGTCAGGAAACTATATTAGGATTAAAGAAGTTTACTGGACCAAATAAAGGTAATTGGGCGAAACTAATCGAAGTAAGAAACCGTTATATTGCCTTTTCTAATCCGGAACGGAACTACAAAGGAACGCTTGATTGGACTTTTTCATTACTGTGTTGTAGCAACTCACTTCAACAGACTGTCGTGACGTATTGCCATCGTTTCTGGCGTACCGGAAAGAAATGAAAACTATAAAGTAGATGTTAAAAATGTCTAAAGTTGTAAAAATCATATTTGGTGCAGTCTACTATATTTGAAATAATTTAGATAAGTCGGCACATAAATTCGTACATTACGAAAAGTATTACTATCTAAAATTAACAGTTCAAAGTCGAATTAAAAATATTTCGAAAGTAGTTAAAATCACTGACCTATATCTCTGACGTCACTCTCTATACTTTACCGGGTGATCTCAACGCCAGTATTTTGTACGCAAATTGAATTGCTTTTAGTGTAGCGGGTTATGTCCTAGTGATAAGTGGTCAAAAATAGTTTCGAAGTAAATGTTTATTTAAATTTAAACACTCGATACTTTTTAATGGAAAAATTAAAATTGCTTTTATAAAGAGACAATGTAAAATTTACTTTTAATATTAGCTCTCAAAATACCTTAATATTAGACCTTTGTTCTCCAAAAATAATTTTTAAAATCTTCCCACAAATAAAATTAAAAGGAACAATGATATAAAACAACACGCGGAACTTATATAGATAAAATTGAAGCATTTCAAAGTTATTATGTCATCACAAATGATACAGGAAAATTATTCCTCAGTGTTATGATACGAGTTTGACAGTGGGAATCCATAGATTGGTGAACTTTCTTAAGCCTGAAACTTGTTTATATTCTAGTCTTGGCCTTTTAACGCCAAGTTATAGACTTGAAGAGGTTTGAAACTAACTCTGATACTTGTCTACACTAATCCCAAGTTGTACTACTCATTTGGGATTTAGAAACGTTTAAAGCAGAATTAACGATATATTCTTATTCCCCTATCCTAACGTACGCACAGTATTCAAATTAATTTAAAGATTCAAATGTGTAGAGAAAGTCTTGTCATTTAACTAGTTGACTAGCTCTTGGTAACGCTACTACTGAAAGTCGGCATTTGACGGTGTTCGTTGAATATGTTTGTTATAAAAAGTGTATAAAGAAATATATTCAACAAGAAAACATAAACATATTTTTATTTAAATATATACATAAATAATATTATTAGAAAGTTACATATATTAAAAACAAGATATGATATATTTTATATTTTTAATAAATATGTATATTGATATATACTCGTATATAATGTATAATTGTGTATGAATAATAATAATAATATTTAAGGATATATTGCTACTCTAATAATAACACACAAACATATATATATATATATATATATATATATATATATATATATGTGAGTGTGTGTGTAATTTTTTAAAATTTTTGATCAAATATTTTGCTATGCAGACTTCGTTAGGGTATAGCAGTTTGTAACAATACTGTAGATATTTAAAAAATAATGCTTAAACATTTTTGTAATGAAAAGGTTTTGGACATTAATAGTTTGCAATAGCTGTAAAAGGGGTGTATTATTATTTCCCGCAATGAATCGTTAGAAATATTTTAGTCATGTGTAATAGTAATAATAATAATGCGTAAATAACTATATATTTAAGCTAATTTCTTTTAACGTGTTTTGTTAACGTGCCATGCTTTTAACGTTTTCTAATAACTGAACATTACGCAACTCTATTTTTATTAAATTACGTAATATATGTTTTGTACTAACGGATAGCAGTATTGGGTGCTTGTTTTTGCTTGTGTTTCAAGTGCCGTTGCTAAGTGACAAGCAACAAGCGCGCAAGGGACGTGATCCAATTCCGAGGAAAGTTAAAATGAAAGGTTATTGCAACAACATAATTTCGCTAAAGAAAACATTAACGCTATAAAGTAACGAAATTGACAAAAAATCATTTGCTATACTCTATACAAACATACATACATATATATATATATATATATATATATATATATATATATATATATTTATATTTGTAGATAAATCCGTGTAGTCTATATGCATATAAATTATAAATATATATATATATATATATATATATATATATATATATAACTTTGCACAACTGTTTTCTTATCACTTTCACTATATGTACTTAAACAAGAATCTTACTTGGTATTTATGCGAGTTAACTTTCAAAGATTGATAGCATATCCATTATCGAGCATTACTGACCGGGGGTTGTAGTAGACTGCATATATAGTTTTTAATATATATATATATATATATATATATATATATATATATATATATATATATATATATATATAACTTTGTTAAAGGAAACGATGGTGGTAGGACGTGTGAATACGGGAACTGGGTTGAAGGGAACAGCGGTGGACGTGTGAGGTTGGAAACTGGGTTAAAGGAAACGATGGTGGTAGGACGTGTGAATACGGGAACTGGGTTGAAGGGAACAACGGTGGACGTGTGAGGTTGGAAACTGGGTTAAAGGAAACGATGGTGGTAGGACGTGTGAATACGGGAACTGGGTTGAAGGGAACAGCGGTGGACGTGTGAGGTTGGAAACTGGGTTAAAGGAAACGATTGTGGTAGAACGTGAGTACGGGAACTGGTTTGAAGGGAACAGCGGTGGACGTGTGAGGTTGGAAACTGGGTTAAAGGAAACGATGGTGGTAGGACGTGTGAGTACGGGAACTGGGTCGAAGGGAACAACAGTGGTATATAGCAAAGGGATAAATTGCTTAGGGAAAGGGGAATTTTTAAAATAACAAAACAAACTTATTATAAGAGTCGTTAAGTGTACAGGAAAGAGTGAAGAGAAGCGAGTCGAGGAACTAGCGACCAATCTTTGAGGTGGAGGTGCAGTGAGCGAGAAGACGAGTCCAAGAAATGCTATCACCCCAACCATAAGAAACTCCAAAGATCTCTACGTTCCGTGAGCCACAGATATAAAATTTTAAAACATTATTTTTACTGTTATAATTATTAAACATTTTAGTCAACCCGCAAAACTGTTTTTCAAAATTTAAACATTCGGAGTATAATTAGGTTTTATCAAAGGCTCATTTTTAAATTGTCATTTACGGAGCATCCAGATTACAGTAACCTATTAAACGAACCAGAGTGAAATTAAATAAATTGAATTAATAAATATTAGGCGTTAATTGAGACTTGAGTTCAGCTAGGTAATTATGTTATAGTTGTTTTATAAACATTTTTAAAGGGGGCAAGTTAAAGTAGAGTTTAACCCCTAACAGCGTGTTATTTATATTCCCCAGTTAGAAGTGCTCAAGTATATAGTTTTGTATTTATTAAAAACAAAAAATATGGCAAACTAAAGTAAAAAATTTAAATAAATTATAATTGTAAATATTGTGATATACTTTACCTCAAGCAATGTAAAATTTTCTACAATAAAATTTAACATATTTCAATACACGATAAATTTTCCGAGTGTGGGTGTAAAAAGGGAATAACACAAGGTGCTACATTGTAACACAATGAACAGTAATTTTGTACAAAGCCCTCGGTGTCTCTCTATGGTTCCATTCTCATGACTTTTACTGCCAAAGTTTTAATCGAGAGGATCTCATTATTTTCTCGTTTACTTAAGTCATATTTCCTCGACACAAAAGGTTGCTTTTATAAATGAAAGTTTTAATCGAGAGGATCTCATTATTTTCTCGTTTACTTAAGTCATATTTCCTCGACACAAAAGGTTGCTTTTATAAATGAAAGTTTTAATCGAGAGGATCTCATTATTTTCTCGTTTACTTAAGTCATATTTCCTCGACACAAAAGGTTGCTTTTATAAATGAAAGTTTTAATCGAGAGGATCTCATTATTTTCTCGTTTACTTAAGTCATATTTCCTCGACACAAAAGGTTGCTTTTATAAATGAAAGTTTTAATCGAGAGGATCTCATTATTTTCTCGTTTACTTAAGTCATATTTCCTCGACACAAAAGGTTGCTTTTATAAATGAAAGTTTTAATCGAGAGGATCTCATTATTTTCTCGTTTACTTAAGTCATATTTCCTCGACACAAAAGGTTGCTTTTATAAATGAAAGTTTTAATCGAGAGGATCTCATTATTTTCTCGTTTACTTAAGTCATATTTCCTCGACACAAAAGGTTGTTTTTATAAATGAAAGTTTTAATCGAGAGGATCTCATTATTTTCTCGTTTACTTAAATCATATTTCCTCGACACAAAAGGTTGCTTTTATAAATGAAAGTTTTAATCGAGAGAAACTCATTATTTTCTCGTTTACTTAAGTCATATTTCCTCGACACAAACGGTTGCTTATATAAATGAAAGTTTTAATCGAGAGGATCTCATTATTTTCTCGTTTACTTAAGTCATATTTCCTCGACACAAAAGGTTGCTTTTATAAATGAAAGTTTTAATCGAGAGGATCTCATTATTTTCTCGTTTACTTAAGTCATATTTCCTCGACACAAAAGGTTGCTTTTATAAATGAAAGTTTTAATCGAGAGGATCTCATTATTTTCTCGTTTACTTAAGTCATATTTCCTCGACACAGAAGGTTGCTTTTATAAATGAAAGTTTTAATCGAGAGGATCTCATTATTTTCTCGTTTACTTAAGTCATATTTCCTCGACACAAAAGGTTGTTTTTATAAATGAAAGTTTTAATCGAGAGGATCTCATTATTTTCTCGTTTACTTAAGTCATATTTCCTCGACACAAAAGGTTGCTTTTATAAATGAAAGTTTTAATCGAGAGGATCTCATTATTTTCTCGTTTACTTAAGTCATATTTCCTCGACACAAAAGGTTGCTTTTATAAATGAAAGTTTTAATCTAGAGGATCTCATTATTTTCTCGTTTACTTAAATCATATTTCCTCGACACAAAAGGTTGCTTTTATAAATGAAAGTTTTAATCGAGAGGATCTCATTATTTTCTCGTTTACTTAAGTCATATTTCCTCGACACAAAAGGTTGCTTTTATAAATGAAAGTTTTAATCGAGAGGATCTCATTATTTTCTCGTTTACTTAAGTCATATTTCCTCGACACAAAAGGTTGCTTTTATAAATGAAAGTTTTAATCGAGAGGATATCATTATTTTCTCGTTTACTTAAGTCATATTTCCTCGACACAAAAGGTTGTTTTTATAAATGAAAGTTTTAATCGAGAGGATCTCATTATTTTCTCGTTTACTTAAATCATATTTCCTCGACACAAAAGGTTGCTTTTATAAATGAAAGTTTTAATCGAGAGGATCTCATTATTTTCTCGTTTACTTAAATCATATTTCCTCGACACAAACGGTTGCTTTTATAAATGAAAGTTTTAATCGAGAGGATCTCATTATTTTCTCGTTTACTTAAATCATATTTCCTCGACACAAAAGGTTGCTTTTATAAATGAAAGTTTTAATCTAGAGGATCTCATTATTTTCTCGTTTACTTAAATCATATTTCCTCGACACAAAAGGTTGCTTTTATAAATGAAAGTTTTAATCGAGAGGATCTCATTATTTTCTCGTTTACTTAAGTCATATTTCCTCGACACAAAAGGTTGCTTTTATAAATGAAAGTTTTAATCTAGAGGATCTCATTATTTTCTCGTTTACTTAAATCATATTTCCTCGACACAAAAGGTTGCTTTTATAAATGAAAGTTTTAATCGAGAGGATCTCATTATTTTCTCGTTTACTTAAGTCATATTTCCTCGACACAAAAGGTTGCTTTTATAAATGAAAGTTTTAATCGAGAGGATCTCATTATTTTCTCGTTTACTTAAGTCATATTTCCTCGACACAAAAGGTTGCTTTTATAAATGAAAGTTTTAATCGAGAGGATCTCATTATTTTCTCGTTTACTTAAGTCATATTTCCTCGACACAAAAGGTTGTTTTTATAAATGAAAGTTTTAATCGAGAGGATCTCATTATTTTCTCGTTTACTTAAATCATATTTCCTCGACACAAAAGGTTGCTTTTATAAATGAAAGTTTTAATCGAGAGGATCTCATTATTTTCTCGTTTACTTAAATCATATTTCCTCGACACAAACGGTTGCTTTTATAAATGAAAGTTTTAATCGAGAGGATCTCATTATTTTCTCGTTTACTTAAATCATATTTCCTCGACACAAAAGGTTGCTTTTATAAATGAAAGTTTTAATCTAGAGGATCTCATTATTTTCTCGTTTACTTAAATCATATTTCCTCGACACAAAAGGTTGCTTTTATAAATGAAAGTTTTAATCGAGAGGATCTCATTATTTTCTCGTTTACTTAAGTCATATTTCCTCGACACAAAAGGTTGCTTTTATAAATGAAAGTTTTAATCGAGAGGATCTCATTATTTTCTCGTTTACTTAAGTCATATTTCCTGGACACAAAAGGTTGCTTTTATAAATGAAAGTTTTAATCGAGAGGATCTCATTATTTTCTCGTTTACTTAAGTCATATTTCCTCGACACAAAAGGTTGCTTTTATAAATGAAAGTTTTAATCGAGAGGATCTCATTATTTTCTCGTTTACTTAAGTCATATTTCCTCGACACAGAAGGTTGCTTTTATAAATGAAAGTTTTAATCGAGAGGATCTCATTATTTTCTCGTTTACTTAAGTCATATTTCCTCGACACAAAAGGTTGTTTTTATAAATGAAAGTTTTAATCGAGAGGATCTCATTATTTTCTCGTTTACTTAAATCATATTTCCTCGACACAAAAGGTTGCTTTTATAAATGAAAGTTTTAATCGAGAGGATCTCATTATTTTCTCGTTTACTTAAATCATATTTCCTCGACACAAACGGTTGCTTTTATAAATGAAAGTTTTAATCGAGAGGATCTCATTATTTTCTCGTTTACTTAAATCATATTTCCTCGACACAAAAGGTTGCTTTTATAAATGAAAGTTTTAATCTAGAGGATCTCATTATTTTCTCGTTTACTTAAATCATATTTCCTCGACACAAAAGGTTGCTTTTATAAATGAAAGTTTTAATCGAGAGGATCTCATTATTTTCTCGTTTACTTAAGTCATATTTCCTCGACACAAAAGGTTGCTTTTATAAATGAAAGTTTTAATCTAGAGGATCTCATTATTTTCTCGTTTACTTAAATCATATTTCCTCGACACAAAAGGTTGCTTTTATAAATGAAAGTTTTAATCGAGAGGATCTCATTATTTTCTCGTTTACTTAAGTCATATTTCCTCGACACAAAAGGTTGCTTTTATAAATGAAAGTTTTAATCGAGAGGATCTCATTATTTTCTCGTTTACTTAAGTCATATTTCCTCGACACAAAAGGTTGCTTTTATAAATGAAAGTTTTAATCGAGAGGATCTCATTATTTTCTCGTTTACTTAAGTCATATTTCCTGGACACAAAAGGTTGCTTTTATAAATGAAAGTTTTAATCGAGAGGATCTCATTATTTTCTCGTTTACTTAAGTCATATTTCCTCGACACAAAAGGTTGCTTTTATAAATGAAAGTTTTAATCGAGAGGATCTCATTATTTTCTCGTTTACTTAAGTCATATTTCCTCGACACAGAAGGTTGCTTTTATAAATGAAAGTTTTAATCGAGAGGATCTCATTATTTTCTCGTTTACTTAAGTCATATTTCCTCGACACAAAAGGTTGTTTTTATAAATGAAAGTTTTAATCGAGAGGATCTCATTATTTTCTCGTTTACTTAAGTCATATTTCCTCGACACAAAAGGTTGCTTTTATAAATGAAAGTTTTAATCGAGAGGATCTCATTATTTTCTCGTTTACTTAAGTCATATTTCCTCGACACAAAAGGTTGCTTTTATAAATGAAAGTTTTAATCTAGAGGATCTCATTATTTTCTCGTTTACTTAAATCATATTTCCTCGACACAAAAGGTTGCTTTTATAAATGAAAGTTTTAATCGAGAGGATCTCATTATTTTCTCGTTTACTTAAGTCATATTTCCTCGACACAAAAGGTTGCTTTTATAAATGAAAGTTTTAATCGAGAGGATCTCATTATTTTCTCGTTTACTTAAGTCATATTTCCTCGACACAAAAGGTTGCTTTTATAAATGAAAGTTTTAATCGAGAGGATATCATTATTTTCTCGTTTACTTAAGTCATATTTCCTCGACACAAAAGGTTGTTTTTATAAATGAAAGTTTTAATCGAGAGGATCTCATTATTTTCTCGTTTACTTAAATCATATTTCCTCGACACAAAAGGTTGCTTTTATAAATGAAAGTTTTAATCAAGAGGATCTCATTATTTTCTCGTTTACTTAAATCATATTTCCTCGACACAAACGGTTGCTTTTATAAATGAAAGTTTTAATCGAGAGGATCTCATTATTTTCTCGTTTACTTAAATCATATTTCCTCGACACAAAAGGTTGCTTTTATAAATGAAAGTTTTAATCTAGAGGATCTCATTATTTTCTCGTTTACTTAAATCATATTTCCTCGACACAAAAGGTTGCTTTTATAAATGAAAGTTTTAATCGAGAGGATCTCATTATTTTCTCGTTTACTTAAGTCATATTTCCTCGACACAAAAGGTTGCTTTTATAAATGAAAGTTTTAATCTAGAGGATCTCATTATTTTCTCGTTTACTTAAATCATATTTCCTCGACACAAAAGGTTGCTTTTATAAATGAAAGTTTTAATCGAGAGGATCTCATTATTTTCTCGTTTACTTAAGTCATATTTCCTCGACACAAAAGGTTGCTTTTATAAATGAAAGTTTTAATCGAGAGGATCTCATTATTTTCTCGTTTACTTAAGTCATATTTCCTCGACACAAAAGGTTGCTTTTATAAATGAAAGTTTTAATCGAGAGGATCTCATTATTTTCTCGTTTACTTAAGTCATATTTCCTCGACACAAAAGGTTGTTTTTATAAATGAAAGTTTTAATCGAGAGGATCTCATTATTTTCTCGTTTACTTAAATCATATTTCCTCGACACAAAAGGTTGCTTTTATAAATGAAAGTTTTAATCGAGAGGATCTCATTATTTTCTCGTTTACTTAAATCATATTTCCTCGACACAAACGGTTGCTTTTATAAATGAAAGTTTTAATCGAGAGGATCTCATTATTTTCTCGTTTACTTAAATCATATTTCCTCGACACAAAAGGTTGCTTTTATAAATGAAAGTTTTAATCTAGAGGATCTCATTATTTTCTCGTTTACTTAAATCATATTTCCTCGACACAAAAGGTTGCTTTTATAAATGAAAGTTTTAATCGAGAGGATCTCATTATTTTCTCGTTTACTTAAGTCATATTTCCTCGACACAAAAGGTTGCTTTTATAAATGAAAGTTTTAATCGAGAGGATCTCATTATTTTCTCGTTTACTTAAGTCATATTTCCTGGACACAAAAGGTTGCTTTTATAAATGAAAGTTTTAATCGAGAGGATCTCATTATTTTCTCGTTTACTTAAGTCATATTTCCTCGACACAAAAGGTTGCTTTTATAAATGAAAGTTTTAATCGAGAGGATCTCATTATTTTCTCGTTTACTTAAGTCATATTTCCTGGACACAAAAGGTTGCTTTTATAAATGAAAGTTTTACTAAAGATGAAACCATAAAACTAATTTAAACTCAATTAAAACTATAAAAAATTAATTTGGCATTTCCCGTTACCTATACGACTATATTTTAACATAGAAAAGTTTTTAAATCGTCATGAAATATAATGTATATAACTTTAGAAGTGTCTTGTTTATTTATTTATGAAAACCACAAAATATTTACAGATATATTATTTATCAGCTTTAAAACAAAACGTAACCACTTTGACTGCTTTCTTACTCATTGTAAGATTTATATTTCTTAATGTATTTGACTCAACGCATAGACGTCTATATATTTTTAAGTCCCTATAAACTGATTAAGGTATGTAACGTCTATAGAGTACGTTTGTCTCAATAAATGTTCTTTCTTGATTATGAATGCGGAAAACAGAAGCCAATCCCGTAGTTTGTCAACAAAAGTTCAAGTTAATATTAAAAATTGTAATATCTAATTTCAAATCTCTTCATATTTGTCATAGGTTTGTTCGTAAGTTCCTTTAAGTAGAACAAATACAAGAAGCACAAATTTCCTTCAACGGAAGATTTTCGTCATGTCCAGAAAATTCCCCTTAACGTTAGTCAGCACGCTTGCTGCGCTGGGCCTTGACGCATTTTATTAGAAAAGTTTAAACCAAGAGAAAGTAATAGCCTAACTTTTCGTATAAGATATTCATTGTTCCAAAACCACAAATAAACTTTACGACAAAATTAAAATATTTGGGTAAAATCTTAAATATTTATTGGAAAGAACTTTGGGAAAAGCTTTTTGTAATTCAATTTATTTAGAAGAAAGCTCTAAAATATATTGTTGATATTAAACAGTCCTTTCAGAGTTTTATCTATCTACAGTATCTACGTTAGATCCAACAATGAACAAAACCCATCTTGTACTTTCCCGTTCTTTGCTACGACTATTCTTCTCATTTGATTGCTTTTTCTTCCTCTTTTGACCGGCAGTCGTGTCGCAACCTTGTATTCCAAGCTACTTGGCGGCCGGAAGTTTGGATCCCACTATCGCCTGTATCGATTCTGGAGCTTTCCGTCTGAAGATCCGCGACCGCACATCCCTGGCATATCCGGGATATGTCACTACCCACAGTGGATGCGGAAGGATGATACTCCATCTGTGCTTGTAGAGACATTTGTAAATAATTCCATGTAAAGAATTTGTGATCCCTTTCAACGACGTATTGTCATGTCATATCTTCCTCTTCTAAATTTATATTGCCACCATTGTTTCAGTACCCTATTGTATTCCCCTTTTTATTATCTGCATTTAGTGTACATTTTTATTCCACCTGTTACCATCTCGTCTGTTGTTTTCTACTTATTACATTTATTTTCACTTCTTTTCTTATCATTTATTGTTAGCACATATAGGTTTCGTTTTTGCTAATTTGTACAAAGCTATTAGCCAATTTGATTTTTATCTCTTACGAAGGATTCGAAAAGATTGCTAATATAGATGGTTTATATTAAGGACGTAACAGACAGAGGTTCCCGTGGGAGTCATGCAGTCACGTGTTCAGCAACGAGTACCTAAGTAGTTTTACCCACTCTCAAAGTGACAACAGCTTTACCCATGTAGAAAGAAGAGTAAGAGAGGGTGGATGGACTAAGGTATGGCTATGAATAGGGCAATGATCGTCTGGTTCTGTGGCAGTGTAAATAGTGGTAAGTTACATCTTGAACGACCGTACATACTTTGAATCTAATACCTTATTATATTATATAGTAAACAACCTACTTCTAAACCTTCCTACGCCCTCCTAAATCAACGAAGGGAACCTTGAATAGAAATAATTAAAAAATTGTTAGCACGTAATCTCGGCTAAATGTAATACATCAATGATAAGAAACCGCTTTTAGTATAAAAAAATGTTTTCGGCTTAAAAAAAAGATAAATGTACAGTAAAAACGTAATTCTGCTTAAATATTCTATGTTAAGTAGCAAGATATTTTGTAACAAGTAGACATCCATTATGTTATCTTAAAGAAATCGAGGCATGGTAGAAACATGTAAATTATGCTAAGTATAGTGTTAAAAATACGTTTTTTGCTGGTTGCCTTACCAAGCTTTACCTGGAACTCCCTGAGATTTGCATCTTAGTCATGTTCGCTGAGAACTCTGAATGAAAAACCTTGAATATTTTGTAAAGTCCTTGGCAAACATGATAAGAATGTTTACATACTTTGAACAAACTAATTTAGAAAAGTTCTTTACCTAAGTTATATGATGATATAAATTGTGCTTCTACCTGAATAGGCAATTTATTTTAAGGGCCTTAGGTTGTATTTAAGTGAATAAATTTACAAAAATTATTAATTAGCGTGGAAATAAAAGAATATGATATATATATATATATATATATATATATATATATATATATATATATACAAAAAAAAGAAAGAGACAGGAAGAAAGAGAGCGGAAGAAAAGGAGAGGGAAGGATGGCAAGATGGAGAGACGAAGGAAGAGAGAAAGGGATATAAAAAGAGAGAAATAGAGAGAGGGAACAATCTATTTTGATAACTAAAAACCTTAGTAAAACTGAAAGCCTATCCACCACATAACATACAGTAAAAGGAACCTGAGTAATAACCAAAAGGAAAGGATGCAGACCATTCAAATAAGCAGCACTCGGTGTACTTGTAGTCATTTGAGATTTCGAAATGGAATCCCATAAGGCCACGTTTTTCCCTAAATAATTCCAAACAAGACCTGTGTTATTCTTCAATATTCATCTCCAAACCGATCCAGTTTGAACGCCATGCTAACCTCAGGACATAGTCTCCCCGGTTGCGAGTAGAAAGGTCGCATTCTCTAATCTCACCACTAAGGGTGTAAGTCCAATCCAACGCCATCTAAATTTGTCAAACCTTCTTCTTACAAGAGAATGTAACGACTCTCCCTTTCCACTTTTATGTTTCATATAAATAATCAATATAAATCAGATACGGGATGCCATGGTCCCTCCTACATCCCCTACCTGGAGGTGTTATATCTCTGTCGTGCCCCTACTTATATACATAGTGCCTCTTTATTTGACATAAGCGATGAAATGTTCACGTCTGTAATCGCCATATAACTACACACATACAAATTACAGCTTTCAAAAAAGAAGCATTTTTCATGTTATTCATTTGTATTGCCAAAGTCATTGTTTTGAAAACATTTTGTAAAGTAAAATTAATGAAACGCCAGCGTTCGCGATATTGCTGGGGCTTTGCAGCAATGAATGCACACAGCTTCGCGCGCGGTTGCTATTCAAAACATCCAACTGTCAGATGCAGACAGGTGTTTAGATAGTTTGACGGGAATTGCTCTGAAGGAAACCGACAAAAGGAACTTTTGTGTCGAAGAGCTGTAGTTCAAGAACGTAATTATAAAATAAAATTAGGTAGTAGTTTAATCATTTAATTTATTAATATATTAAACATTAATTCAATAATTAGGGGTAAATATTTGTTTTGGAGATATACATGGCTACTAAACAAAATGGCTGGTTTTGGAATAATAATACTACCAACAATAATAGCCTAATATTAATAAAAATAAAATAGGATGTAAATCTGTAAAACGAACATCTAAAAATGCGTTCATTTATCTGAAATTTTCTGGCACATAAAATGTTAAAACTTATAAGGAATGAATTAGTTAATATAAATCTACAAAAACTAAATTTTATAATAAGAATATAAATAAAACTAGGGGCTTGTAGGGGCAAATATTCATATTAATATTGAAACAAATTTTAAACTTTTGTATAATAATATAATTTATTAAAAAATAAATTTAATATAATCAAATTTTTCATAACAAAATTTCCTTGTAATCTGTAATTTGTGTGAATACTTTTTAAAATTGATTTGTTTAACCAATCGTACTTTCAATTTATATTTATATTGAATCTTAAGAATTTACTCGACTTACTGCAACAAAAAGTTGACTATGAGTAACAACAGCTTCGGTCAGTTGATGCTCTGATGAGAATGTTTGACCCTGAGCCTTATTCATAGATATGGAAAATGCTAATCTAAAAGAAAATTGGTTCCTTTTATTTGAAAAGGATTGTTAGGGTCTGTTGTTATTAACTCTTAGTAAAAACATGATGTTACCTTTTCCAGTCAGTAGCTATTTCTAATTTAATACACTTGTCAAACATATCTAGTACGATAAGACGTACTCGATTAACTAAACCTGATGTCAAGTTCATATTTCTAATTACCTTGGTGTTTCGGCCAACGTTTAGAGTACGTTTATGTTTTGGCATTCCTGATTGGTGTAATGAGTTAGTGTACTCATGTGAATATCTAAACGTTCGTTTGGAGGATCGGTAAATATTTCATCAACAATACATATTACAATATTTCATTATTCATTACACAGCACTGATCATTTTATGGACTTAAGATCACATTTTGAGAAAAACCTTTAGCATGATTTAATTTGAGTGATATGACAAAATTTGTCACCCATTAATTTCTAATCATTAAATGTTCCAGCACATGAACGCCATGTTGTAAATTGAAAACAACCTATATGTTCCCCAGTTCCTTCGTGCTGTTGAAAATCTTTATTTGTTTACAAGTTATAATCATCTGTTTTTAATTACATTATATAAGCATAGCCTACTTTCATACTGTTAAAACATTTGTTTCTTCACAAATCCTACTCAGCTGTTGGATACACTGCAATGTAATCCTTTTGGAGATTTTTGGTAACTCTGAGTTCCTCAAGACCCTATGAGTGCATTAAATTGAGAAAAACCTATGTTTTCCCCGCTTCTTCGTACCACTACCTTTAATTTGAGCCATCTTCAAGCTTAGTACGATCTTCCAAGCTTCCACAATCTACCTCTTAATTTTTGGCTTACGAACTTATATTTTAAGAAATTACAAATGCAAAGTTCTCTACAATCTGTCGTTTCATGTTTTAACAAGAAAATTTGTAGAGATTGTTTTATTTCAATGTAGTTTATTTTATTTGTTTAAAAGTAAATTTTCAAAAAATGTCTCACATACTTTTTTCGAATTTAAAATGTTTTTTTTTGTTTGTAATGTAACAAAATAAGAAGTGATAAATAATAACATTTTAAATAAGTTCTGTAATTGTTTATAGAGTCCGGTTGTTTTACAATTTTGTTTACCGCTCTTGTTCGTCACTACCACTGTTTTCGTTTTAAAACTCTCGGCTACCACTCTCGGCGACCCCTCTTAGTTATCGCTCATGGTGGCCACTCATCGAAACGACTATTTGTAACCACTTTAGGTTACCACTCCTGGTTAACATGTAGGGATATCATGCATTTTTACCACTCATGATTATGCTTTTGGTAACCACTCCTTTTAACCACTCATAGTTATTCTTCAGACCTAATAAATAGGACTTTAATTCACCATGGGGATAGCTAAGTATTACTTATATACCCATTGTATTTATTATAATCTTTTCCACTTAACGCTCCTCTCTGTCACTCTCTCACTCTCTCTCTCTCTCTCTCTCTCTCGACCATTCTATCGCCGGCACCAACTCGCATTAAACATCTTTATAAACCCCTCACGGCCAGACTAATGTCCTTATATGACTTCAATCCATTATCCAAAGATCACATTACCTTTAAGCATAATCACTTATAAATATAAATTAAGGCATCTAGATTTATTTTTAGTTTTAATTAGTTTTATTATTTCCTAATTTAATTTCACGAAGATAAATCTTTGCGTATATTAAATCTTTCACGAAGGACGCCTGCAAACATTTAACTCAGTTTATGTTGAAAACATTAGACTCACGTTTTCAATATAAGTTACTTTGGAGAAAAGTTAGATTAAAAAGTAGTTTAAAATTAGTTTCAGGATAGATATCAAGAAGTTTGTACAAGTAGCCGTGGATATATTCGTCTTTTAAAGTTGTGGAACAGGTCAGATTATGAAATGGGATAACCGCGGAGGGTTTAAGGAAATTATTTTCAAACTTACCACAATTTTTCAATCTCCAATTCATTCGCCAAATACTTAAAGCACGAGGATAATAACAAAATCTCGAGCAGTGTGAAACAACGTTCTGACACTTATTGGAATTTTTTCCTCCTCTTTATGATAGTTCACAATGTTCTATGCATGAGTATTATTGTTTATCATTGCACCTATTATAGGCTCAGTATTAACGGAGATCGAATGATAAACTACTAGTTATTTTATAGGAACTGTTATATTTGAACAAGAATATCAAATGTTTTGATAAAAACTAAAAGTTATTCAAATTCTAACGAGATAAATTTGTATCAACTTCACCACAGCAAGCCTCGTGTATATTCCCTTTAATCCATAGCTTAAAGCTTATACTATGCATTTGCACAATATGGTGAGGATCGAATAATGAATGCAAACTAGACCGGGTAGATTTGTTTAAGTTGTTTGGCAAATGAAATATACTGTGGTTGCCAAGTAACGATGCAAGTGGGTTAATTGTTGATGCACAAAACTAGCGATTTACTGCAAACATTATGCTCTGCATCTTGGTTTTAATTACAGAGATTTCAATTACGTAAAATTACAATGTGGTCCCCCGAAGTGAGTACTTCATTTAAAGTAAATAGTTAATTGAGGTCTTAATAAAAACGATTTAATGCAGTTAATAATAATAGAAAATCTTTATACAGACAGACACACACACACATATAATATATATATACATATATATATATATATATATATATATATATATATATATATATATATATATATATATATATATGTATTTATAATATATATTATCGTGAAACCTATTTGAAATCATTTGAGTCTAAGGAAGCTTTAGGTAAAAATTGGCCAACAAATGTATATCTCACTATAATTTTTTGGAATTATGTGTGTTAAGAATTATTGAAGTATAAGCTACACTGATAAAAAAAAAATGAACAGTGAAATATTAACTTAATAATGTACAATAAAGTAACATAGCGTAAGCGTTAAAACACCTGTTCAACAATATAGGCTATAAGAAAAGTTAGCTGTCGTATAAAATCATAGGTTTTAAGTTAATTTATGCTAATATATCAAGAAAATACCGTGATGGATAAGATATTTCTACCATTCAAAAACATACAGTAAACGCAAACCAAAATAATTAGTCATTAAAAAAGTACTTAGATCGCAGTATAAAGAAGTGATGGATTGTTTTATTTGTAAAGCGAAAATGCTTTCTCAAAATGTAACACTTTAGGTCCAGTTTTAGGTGATAAGACTTTAAATTTAAAACATAAAACCCTACATCGGTGCTTATCAAAGGCAATGTTTTTACCAAATGTAGTACAGTTTTGTCGATCGCCTTCTTGGCTTTAACAAGGTATATTATGATTATATAAGTATCGGAAAATTATTATTCGCAAAGTAGACGAGATTGGAAGGTCTAGATAAATACAGAAACATAATATTAGGTTCATTAAATAATATTTTCCGTGTTTAACTTTTGTTATTCTTAACGAGCTGAAGAAAAAAATTCATAAAACGCGAGTAAAAAGACGCGAAAATTAGCTATTTATACTTGTTAAAATAATGTAACGCTAAACGCTCTAGAGTATCTACTCGGAGACATAAACATAATTAAAGGATACTTGAGGCCATTACTTGAAGAGTTATTGTCAAATAGCGCTAAAGATTAAGTATAATTACTTTGGAGTGACGTTAGTGAACACTGCTAACTGAATTAATGACGTCAGGCGCCGGTGATGCAGCCGTTGCATTCATTATAGTTGGCAATAAACTGTAGTATAGAAAACACGACTAAAGCCTTCGAACAGTGCCTTAATTTGTTTTCCATCATAAATAAATGCCCTATATTGTTTTAAATAGTTTTTCAATTAATTGTCATTTTATTTCCAAAATGAAAAAATCTACATTACATATGGTATTATTTTATACCCTGCACGTCACAAATATCCCAATAAAATAGGTTTGCTTTGACATGTTGGAAAGTTTTAGATAAACGTTAACACTAGTAATATAAACAAAAATGTTTTAAAAACAATTCTTATTTTTTTTTTCTTTTAAAATTATATTTCTGGTAATTGTATTACATAATTACAATTATTATAAATAAAGTAACATTTCATACGTGTTAAAATAGCTGTTCTACCAAATTACCTGCAACATAAAATCAGCTGTATAATGAAAACGTATGTTACCACTTATTTTAAGCTAAATGGGACGAAATAACTATATTGCATAACTTGCGTCTTTTGTGAAAGGTTTTTCTCCCATTTAAAACTAAAATTAATTCTTTATATTTATTTAGTATATTATGTTTTTTAGAAAACTATATCAACATCAAGCGACATTAAATAGAGGTTAAAAACATGTATTTGATCTTGAGTTGATGAATAAAAATATTTTATTAATAATTGAAAATTTGAACCATATATATATATATATATATATATATATATATATATATATATATATATATATATATATATGTATGAATAAATATGATAGAGTGTGAACTAATAGAAGGAATTTAAAACAACCTAATTTGAAGCCTCCAAAATTGTTAAATAACATAAAAATATTAAGTTAAAAAAATATTATTATTATTATTATTATTATTATTCATACTATTATATACAGATACCCTGGTCGGTTCTACAAATGACCGGAAAGGAGGAAGGGTTTAGTGGGTATTCCCCAAGAGACCCAGACACCAGATCTGTCAGGGCAGACTTGATGGTGCGTAAATACATTCCAACCACCACAGTAAAGAAATTTATAATGTTATTATTATTACAATTATTAGTGTTATTAAATATTTTAAGAGCTTACTTAAAAAAAAATAATAATTAATGCTATTAAATATTGATTCACCATGTATAACGAACATGCCATTTTGAGGATGGAACATTTTGGCCGAAACAAGTGACAAAGTATTACGGAGGTTTCAAGTACGTTTTTACTATCGGGAACATTGTTTAAAGCATACAGTTTCTCTTTATACTGCGATCCTTCCGATAGCCATTAGCGTATTGTTGGCGTTGGGGAATTCCTTATGGAATCATTGAGGCCACATATGTGGTCTAGTTAACGGTAATTAGCTCAGCACTGAGTAGCTGCTGTTAATTAACTGAAATGTCAACACAAGAATTCCGATTTGGCCCTCTTACGCTTACTAATGAATCAAACATTTTGAACTCTATTTTCACTACCAGTGATCTAAATAGACTAGTTTTCGTGATTATTTAGCAATCTTTAGTGTCCAAGCCTATTTTCATTATAGCGACAACGTTAAGGAAAGTAGTGTTTAGGGAGAGTGGTGCCCTGATGGAGATGCTTTACTGAGAACTTCAATGAACATCCTCTGTTTCGCCTTTACCTTATTAATCCACGTCGTTGTCCCAGACTATGATGGCTTAGGTCTCCATTTGCAATAGGTTTACTACCTCCAGACACAGAGACAGCTATTCGTAACGACTCGACATTTAGCTTGTGGCATCCGTTCATTGCTCTAAATGGAAACAGCCTTCGAGACACGGTGAAACTATGAACGAACCAGAAACAAAAGCTAATTCCATAACATAGCCCATATATGACGTCACTTAACGTAGCTGTCCTTTTGAAGAGTAGAGTGGCCTAATGTATTGCAATAATAATACCACTAAAAAACCAATAAACAAAATAATCAAAAGTAACTCATATTGAAATTTACGTTAAATTAAACCCTGTACATTTCGATGCCAATGTCATCGTCATAAGAGAGTCTTATTGCCAAATTACTGCCCCAGATCAGTCTATATCGTATTGTACATTCATATATGGTCTATCTCTATGGTTCAAGCTACAGGTAAGTCTAGTGTAAATTATTGTATTATGGATTGTATTTTTGTAATAGGGTAAAATCTACAGAATTACAAACTTTTTGAGTGGGTATATTCCTATATACTATATTATGTATATTTTATTATTTTTGTGGTATTGGGGTTTTTACTATTGTTTTTATTGTAACTTTAAAAACATAATGCATAGCGTAATATATTAAAAAAACAAAAAAACGTAGGTCTTCGAGAATAAACTCTTTTCCCGAACTTGATAATAACATGTTTTACTTATAACATAAATCTTAACTCTCTCAACTTGCGCGTCATGAACTGTCGCTCTTACACACAACTAATCAGACTGTACGAGTACAGTCAAGGTTTTCTTGCAGCCCAAATCCTTAAGGAATCAGTATATTATATGCATTGTTATAAATTAATTCCTTAACACCAATAGTCTATATATATTAATTTTCGAAACCTCAATTTTTATTCTATTCTTTTTGTTACAGAAAACACAACAAACACTGTAAAAACAAAGATCAACTGTAGGAGGGACATTATGACGTAGCGTCACACAGCTGTTTCCTTTGTATTCTCTTCCCAACCCTTCCTCAGGGTTCGCTAAGTATATACCTTCCTCTTTGCTTAGTGTACCTGGTGTCCTACTAGAGGTAGGTATTTGCCTAAAACGTATTTCTACGTAAGCCTGGCGTATATTTGTTTATACATAATTAAGAAACGTTATCGAGGAAGCAATTTAATAATATTTCCAGTACATACACATAAAGAATGTAGGAAAGTTAAAACAATTATTTCATTTCATTGTGTAAGATTTAAAAACTTCATTGTTAGTATATTGTAAAACGTAATTATTACAAAAAGTTAATTATTGCAAAAGAAAGTACACACTGTGAGTAACCATGAGCTTGTAACAATCGTGCATTTCATAATGCAAATATAACAATCAGTAAAACGTTTAACACAGAGGTGATTACTGTAGTAACTAATCCATTGTCTAGCATTTGCAGAAACCGATTTAGCATTTGCTTTTATGGATAAAGCTCACAAAATTAAAACAGTCACGAAGCGGATATAACCTCCATAAACGAAATCCCCCCTTAATTAAATTCATACCCGGCGTTGCGGCGCTTTCTAGCGTTATCTTCGCCTTATTGAAGTACTTTGGTCGTAAAGGCTTTTAATGATTTTTGAATATGATGTAATAAATTTAGGGCAACTATCTAGCTCGGCTTCAAATATTTTACCGAAGAGCGTTGTATTTTATATCCAATGCGCTGTGAATTCAGTAATAGAAGTAAAATTAAGTAATACTCACTACTCCGGAATACTTCACGTAGACAAATAGTTTTGAAGTGAACAGCTCTCTTCACGTATCCAGGCTCCAAGTTTTGAGTGACTTAAAGATCACCTCATCCATCACGTGAGCACTTCATTTTTAAAAAATCTGTGATTTAACTCCGTAGATACGGCAACACGAGATTGGTGTTGTTATTTGTAAACTACATAAGCTTACACCAGGTAAATGAGGAAATTGAGGCTATAGTCCTTTACAAATTGTAGCTGCCATATTTAATAAATTACATAAACAATATCCTAACGTTTCCATATTAACACTTTTAATATTAGCCTCTTATAGTATTCTTGTGAAGTGAAGAGTTCGACTAAGAGCAGACCCTGTGAAAACAAAACCAATTTTCGTTTATCTCGAGTCACTTTCGGTCAGTTACAGTTCCTTTCTGGCAGTGGTTGAGGAGCTGTTTTGGGAGTTTTTTTCGAATAAAATAAGTTCTAAAAAGTTTTATTTCCTTTCAGAGACATAAAATATTTAATATTCCAACCGTGATTGCAATAATATTAATTGGAATCGGATTAAAACAGTATTTTAATTAGTTAATGAAATATTAGCAGTATTTTATTCTATTCGTTGGAAATGAGTCGTATCCATAATACGGTGTGGTTGCTTGGTGGAACAGGTAATCTGCTTAAAAATAAAACTATTATTTTAAAATTTATTTTAAAATTTGACAAGAATTATTCTTTTAATTTCTGACATTGTATACATTTTTGTTTTAGAATATTGCAAATATCAAAAATAAATAAATAATAGGAATAAAATATATGGTGTAAATATGCAAAATTGCTATCATTTTCCTCTCCAATAACAGACATTTCACTGAAAAAACAATGTCTTTTTGTTTGACTCGTTACTGCTCTCCTCTTGATGCATGTTATTCATTTTTTTATATATTTATACATTTTTATATTGTCTCTCATTCACCACCTTTTTTCCTAGCTACAAGTATTGTCTATTTAATTTTTAATGGGCTAGGGATCTTTTAGGAAATTCCGGAGCGGTTTTCTTTCCCATTTTTTAAATTCATATCTCTCGTCTCTAACGACCACATATCTGTGTTTATGAAATAATTCCCCTGTTATCGGCCTCACCCGTAAGACGCCATGACAATTGGTTTTATAATTTATATTACTCTTATACTTGCAGCTCCTACGCTGGTATAAACCGTTTAAATCTGGAGTTCCCAAACTTGTTTCCTCCCGTAAACATTTGTGCACATTCAACTACATATGTACCCCCTAAGATACCCCCTATCACTGCAAAACCTACATACCACATATATTTTCTGATTAAATGTCTTGTTTCTTTATAACACACCCACACACAAACACATATGAAAAGAACTGGGCATATATATAATATTCTTACTATATAACTTACTTTGTGAATTTGCACTTATAACTTACTTTACCTAATCACTTTATTTATAAACTATTGCTGTGAGCTTGCTTTAATATGTTTATATAATGCAAAGGCTATAACTTTTAATTTAACTTTCCATTTACTTGTAAAAATGAACCTTAACTCTTAGGAAAACAAAAGACGAAACATAATATTTAAAATATTTATATTACTTTAATTTAGATTAAAGCAGAATTTTATTGGTATCACCTTAATATTAGAGTCAAATCCTAATGGTAGAGGTTATGCAAATTGTAATGCAAAATGTGGAACTAAATAGCATAGAATACAAAATGGTGTTAAAATCTGAAAAGGCTATAAATATCATTAAAAATTGGGATGGGAAATACGTCATTAGTTCTGGAAACTTTTTGAGCACTCTCATTTTAGTGTGTGTTCTTCGTTTCACTTAGTAGTCGAAAATTCAATTCAAATGTAATTTTGTTTCATTCATTGAATCCAGTCCTCACTTCATTTCCTTTGTTTTTGCACAACGTCTATCATTACCCATTATTTTCGGCGAACCTCTAACTTGTTTGTTGCGTACCCCTAACTGGTTTGTTGCAAACCCCTAACTGGTTTGTTGCGTACCCCTAAGTGGTTTGTTGCATACCCCTAACTGGTTTGTTGCGTACCTCTAACTGGTTTGTTGCGTACCCCTAACTGATTTGTTGCGTACCCCTAACTGGTTTGTTGCGTACCTCTAACTGATTTTGTTGCGTACCTCTAACTTGTTTGTTGCGTACCCCTAACCGGTTTGTTGCGTACCCCTAACTAGTTTGTTGCGTACCCCTTACTGGTTTGTTGCGATTCCCTAACTGATTTGTTGCGTACCTCTAACTGGTTTGTTGCGTACCCCTAACTTGTTTGTTGCGTACCCCTAACCGGTTTGTTGCGTACCCCTAACTGGTTTGTTGCGTACCCCTAACTGGTTTGTTGCGTACCCTTAACTGGTTTGTTGCGTACCTCTAACTGGTTTGTTGCGTACCTCTAACTGGTTTGTTGCGTACCCCTAACTGGTTTGTTGCGTACCCCTAACCGGTTTGTTGCGATTCCCTAACTGATTTGTTGCGTACCTCTAACTGGTTTGTTGCGTACCTCTAATTTGTTTGTTGCGTACCCCTAACCGGTTTGTAGCGTACCCCTAACTAGTTTGTTGCGTATCCCTAACTGGTTTGTTGCGATTCCCTAACTCATTTGTTGCGTACCTCTAACTGGTTTGTTGCGTACCCCTAACCGGTTTGTTGCGTACCCCTAACCGGTTTGTTGCGTACCCCTAACTAGTTTGTTGCGTACCCCTAACTGGTTTGTTGCGATTCCTTAACTCATTTGTTGCGTACCTCTAACTGGTTTGTTGCGTACCTCTAATTTGTTTGTTGCGTACCCCTAACCGGTTTGTAGCGTACCCCTAACTAGTTTGTTGCGTATCCCTAACTGGTTTGTTGCGATTCCCTAACTCATTTGTTGCGTACCTCTAACTGGTTTGTTGCGTACCCCTAACCGGTTTGTTGCGTACCCCTAACCGGTTTGTTGCGTACCCCTAACTAGTTTGTTGCGTACCCCTAACTGGTTTGTTGCGATTCCTTAACTCATTTGTTGCGTACCTCTAACTGGTTTGTTGCGTACCCCTAACTTGTTTGTTGCGTACCCCTAACCGGTTTGTTGCGTACCCCTAACTAGTTTGTTGCGTACCCCTAACTGGTTTGTTGCGTACCTCTAACTGGTTTGTTGCGTACCTCTAACTGGTTTGTTGCGTACCTCCAACTCGTTTGTTGGGTACCCCTAACTGGTTTGTGGCGTACCCCTTAATGGTTTGTTGCGTACCCCTAACTGGTTTGTTGCGTACCCCTAACCGGTTTGTTGCGTACCCCTAACTGGTTTGTTGCGTACCCCTAACTGGTTTGTTGCGTACCCTTAACTGGTTTGTTGCGTACCTCTAACTGGTTTGTTGCGTACCTCTAACTGGTTTGTTGCGTACCCCTAACTGGTTTGTTGCGTACCGCTGACTGGGAACCGCTGGTTTACATAATACCCGATTCTTTTGATCCTGGAAAACAAAGTATTGTTCTATTGAATAAATAATCAAACATAAATTTTCCCCGAGGTATCATTTTGTTACTTTAATATTTCACTTAAATTAACGTATCTAACGGACTGACTACATTTCTCTCTTTTGGAATTAAAAACCATTGAATAAACGCGTTAAAATCTTTATATATTTCCTTATTTTGAACTAATAGTATTTCTATTGGTAATATTTCTGACACGAGAATAATTTTGTAGAAGTTTTCTTTCTAGATACTTTTAATACCTGTGCGAACATATTTTATTTCTTTGTATGTAATTTTAAAAAATTAATAAATACTAATCGGTTGAAACATATTAAAGTAAATAGATTATAGGTTGATGGAGTCGTTAAATGTTTCAATATTTCAGTGAGAAAGAGTGGGAGGGGAGGAGGAAAGGCAATTTAATAAAATAATTCAATCCAAGCGCTGGGGGTAGCTATGGACGTTTGCCAGATATAGAGTTCAATCTAATATCAGCCTGCGTCTCCCTCGCTTGATTGCCTGAGAACGGGGCAGTGAGGCGCATCTCTGCATCTAACCATCTTCTGATATTTGCCCTAATGACCCGAGTAATGGGGCCTTAATTCGTGGGCAAATTTACATTTATTGAGGGGCTATGTGTGAAATTTAAAGTTAGCCTCGAAACATATTTGCGTTACATCGAGGCTAATTAGCTAATGAGGCTAAGTTTGAGGTATAATTAGGGGTTCTCGGATATATTTAAGTTATAAAGTACTAACATTAGTGTATGTATATATTGTTACGTCCATAGTAGGAGAGATAGATTTAGTAGATGGAGAACATCACGTGGGAACACGGTCAATGTAACGTTATTATATAAAAGGCAAGAGATTTATAAATATGCTGAGTAGAAAATTATTATTTATTTATTACAAGGCTATATTTATTTTATATTCAATCAGGTATAGTGTTGTACGTAAAAATATATTTTAAGGTATAGTAATAAATATCTTACTCTGTAAAAAAAAAATTAAGACAAGAAATAACTAATAAATGAGTGTTTTGACTTTTCCATATGTGCAACGGTTACAAAAGAAAACCGAAATTAACTACAACCGCTTCAGCCCAATAAAACGCAACCAAATTTTGTTGTACATTATTATGGCTGGCGAATATATAATTCTTTTTTTGTTAAACAATAGCGTAGGACTTGGGAGTCCCATACAATTGTTTATTTATACATGCAACACTTACGTAACGGTTACGTTAACACCTGACTCGCAAGTCCTACGCTTTTACTAACAAAACATTATCCTTTCGAGTGTAAACATGACTAATACAATACTTTATATTAAATAAAACAACCTCTCACCACAAATTCAACAATTTTTATTTTAACCTTATGTACATTTCGATTACAAAGTAATCATCTTCAGAGGTATTTTACAAATAACAAGGTAATTTGGTGAGACCAATTGTCTCAGGAATTGATTCACCAACTTATCTTCTATCAAAATACTTGACAATAACTTTTGGAAAATAAAAATTTAATACAAATTCATGCTCAGTAAAAAATTCGGGAGAATTTATAGCGAAAATACAAAATAAAAAATTAACAAATGATGAGATTTTGGTATCATTTGATGTTAGTTCGTTACTTTCTAGTATATCGTTAAACGAAATTTTAATTTTGTTGGAAGAATTTTTAATTGAAAATAAAATTGATAATGATAAAGTAAACCAATATATTAATTTAGCCAGGTGTTGTATGAAACAAAATTATTTTTCATTTAACAATGAATATTGTGAGCAAAAAGATAGAAAGGCTATGGGGAATAGATAATCACTCTTTAAAGCTGAACGTTTTATGAAACATGTTGAAAAAGAATTAAAAAAATAAATAAACTCTCGTATTTTCCAAAGGTATGGGTTGGGTATGTAGATGACATTTTTGCAATTTTTAATCTTACAGAATGTAATAATAACAATTTCTTATCAGAGCTCAAAAACACCACAGAAACATTAAATTTACTTATGAGTTAGAGAATAATAAGAGTTTACCGTTTCTTGATACTTTATGTATACGGAACAATAATGAAATAGAGTTTGATATATATCTTAAAAATAAGAATAATAATAGGTATATCCCAGTAGATTCGAACCATTGTATGTCACATAAAAAAAAAGTAATTTGTAAAATACCTGTGAAGATGATTACGTTGTAATCGAAATGTACATAAGGTTAAAATAAAAATTGTTGAGTTTGTGGTAGTTTGTTTTATTTAATATAAACATTTACGCCACAGTTGCTTCAAGTTGTTAATACAATACTTAATTTATGGTATTCACATAAGCTGTATTAGGCGACACATTAAGTGCAAATTTTAGAAGACATGTAACCGGGCGAGCGGCATAGGTAAAGGCTAATAGGCTTTCCTAAAGTTTGGAGGGTATCGCATTTGTAATGGACGTGTTTAAGAGTTTCGTTATACACTCTGAACTTTCAAAACGCAGTCTATAAAAAGTTAGAGTCCCTCATTATTTCATGTGCTGAAGGTACTAAGGCAGGTACTAAAATGTTTTTTTTTTACCTATATTTCGTCACATAAATTAGTTCTTGGATTTGGCAAGACTATCAAACTTATGTTCAAGTTACGAGGCTAAATATTAAAAAGAAATTGTCGAAAGTAAAACGTAATAATATAATGCCATACTATAAAGGATAACGTTTAGGGACGGCATACTCAGAATTATACAAGAAAGTGAAAGCTGAGAAAATATTTTATGATTGAAAGACGTTTAACAGAGAGAAAATCAACGCAACGGGAACAAATGGTTTTCTACGAAATTGTTATTTATAAACGATACTTGTTGGCGAGCAGGAGCTGACTGTTGTGTAATAATTTCACCTGGAACAGGCAAATCTTTGAAGGTACATTAAATTGTATTCTAATAGGTTGATGTACTTTGTGTTGTTTTGATATATAGACATATTCCATGCTTGGAACAAGAACCGAAGAAGAAAGTTAAACATAAATATAAAAAGGTAATGGTTCAGCTTTATACATCAAAAAGTCTTGTAAACCTTTCGGTTTCATAGGCAGTAAATATATTTATATTATCCCTTTTTATTTATCTAAATAATCCCTAAAATATTTATCACCTTTCCGAAATTTAATGTTTTAACCAAAAAAGAAAATATCGAGAGAAAATGTCTGACCTCTATTAAACTCCCTTTAAGTCTAAAATAAACACTCCACATTAACCTCTATTAAACTCACTTTCAGCCTAAGGTAAAGGTGGTTTCACGCAATACATTAGTCTAAATGTAGTGGCGTATGGATACTTTCTTGGATATATAACTTAAAGATATACATCAAGGTATCTCACAACCACAACCAGACTTCACTGAGCCCATCCCTACAGTCCAGGGATATAACTAAAGTGTCTACTAACACTCTTTTCTTAGCGTCATGCACTCGTGTACCGACATTATGAAAATTGTTATTTATTTGTGTTTTGATAATGTCAGTGATTTTCTTGCTGCATTTTTAAGTGAAACTAATGGTTATTTTCATTTTTTTCGGAATTTATTTTAAGAATAACTCAATAGAACTTTCACAATGGAAGATCTAATTAAAATGGGTGGAGTAACATTTTTTACGAAAAATATTTTAAAATATTTACGATATAAACTTATCTTATTCATTTACTATTTTATAAAGAATATTTGAAAAATAATATTTTTTCCTTATTAATATTTTATAAAGCATATGCCCATGTATATATTTCGTAGCAACAGTTGATTTTAATCATTTCCCAATAAGTGTTTGAATTACAATGACTAATTTGAATGAATCTTGTAATTCAAGCAATTTGCTATACATTGAAGGGCCTAGGTTGTTAAGTGAGGCCAAATTAGGCTAGGAATGTGTTGCATAGGGAGAAATGAGTATGCTATGGGATATTGGTCAACATATATATTTATAATGTCAATATTATTTTGAATATATATTGTCAATTTTTAAAATCAATATTATAAACTTCGTAGTTTGTATGAAATATAATACTATAAATTATAAACCTTATTATTTTAACCACATTAAAATATTTTTATATCAATCATTACATTTATTTATTAGGTAATACATATTTAAAAAACATGTGTATAAAGTCTACAATATGTTTATTACAATTTGTAAAGTTATACAACGGTTGTACATATACCTACTATAAAACGAAACTTAAATGGGGTAGCTGGGTATATTTTAGGGGCGGTAGCCAGTAATTGGAAAGGGGTGAATTTTAGGGAATTGACTACATGTCTCTTTCTCGACAAAAAATTATTATTGAGTGCTACTCAAGCGATCTCACTACCCACTCTACCCCGCCCTTTTTTCTCCATAAAATAATTTAAATCTTTATTTTCGCACCAACTCTCCTCCTTTTGACCACAGCCTTTGAAATATATCCTTTCAGAAAAGAATTTCACAAACAAACAGATGGCGATCAATTCACTACGTATAAAAACGCACACACCGATATCACGGTTCGCTTTTTTCACTTATTTAAGCCCGTTTTTCAGTGGTAGTACCTCCAGATATAGTATTTTTAAGAATTTTTGTTGTTTCAGGTAAACCCGTTATTTTTACTACTATAAACTTTAAAATAAAACGAAGAGGGTATTGGTAAACACATAAAACGTACAGTTGTTGCAAACGAGGATAGATAATGCACACGTGTGCAGTGCTGCATAGCAAAGGTAAATCCCTCTCTATATCAAACGCAGCTCGCCGACTTACACAGAAAGACAATGTCTAATAAAACATGATATATTTGTATCAAAATTGCACAATTTGTTTATTGGATACAAAATCATGACGTAAAACAGTAAACAAATTACTTCTTGTGTATTTTAAAGGCAACAGAATTAACACATATTGGCGAAAATTGTATAAAAACTAATTGATCAAACTATCTCACTACAAATAAATAAAAGCGAATATCTGTAATGGCTTTGCCATGATTATTAATATCTTTGTACTTGAAGCGAGTACGATATAATAAGTTTTGGATTGAGTCATAAATAACTATTCGAGATATGGCTTCTTGTTATATAATTATATAACTACAAAAGATAGTTGAAAAAAAAATAGAACAATACTAACAAATTCAAACGTAAAAACTTGACACAATAACGCAACGACATTGGAACAAATATTAGATTGGGCAAACGTTAAAGTCGAAACTTTTATTGGATTTATAAAAGTCTCGTCCGACCAATCCTCAAGCAATCAATCTCTCAGTCTAAGATACTGTTTGATTTCATTGAATGTCTGCCCAGCGCCCGCTTTATTACCTGCTCACTATATTGATTCTACGCTATTAAATTTGGCTTTATAACGGTTCATCAGCTGCTATAAGGGTATATCAACACTACAGATATTCCTGAGTGAAAGTAAAAAACATACGTGAGGTAATTTTAAATTTAGCTTTGGAAATGTCTATATGGGTATAGTTTACTAAGGAAATCCTCATTTACGCAATATTTTTATTAAATTTAAAGTACATCTTACCCTTTAAGTACCTAGCCTTCAATATTTTTTAGTTATTGTAATATTTCATTAGAGGTAAATTTAATTCCAAATATAGCCTTTAAAATATAGTTTATATTTACTTTTATCTGACCTCAAATACACTATTTAATAACTGCAATATATTTGTAGTAAAAATGTATTGATAAACTATTACGGGCATATATTTAAATTTAATGGTAGAGAGAAGCAAAAGAGTAATATTATAGAATGTTTGAGGAATAAAGTGTTTTAGAATTGTGTATAGAATGAAATTTTTTACCATAATACAATGTAAATGCTCATGAATAATAAAGGGGATTAAATGAGATGTTTTCTACTAGAGGATTCATTAAACAAACGTCAATTAAATGAGTCTCTAGTAAAAGTAACTATAGGCCTTTGTAGACATATAACAGTTAAATCAACGCATCGGAGCCTATACAGAGAGAAAACGAGTCAGATAGTTTGAAAAAACAATACATTCAACAAACAAGACAATAACTATAATAATACACCAACATTTCAGCCTTTTATTAGGGCGATCATCATGGAATAAATTGAATCATTTCAACTACTCAAATATTATGTACTATGGCAATGAATGCAGAATTTATATGCTATGTTTAAAATATAAAACAAAGAGAAACTTTTCAAAAGTCACAATTCTAACTAAGCAAAAACTAACTAATAACAATATTTGCTAACAATTACAGCAACTAATTAACCCATTTATATTACAGAGCTACTTGTCTGACTCGGTATTTCGTTTACCAAACAGTTCCTATTTTTGAAAAATATTTTTATAAATGATTTATGAAATGTTGTGGGCTTCAACACTCTTACGTATTAAGTCTCTTGGTGCAAATAACTAAATGTTAAAATTTCCCACTTCCTTTGTATGGCGTAGAGGATGGGCCCTGATTATACTCCCCACACTACCGGAAGCTTTTAAGATAAAATAACTAAAATATATGTAAACTTACAGCCAGGAAGGAAAATTTACTTCGTGGAAAATTTAAGGAATACAATATTATTTTTAAACATCTTGACACTACAATGTGAGCAACATTTTCTTGGGTACGATTATGGACAGGCTAGAGAATGGGTGGCTAGGATCGATGAGTTGGGCCACCTGCGATGGACGTTTGTGCGAAGAAAGTCCACTACTGTTATCATAGCTACTGATGTACAGTCCACTCTAAAATTATGATTGTTAAATAATTGGTCGAACTCTACTATTATTTCTATGACGCTATTTTGAACTCATACGTTACTATTCCAAAATTATTAAATTCTCCCCTCCCTTCCCTTTGAGGATGTCCTCTTTGAAGCGCTACAACAATTTTCAAACGTTTTTATTATATGTTGGAATATTTTTTTAAATTTTATTATTTCAAATGACTCAGATAATTCCTTTTACCTTTTCTTCCCTATCTACATTTTAACCTCTTTCGTAATTCTAAGGCATTTAATAGAATTCTTTCCCAAAGTTAATAATTTAGTAGTACTTAATAAAACATCACTACGGAAGAACATTAATCTCTTAGTTTCGGCTTTACACATATTTAATTAAATAGTCGATTTTGTGTTTTTGTTTAGCGAATTAATTGACGTATTTCATCAAAGAAGAATAAATTCAACAAACATACAATAAATAAAATGTAATACAAAATACACCAAAATATTGACAGTTACTGAAAGCACATAAAAGGATGACAGAACTTGACTTTTATCGACTCCGTGTTCGGAGCTTACAACGAAACACCTCATCACAGCCTTTACAACTTTGCAACCCTCCAAACTCTGGGAAAGCCTTATTAGCCATTACCCGCAAGGTTATGTCTCTCACTCAGTCACAGGTCCTCTAAACTTTGCACATTATGTGCCGCTTATTACAGCTTATATGAACCCTAAATACTAATCAGCTCTAGCAAGGTTTTTCTATTCATAGTAATCTTGTAATTACTGACTACATACTTCTATAGAAACATAAGTTTAAACTTTTCACATTTCCCTTCATTATGTGTAAACTTTTCTACGAATTAACGCCCCACTACTCAGGACAATAGGGTAAACATCAGAAGAAGGTTAGATGCAGAGATGCGCCTCACTGCCCCGTTCTCAAGCAATCAAGCGAGGGAGACGCTGGCTGATGTTATATTAAACTCTATATCTGGCAAACGTCCATACCTACCTCCAGCACTTGGATTACATTACTTTAATAAATTGCGTTTCCTTTCTCCAGTCCTATGCATTCCAATTGAAATATAAAATTGCGTTATTATGAACGTAACCTAGAAGTTTCTAAATTATTGCATACAAATAAAAACACTCATTGAAATCATGTAAAAACAAATATATGTGTTATAAATTCGTAATTTAGTAAGTTATTCCAAATACTAGGTTTTTTTTGGAATTAAACAATATTAATAACACAAATTAACGCAAAGGATTGGAAATGTAATCGGTGATAGGATTAGATTGCTCTGGACAAAGCCGGCCAAGGTATTAATTAAAACAGTAACAGGTGATATATATATGGTTATAAAGTATCACAAAGTTCGCAGGCGTAAGGGTTCTGTATTGCCACAGGACATTGTGTAATTCATTTTAAATTTATTTTTGTTAAATAATGAGAGAGTTTTTTTGTTTACTCACAATGTTTTTTATAATTTACTTTATAACAATAATGAATTTTTTCTGTATTACTTATTAGTCGCTATTCATTAGTAGCGTAAGACAGACGTAGTGTAGAGGAAACTGCACTACAAAACCTATGAAATTGACACTAAAATACTTTATAAAAAGTCGACACATTTTAAACTCTCTTGAATATATTTATTATAAGTTGGAAAATAAATTTATTTCAATAGTTTTGAAAATCAATTAATTTTTGGCCTTAAATATAGATTTCGGATTAAAATAATGATAGATTTTCTGTAGTCTATTATTTATTCATCTATATTGATAAGTAACATGTAATAGAGGGAGGGTAGAGGAAATTGCACTATAAAGCCTATGGCATTCGTACTAAAACCCTTTATAAAATGTGGCTACAACTTGATTGATAAAAAGTTCATCTCCGGTTGAGAGAAGGTTCACAAGAGGGGTGATTATGACACAGCTTCCCCTCTCGCTGCTACCCTTGCATCATCCCTCTTCTTGGTAATAGAAACAAAATACGGCGGTTTTTCTAGTCAAGTCTAATACTTTATTCAGCTAAGATACACAGTATAATGCTATTTGTGGCTCCAATTTGCTTTTGTCGCACCTTTATGACTAAATGAAAGAGTAACAACAGCTGTAGGGGATCATTTACACGGAAATATACTTTTTGTTCCAATCTTGCAGGGTGCAGTGGATGTCAAAAAGTAAACGAGCTACAATTTACTTCTCTCCCACGGATCCCTCTCTAAGTTCCTAGTGGAAGGCTATTTTCTCAGAGATTAAAGATCCTTCCCTCTCTAGGGCCAAGTGGATCCTTACTTGTCTTCCAGTTTAAGGATCCTTCTCTACGTCCCTAATGGCGAGTTACTTATCTCCTAGTTAAAGGATCCCTGTCCTTGACGCTAGTGGGGAACTACTGGTCTCGCAGATTAAAGGTCTTTCTCTATCTCTCTCCAGTAGAGTTTCTTAAACTCTTCTATAAGGATAAAACTATATGTCCCTAGTGGAGAATAACTTGTCCTTCAATTCAAGGGTCTCTCTCCATATCCCTAATGGAGAGTTACTTATCTCCTAGTTAAAGGATCCCTCTCCTTGACGCTAGTGGAGAACTACTGGTCTCGCAGATTAAAGGTCTTTCTCTATCTCTCTCCAGTAGAGCTTCTTAAACCCTTATATAAGGATAAAACTATATGTCCCTAGTGGAGAATAACTTGTCCTTCAATTCAAGGGTCTCTCTCCATATCCCTAATGGAGAGTTACTTATCTCCTAGTTAAAGGATCCCTCTCCTTGACGCTAGTGGAGAACTACTGGTCTCGCAGATTAAAGGTCTTTCTCTATCTCTCTCCAGTAGAGTTTCTTAAACCCTTCTATAAGGATAAAACTATATGTCCCTAGTGGAGAATTACTTGTCCTTAAATTCAAGGGTCTCTCTCCATATCCCTAATGGAGAGTTACTTATCTCCTAGTTAAAGGATCCCTCTCCTTGACGCTAGTGGAGAACTACTGGTCTCGCAGATTAAAGGTCTTTCTCTATCTCTCTCCAGTAGAGTTTCTTAAACCCTTCTATAAGGATAAAACTATATGTCCCTGGTGGAGAATTACTTGTCCTTCAATTCAAGGGTCTCTCTCCATATCCCTAATGGAGAGTTACTTATCTCCTAGTTAAAGGATCCCTCTCCTTGACGCTAGTGGAGAACTACTGGTCTCGCAGATTAAAGGTCTTTCTCTATCTCTCTCCAGTAGAGTTTCTTAAACCCTTCTATAAGGATAAAACTATATGTCCCTAGTGGAGAATAACTTGTCCTTCAATTCAAGGGTCTCTCTCCATATCCCTAATGGAGAGTTACTTATCTCCTAGTTAAAGGATCCCTCTCCTTGACGCTAGTGGAGAACTACTGGTCTCGCAGATTAAAGGTCTTTCTCTATCTCTCTCCAGTAGAGTTTCTTAAACCCTTTTATAAGGATAAAACTATATGTCCCTGGTGGAGAATTACTTGTCCTTCAATTCAAGGGTCTCTCTCCATATCCCTAATGGAGAGTTACTTATCTCCTAGTTAAAGGATCCCTCTCCTTGACGCTAATGGAGAACTACTGGTCTCGCAGATTAAAGGTCTTTCTCTATCTCTCTCCAGTAGAGTTTCTTAAACCCTTCTATAAGGATAAAACTATATGTCCCTAGTGGAGAATTACTTGTCCTTAAATTCAAGGGTCTCTCTCCATATCCCTAATGGAGAGTTACTTATCTCCTAGTTAAAGGATCCCTCTCCTTGACGCTAGTGGAGAACTACTGGTCTCGCAGATTAAAGGTCTTTCTCTATCTCTCTCCAGTAGAGTTTCTTAAACCCTTCTATAAGGATAAAACTATATGTCCCTAGTGGAGAATTACTTGTCCTTCAATTCAAGGGTCTCTCTCCATATCCCTAATGGAGAGTTACTTATCTCCTAGTTAAAGGATCCCTCTCCTTGACGCTAGTGGAGAACTACTGGTCTCGCAGATTAAAGGTCTTTCTCTATCTCTCTCCAGTAGAGTTTCTTAAACCCTTCTATAAGGATAAAACTATATGTTCCTAGTGGAGAATTACTTGTCCTTCAATTCAAGGGTCTCTCTCCATATCCCTAATGGAGAGTTACTTATCTCCTAGTTAAAGGATCCCTCTCCTTGACGCTAGTGGAGAACTACTGGTCTCGCAGATTAAAGGTCTTTCTCTATCTCTCTCCAGTAGAGTTTCTTAAACCCTTATATAAGGATAAAACTATATGTCCCTGGTGGAGAATTACTTGTCCTTCAATTCAAGGGTCTCTCTCCATATCCCTAATGAAGAGTTACTTGTCTCCCAGTCCTTCTTAAATTCACAGTAGATATTTACATTATAGATGTCAATAAAGTGTAGTCCAGACATCAGGATAAATCTGATAAAACTTAAAGACTGAATTAATTCCTGATATATCCAACAGGTTTTATTTCTCACCCTAACTCTCCCTATGTTTATATTTTTGTTGTTTGCCTTTTAGAGATTGAACAATTTAAAATACAGGTTTTCGAAGTATCATTTACTGTATTATTTTTTTACATTACGGATATCAATTATAAAAAGATATACACATTTTCACTATACTTATAATTAAAAGAAGGAAACAAGACACAAACTAAAAAACTGTTGTCTTCACTTTTGGTATCACTTTTGATCCGTCGCTACACGAAGTACTACAATTAACAAAATCTGGTCTTCGCTTACATCCCCCAAGAGCTTTTCGTAGCATCATAGAACTTTCGTCATCAATTCGAAACTGTCTATGAAAGCCAGAATCTATTTTTTCTAAATGCACTTTGAGCAGAATTGTCTAATTAAAGATTTAATATTTAAATTACCTGATTCTCTAGTTTCCTTAAACTTTTATTTGTAACAAGATCTATTTTTTTTATTAATTTTTTTCAATTTATTATAAATTTTAAAAAACACAAAATGTCTATTTTTCAATAGAAAAGTTAAACTTTTAATTGTATGTTAAAATAACAGATTTTTTTGTTTTATATAGGCATAAATCTGCTGATCTTTCAATGTGTCTGGAATAGATTCTCCTTAAATCGTTTACAATATCTTATCATGGGTCATCTTCCCATAAGCGAGCAATCTCCTACTGTTTCTGCTACTCTCTTTCCGGGAATACAGCTTCTATGGTCGCTTCCAGCTTTCTTATTTTCGTCATCCATTGACAAATGTTTTCTCTATCGTATGTTTGTGCTTTTTGCTATGTCCCTGTTAGTACACTTCTACTAAGGTTTTGATTTCCAGCATTCTCTTTGTCTTTGCTGTGTCCGGTTGTGTTTTAGCAGGACATATCATATTCATTTTAACACTGCTTTGTATTCCCATATTTTTATTTCTTCCTATTGAATTTCTCAAACAATTCACAATTAAGTTTTATTTATTCATTCACTTTCGCTACGTGACAGAGCGATGCCCAGATATTTGGATTCTGTAACTTGTTCTATTGTGTTACCACTACGTAAGGTGGGGGCGTTGTGGTAGCTTACAATCATCTCTGACACACTGGAGGCTTGGTGGTTGGGAATAGCAACCTACATCTAGAACTCTTCTTATAGACTAGTGCGCCAGCTTGGAGCCGGACTGATAAATTACTGATAAAATGACAATCAACGGAAAAATCGAAAAATCAAATACGTCTGAAAACATGAAACATCAGATAGTAAAATCAAAGAGACCAGGAGATATATTAAGCGGAAAGAAACCTAATAGACAGCTGAGCTTTGCAAGAAACGAATAGAAAAAGTAGAGGCAAACTAAAATCTGGAGAATACATCTTGATGATACGTAAGGATATGAGAGGAAGGACTGGTGAAAGATAGCAAACATATCAAAGGTACCAGAACGTGATTGCAGAATGCAAATAATATTAGAAAGGATCTTCTTTTTAAAAGTTAGACTTTAGGAAGAAAACTTTGGCAACATTTGGAAATACGCTCCATATAATGTTAACGCTACAACAGAAAGAGAGAAATAAATTCTACGAGATTCTACAACAATGTCCATTATGTAAGTACTTGAATTAAATTTAATCTTTCTGATTATCTTTGCATCGAAACATTTAAAAAAATATATGTATGCAGTAGTTAGCTCATCAAATTTGATGTAAATAAACTACAACATTTCTGGTAAACCATTTATCTTACCTACTTGTAGTAACTAGGCTTTGCGAATGGATACAAACAGTTGGAGCCACAACCATGTTATGCGCCATAAGGAAATCTTTAGGTAAAAGTAAACATGAATTACAGTCAAAAGAACTATATGTACTTCGTGTACATATATTACGGAAACATTATAACCAATAGCAACATCTTTTTCATAACTTTAACACAACCACTTTGATAAGAAAAGACTCAACGGAATAAAATAGCAAAACCCTATTTTTCGAACGATTATTAACTAAGTTTACATAAGGAATTAGATTTGATGTCCTCTTAATAATAAATTTCAATTGTCATTTCAGATTACTAAAATCATAATTGCCTGAAAACGCCATTATAAAATTACAATTTTTAATGTTTAAATATAAATTTTATATCACAAACAATCTCTATGCGTGATAGATTTCAAAACAAATTCACTAACGTTTTTCAACTCCCTGACTTTACTGCGCCGCACCAGGCAACAATTTGTTTCTGATTTTATTACAGAATTCAATTCTGTGAGTGCGAAATCCAATCGAGGACATGCGAGTGGCGTAATGCAGTTTTACGTAACTGCGAATCATGCATATCACGTTGGCAATATTACGAATAATTCTACATTTTTAAGGTACTTATTGTAGTGTTTAGATGGAAAAGTAATAATATAGGTCTAAACTTCAATTTATAATAGAGACATTTGTAATATGTCGGGAAAATTGTTTTTCGAACTATAAAGACTTCATATCCATGACGTAACTTGCATATTGTGAACTACAGACGTTTCCAGGATTTGAATAATTACATCTAAGAGTATTATACTTAAATGTCTCAAATAATATAGGATTTTCATAAATGCTTTATATTTTATGGTTTCAATTAAAAATTGTTTCCATGAGGGTCCGTTTATATCCTTGTGGGAGACTTGTACGTTGGGAAGAGAATAGATTTGGTGTTGTCAGGTACAGCAATATGAGGGACGTCATTGATAACCACGATTCCTCCGATGGTAAGTCTACAACCAATTTCATGTTACTAAATTGCTTCTAGTATTGAGTAACATTGTATACATTTTTCTAAGTACAATTTTAGAACTAATAAATTGTAGCACAAAATTGATATAGTTATTCTAAAACTGGATGATATACTTTTATAATTACGACTCGAAAATTTTAAACTTCAAGGACTTTTATCATACTAATATTTATTTATCTATTTTTACATACATTATTTTTAATATACAAACTATATATTGGAAAATGGAGAACAGATACAAGTAATTTTATTTTGCTTTGAGGTTTGCATTTGATAAAAAAAAGGCAATTATATGAGGAAGATAATTTAATAAGTTACTGAAGTAAAAAGTAAACTTTGCTTACACGTGACTGCTTTTTCTTATTAAAAAAAAAACATAAATGTAAAAACACAACTAATCTTAAAGTTTAAAGGAATATGATTCAAATTTTTATTTTATTCACACATTATGCAGTATTTTTTCTAAATTTTTAAGCTATATTAATATAACACCTCCTAGAATATTAAAACCAATTACATCGTCTACAAGCAATCTGTTTCTTTATTCTAAACAACCTTTAATGTAATTTACAGACCCTATGTTTTAAAAACTGAACTTGCGTTTACTTTCAAGGAATTCCATTTTAACAAAACATAACCTAAAATTCCCTATTCTAACCTAACATCTAATAACCTATCTAAAACAACTTAACCTAAACTAATTCCGTGTTACCTAATTTAATCTAACACATTACAAAGCAGCATTCGTCTAAAGTAATAATAAAGAAATACCGATTGTTATTCGCAGAAGATATTGGTAGCCCTGCTCGCATTTAAGATTATCTTCACGAACATAACTTAACCTTAATCTGTAGCCTGAGGGGAAGCATTGAGCAATCTGAAGCAGTATTATCTATCAAAGTGTAATGTTTGGCTCGGAGCTAATGCAAAGTCTCGCTGTAGCCCTTCATTATGTAAACCTCTTGCTTTCATTTACATTTGTACTACTTAACCCCAAAACATAATACTCTTTGCATACAAAATACATGTATCTAAGGGCTATGTATGTGTATAACTATGTGTTTTATTAAATTTTTAATTTATTATTATCTGTTAAACATTTACTGTAAATATCATATATGCTGTTTCTCAAATACAAAATAATAATATTAAAAATGTTAAAGATGAAATTCTAAAATGTCTAATTATATTGACAAAGGGGACGAAAATCCCTTAATAATTACATTCTAGTAACAATGAGTTATTAATATATCTAGTTATAGGATTTACACTATGACAATTAGAAAATGAATAAAAAGTTTTAGAGTGTCAGACAATTAACTATAGACGAATTGTTATAAAATATTGCAAAATTAGATATATGTTAGAATAAACAATGTCATAAGGCACTTTTTACACATGATGCACTACTAAAAATAATCTTACAAAATGAAGATCTTATAAATAGGAGTTTTTCATACTCTGAAACAAGCAAGTATTAGTAAATCCTTCAAATTCCTACCATTTAAACAATAAATTCCCCCATATAAAGAAGAACTATAATCATGTTATAAACGTGCGAGAGTCCAGAAGAATAAAGAAGGCTTAATGGAGCTTTAACATAAAAATTAGGATAATTACGAATTCAATTAGAGCACACATTTATTTTATCTAAGAAGAAAATCTATTTTAGATGGAAATAATCTTTTTATTGTTAATAAAATGGGAGGTTTGAATAGAATATGGTAGTGATAAATAATAAAAGAATAAGAGTGGAAAATCCCTGATTGTATTTCAGCACATTGGTTACAACAAAGGTACAATATTACAGTAGCACAATCTTTGTTATTACAAATAGGTGGCGTTCACACTAGTTAAAAGGAGTCTTTTGTGTGAGTAGCAATAGATTTATTACATATTTGTGAAGTAATTAGTATAGTTGCATAGCGTTATAAGGACGTAGTAAAAAAACCATCAAGTCAAGTACTGGGGTTAGGTTGTAGTGAAGGGAGGTGTTGTATCGGCGTAATCCAAACTATTCCACTAACTCAATCGAGGAAGGGAGGACCTACCACACCTATTCGTTCACAATAATAGGCACTTTAAAAAAATATTTAGTCAAGCAGAATAAATCAAATAATAGCCAAGTCGTTTTTGCATATCTAAGCATAATGTACAAATATAATTATAACTTATATGTATATTTTAATGTTTTAACAATGTTTTTACACTTCCTGCCAGAGATCGTAAGAGCACAAAAGTATTTAATAAAAGAATAAGGATTTTCACTGTATAAACCACGAGTGAATATTATTAAGGAATTAGAGAAACAATATTTATTTTAAATTTATATATACATATATTTATATATATATATATATATATATAAAATTCAATTATAATTCTTGTATTTGTATTTTGACTTAGTTCTTTATTAATACACAAGAATACATATTGAGATATTATTTATATATATATATATATATATATATATATATATATATATAATATATAAAGTTAGAAATATAAACAGCAATATAAAATGGATACAACAAATACCTCATAAAACATATACAATAAATGTACAAAAAATAATAAAAATCTACTTAAAATATAAATACACCAATAACAAAATAGAAAAATTAACAAATATATACAAGAAAGAATACTACGGTCCAACATACAAACCAAACAAAGAAAATAATAAAATATCTTAATAACACAAACCACAAAACAAATACAGAAAAACATTACCTATCAGGAATTTACAAAATTACATGTAACGACTGCAAAGCAATTTACATAGGGAAAAACAACCAGATCTTTTAAAATAAGATTTGAAGAACATTACAGAGCATTCAAAAATTAAAATACAAAAGTATCAAATGTTGCAGCACACCTAATATTACATAAACATGAAATAACAAATTACGAAAATAACCTAATAATAATTGAAATAAATAATAACCCAATAGAACTAAACTCACTAGAAAAATACCACATTTATAAAAACATACACAAAACTTTAATGTACCTACAGACATCATATGCAGACGACGTACTATTCAAAAACATTATACACGCGACTCAAGAGGAAATGTGTGTGACGTCAAAAAATACCAACATCACGGACCGAACATCCACACCAGAAAAATAGAGAAAAAATAAGCAGTGATTCGACAATGGTCAAATGACCGAAAGGTGCCTCATCACACAAGGTAAAATTATTGCAGTTAGTGGTGGAAAAAATGATTTACAAGTAATAATAATAACTTCATAATGTCAGTGCAACGAAAAAATAATGGACAACATGAAATATCACGATATATATATATATATATATATATATATATATATATATATATATATATATCACTTCCACTATATGTACTTGAACAAGAATCTTATTTGATATTTATGCGAAATTAACTTTCAAAGATTGATAGTATCTCCATTATCGAGCATCACTGACCGGGGGTTGTAGTAGAGCTACAGAACTATAGGTCTACTACAACTCCCGGTCAGTGATACCCGATAATGGAGATACTGTCAATCTTTGAAAGATAACTCGCATAAATACCAAGTAAGATTCTTGTTTAAGAACATATGGTGAAAGTGAATACAAGAAAACAGTGTTGAAAATTTATATATATCGATACATATATCGAATACAAAAACATCGATAATCTGTATTACCACTAGTTGGAATATTTATCTGCAACAAATGAGAGTCTTTTAAAGGTAAAAAATAAGTTCATTTATTTAGTAATATAAAAAACATCTAACTGGAAATAGAGGTGTAATATTTCAATCACAATATCATTAAATTGATGTACTTCTTTGAAATATAATTTTAAATTAAATTTAATAAATAATTTACAATAAATCAGCTCCCTTTAGAATAGATATCTAAATCGACCACCACTTGTGACTAACGCTAGAGCTAAATAAACCCTAGGTTACGCTGTAGGAGTCTTACAGGTGTGCTGACTTAGAGGGAACTAATAATTATTAAATTTATGTTATGGTGTAATATATTACACATTTTGTTTCTATATTTATAATGAAATACTTTAGGGCATTACTACATGGATAAATTTACTCTGAATTAGTTCCAACAGATATGGCGGCGAATCTACAAGGAGTAATTAATTAAGCATTCACGTACCTTACACACATTCTGTGCAGTAGGATAAACTAATTTTGTCACTACAGTTAAAGTCCCATTCTAAACAATTGTACTTTAGATTTTTATTTCGCCATGGTACTTATTCTAGGCTATAAAATAACATTAAAATCATACAAATCCCTACTACTCCAGTATTTGATAAATCGTATATTTTAAAATTCTAAAACCCTCTCGTTTACCCACTTAGCGAGAAGTCAGGAATAATGACGTAGCTAAACGGAGACTGCTTTGGAACTGTGTAGTGAAAGAAAATTGCTTTTTGAAAAGTTTAATTGAATTGTAAGAGACGTTTTTTATATTCCTCAATAAAAGTGGTCTATTTAACAAGAAGCAATCATCGAAAGTTCTACAAAATAGTAGATAATTTGGTTTCTGGAATATTATTAGACCTTATTTCCGAGCCTTTACGATTGCTCGCATCTTTTTATTCCCATATTATTTATTGAATATAACACATTTTGTTTTGCTATTAATAAATGTAACGCTTCATAGCTATATTAATGTATATAAAGTATATTTGAAATATTTGTGCAACAAAAAAAATAGTTACTTGAATCTTCTCTGAGGGAAATTGATAAATGAGAGATTATTTTATTATTACATCCTATATTTGTGCCTTATCTGTTCAAGTTGTCAAAGTTAAAAGATAGATCGTCGTTAAGCCTTGTCCAGTTTAACAGAAGGAAATCTTTGTACTCATTTAAATTACGTGTCCCACAAAAAAAATATTCCGAAATATTAAGGCTCAAAGTTTCTATTGTGACACATGGATATATTGAAGCATATGGTTAGATCTATTGTTGCACACATGTTCCAGTCTTTTGTTATACACATTGACCAATCTATTGCTGTACACATCGATCGATCTATTGTTGTACACATGCACTTCTCTATTGTTGTCCACATGGATTAATCTATTATAGATATGCTCCAGTCCATTGTTGTACACATTACCCAGTCTATTGCTGTACACATCGATCGATCTATTGTTGTACACACGCACTTCTCTATTGTTGTCCACATGGATTAATCTATTATAGATATGCTCCAGTCCATTGTTGTACTAATTACCCAGTCTATTGCTGTACACATGGATCACTCTATAGCTGTAGATGTGATCTTGTCTATTATAGTACGCATGATCCAATTTTTTGTTGTACACCTGACAAAATATATTGTTATACACATGGCCCAAACCTGTCACCGTTATAATTAAGTTAGAAAATTTCAGTCAATGGAAATTCAAAGTTCATGAACTTTAAAAGATTTCAGAAGAAAATTGGCATTCAATGTTGAATTTAAAGTTCAATCAGCGAATTAAAAGGTGTTTTATATATATAACGATTGGTATTGGGGTTTTTGAAAGCTCTTACTATATAGGGTTTTTTCAAAAACGTTCGTAATTCAAACTCAGGCTTTTATTCAAATCGTTCTTTTTAAATTTAAAGACAACTCTTTAATGACATTCACAACAAATTCATTTTGAACTAGTATAGTGTATTGATCTCATATCTAAGAGAATTTTTATTTTAAAATTGTTAGGGCATATAAGATTGCTTTAATAGTGACAACGGGTAATTTTATTCCTAAATAAATCTCGTAACGGCTGAGTTAAACATCATTAAACTAAGGTTGGTCTAATAAACTAGGGTTTATAATTGAAACTAAACTCTACTTTCATTGTGTTAAACATATAAAATGTATAGCATTGTATTTTATTACCATTACTCAAGTATAGATATAAAGATCGAAAATTATTGCGATATGATATGCATAATTCCTAATGACTCAAAAGTTTATTAATTTCTTACTGAGTTATGACCTGAAGTAAATATATTCCTACAATTTTTCGACATAGTATTTTAATTATACACATACAATTTAATCTTTGTGTAAATATTCCATCAGGCGACCTAAGAAATTAAATAAAGTATGATATTTGAATGTGTTTGTTAATTATAAAATAAAACTGCAAAAAGGTAACCAAATGGACAGTATGAGGCAATAAATAAACATCACAGAAGGTTTAGGAGCAAGAACCTCGTAAAGTACGACAATGTAGTCAAAGTTAAGGCACCGTTAAGAAGGAAACTTTTATGGAGATTGAACGATACTTAAGTTGTAGAATAAACGCAATAATTGGCTAGATAGGAGACCCTAATTCTCTTATAAAACTTACTTTCGTTTTATCTGTTATTTAAATGTGATATGTTTCGATTTGCCTATATTCCTTTAGGAACAGAAATTCCGTTAATCAGTCACGATAGACCGAAGGTGATGTTCAAGGAATGTGAATCCAAAGCAATCAGGCGAACTTATGGAGCTTTGCCAGACTCGCAGTTAAGTCTGGCGGTATTAAAGTCTTTAAACCTGATTGCATGATAAATGCCTGTGGAAACATTTAAGCGGCAGACATGAGAAGGCTATTGATTCTACATTCCAGAATTACGACTAGATGCAGTACGATTGTACAGACATTATTTTGTAATTAATTACGTATTGATATCTGTGAAGTTAAATTACTTAAAAAGTCAGGTACAATTTCAAACCTGTAAAGTCATTAGGAGAAACTAATACATTTTAAATGATAAATACAGATTTCAAAGATACAGCAATGGATATCTCTTACACCTTATCATTACCACTTACTTTACTTTATTCAGTGCCAGTTCTTAGTGTATCACTATTTCTTTGCCTATTCTCCCAGTAAAGGCATTATTAGTTTTTGAAGAACCCAAATTTAAGCATAAAGTCGAAGCAAAATATAACCAAACAAATTGAAATTTCAGAAACTAATGCAAATTCGTCACAACAAAGAAAAGAATTGTTTATTAGTTTCCTTTCCAGGGTTCGAGATTTTATCTGCAAGAGAAATCAGACTTTTCGTCTGTTGTTTTGTAATTTAAATTATGTTTCATTACGTAATTGTTAATTCTAGAACCTTCTAGAAGTGAGGCGTTTAGAAATTACGAGAAATGACTAGAAACTGCTAGTCGACACATAAAGGGTTTTGTGGTTTTGTAATTTAAATTTTTTTCACTATACAATTGTGAATATCTAGAACCTTCTAGAAGTCAGAAGATTAGAAATTACTAGAAGCGGCTAGTCGATATATAAAGGATGAAGGGGGATTGGTGTTTCTAATGTAATGAAGGTAATTGTTAATTCTAGAACCTTCTAGAAGTGAGGCGTTTAGAAATTACGAGAAATGACTAGAAACTGCTAGTCGACACATAAAGGGTTTTGTGGTTTTGTAATTTAAATTTTTTTCACTATACAATTGTGAATATCTAGAACCTTCTAGAAGTCAGAAGATTAGAAATTACTAGAAGCGGCTAGTCGATATATAAAGGATGAAGGGGGATTGGTGTTTCTAATGTAATGAAGAGAGTGAAGCTTTAGTGATAAAGTGACAGTGTGAGTTCGGTATAAATATACCATTAGTAAGTTATTTAATATTAGACATTCTTAGAACTGTGTTTGGACGCTTTATAAACGTTGAGTATGCAAATATTACTAGCTGAAAACGTATGGGAGTTATTAAATAGTAATTAGTATAAACTAACCTTAAAAATAATCGTATCTCTGTAAGAACCTAACCGTACATGGGATAAGGCAACTATAGGCTGATATGCAAGAATTATAAACATATACACAAGCATTGCCATATTATCGATGTGTGTTGTTAGCCGATGGTAGAGGAATACTGTCCTAAGTTCCATCTGCAATAAAACTATATTACTAAAGAAAATATTAGGTGAGATCCACTCTTGGGAATACTGTGGCCATATAAAGCTGGGTATAAAAGCAACCAAGTTATCGCAAAGTTGTAATGTACTCGAGTATATTGGCTCATCACTTGATAAGATATATCTTGCTTTTAATAAAGGGTAGATGTAAGAACTAGGTTTACATAGATTTTTGTAGCTATAAACTATCAACGTGAATAAACAGTATGGACTAATATTAACAAATTACTATAGTGATTATTCATTGTTTTTTAATATTTACTTACATTATATTATTGCTTATGGGTTATATTGTCTATGACCATGGTTGAAAACTTTACGTTTAAAAATATTAACGCCTTGATGACTATGATTTTAGTAATTTAATTCAAAATTTAACCAATACAAATGTTATTGATACCAATAGGTGTTTTCATCCGTGTTTTATTATTATCATTGTTATCAAAAAAATACCCTATAGCTTTATATAAAAACTTTTGCTACTACTAGGTTGTGTTTATATTATTTCAACAATTATTTACTGCAATGGGGGCATATAGGTTGTTCGTTAAGTGTATCTTCCAGATTGGGTCATGTGCCTGTAATTTTAAAGTAAGTTATTGTTTTTACTATTTATTCACAAAATATTATTGTTTGAGGATTATATTGTCTATGACGATCATTGAAACTTTATGTTTGAAAATATTAACGCATTGATGACTATGATTTTAGTAATTTAATACAAAATTTAGCCAATACAAATGTTATTGATACCAATAGGTGTTTTCATCCGTGTTTTATTATTATCATTGTTATCAAAAAAATACCCTATAGCTTTATATAAAAACTTTTGCTACTTCTAGGTTGTGTTTATATTATTTCAACAATTATTTACTGCAATGGGGGCATATAGTTTGTTCGTTAAGTGTATCTTCCAGATTGGGTCATGTGCCTGTAATTTTAAAGTAAGTTATTGTTTTTACTATTTATTCACAATATATTATTTTTTGAGGATTATATTGTCTATGACGATCATTGAAACTTTATGTTTGAAAATATTAACGCATTGATTATTATGATTTCAGTAAGTTTATTTCAAAATAACTAAAGCTAAGCATTTTCGATACCAATAAGCGTTTTCATCTCTGTTTTATTACTATCATTGCTCTAGAAAAATAGCTTTATTTTATTACTTTCGCAAATTATGGGTTATTTTTATAGTATTTCAACAAATGTTTACCGCAATGGGGCTGGGCACTGTTATTTAAGTGTGTCTTCCAGACTGAGATCGTGTCTAGAATTTTAATAGAATATCTGTGGTAGAAGTAACCTGTAAAGCAAACAATTTACATACAAAGTCATTATACTTTACATTTCTGGATCACGAGATCATTGTCTAGATGGCATTTCTAGAGATCATTGTCTCTACCCTACCTTCGTTATAACCATGGATTTTTTTCTGGTACTTTTTCAGTTGTTATTCCTCCATAAAATCTCTCTTAACCTCTTGAAAATTTCTCGTTTGTTTTTCACTATCCCATTTATTATTTTTTTACACTATTATTTCACTCTTTATCTCAATTGTTATTGTCAACCTGAGGGATATTTCACACGATCCAATTCGTACACTAGATGTTCTCATTCTAAAACGTAAGTTTGTCTTCTAATTATCCATTTCAAATAGTTTCTATTTTTTTCAGTGATATATTATTTATTATTGTATGGTAAATATCGTTATTTCTAGAGATTAGTTGTATGGCGTTTCAGTTTAGTAGATTTATTTCCTTATTACAATATTTCTTTTATTGCCTTTTCACAATACGAAATCTCCTTGTTTTTTGTGAATAAAAATCTATAAACAACTTCATTCTTTAGATCTATTTACACAGATCGTAATATTCATTACTCCAATTTGTACTTTCCACATATTTGGAATAGTGTCTGATTCACATAAACTCTCTACTGTATAAATTCGTTGTAGATGGTTCAATTATTATTGACCCTCAGGGGATGTGCAGACTAGCCGCACCTACTTAGAGGGGTTTGGCATCCAACTACAAACACCAAATATTCAACACAATCCTTAAACATTCCAACACTTACACCTTCTCTTGAGGATTTTCGACTGGTCAGAACCGTTGCGTGTTGGGAATGCTGAAAAGGCCAGATATTGACAAATTCTGGTCCAGGATGCTGATGTGAGCTAGCTCTACGAGACGCAAACGTGGCTGCTCTCTGCCAGCCGCTTCGGCCCTTGGTCAGGGAGTGTCTGCGGTGCACAGGTGTTGGAGCCGGTAATACAAGAGCTTCCCTAAGAAGTAAAGCTATTGGCTCCAGAATTCTGTTGATGGGGAATGATATTTAAGTGATCCGTGCGTGTATCCGTTCTTATAGCCTCGTCTGTAACGCCTGACACGATCGCTGACCTAAAAACATTATTGGAAGCTAGAAATATGTCTAATGGAATGCGTTTTAAGAGGATGCCTCAGGATTCACCTGAAGAGCTTAAGGTTGATGACAGGAACAAAAGGTTGATGGTGGCAATGTCACAGACACTGTCTGGAACAAAGTATTTATTATTTATTAGTGCCGGGGAAGGAAAAGATCTTTCTACAATTTCTCGTGTCCTTATTAACAAAGACATTACTGCCTGAGCTGTAGGTCCTGTAGCCTCTATTAACAAACGTAGAAACGGAACACTGTTAGTTGCAACTTCCACTGAGAGAAAAACTCGTTCCCTTTCAAAAATGACCTCTTTCATTGTAAAGATTCAATGACCAGGTCATTGTATCTGTGGCTCCCCATAGATCTTTGATCTTCTCAAGGGAGAGATCTTATACTTTGAACAAGTAGAGATCTTATGAACGTGTCTGTGGATGAAATTAAATCAGAGCTGGCATCTCAGACAGTATCGAAGACAAAAGTCAATCAGGGAGCCAAACAAGTGTATGAAATATGCAAAAGCGCCATATATTCTAACTTTTGGCGAACCGGAATTACTCGTATACATTTATGCAGGTTATCAAAGTCTCTCAGTGATATGGATGTGGCTAATCCGCGGCGAGGCTTTAAGTGTCAACGTTTCGGGCACATTAGTTCATTCTTTTCGAAGCAGGGTTGTACGCTGTAATTGTAGTGTCGAGGGTCATGATGAGAAAGAGTGAGTCAATTCTTTAAAGTGCACCTACTTCGGTGGTGAACACCCAGAGCGGTCTTTTAACTGCCCTACCTTTAAAGAGGAGAAGGGTATTCTGAGCGTCATGGTTAAATAGAGGATTGCTTTTTCAGAGGCAATGAAAGTATATAGTGCCCAAAGTTAGTAACCAAAGGTTGATGGAAAAAACCTATACCGCTACTCTAATTGCTACAAGGTCTAATTGCTACAGGTGAATGGTGTACCGCAGGGCAGCGTACTAAGCGTAAGGCTGTTTGCCGTTGCTATTAATAGTATAACTTGTAATATACAATCTCCGGTACACTGTTCTCTCTTTGTAGATGATTTCTGTATGTATGTGCATGGTCGTAACATGGCAACCGCTGAAAGATCTTTGCAGTTATAGTTATAGTTAGTTATACACAGATTATAGGAATGGTCAAAAACTACAGGTTTTAAATTCTCTGCTTCGAAGACCCAATGTGTAGCATTTAGTCGTCGGAGGCAACACCCGGAGCCGATCCTTTATCTTGATGGGATTTAGCTTCAAACCACGGATAGTTTTCGATTTTTGGGTATTTTATTTCATAAAAGTCTCTCATGGAGTCCTTATGTTCGTGATTTGAAGGTTAGATGCAGCAAGAACTTGGATATGCTAAGAGTCCTTTGTGGTACGAATTGGGGAGCAGACAGAACTTGTATGCTTCGCTTTTATCGTGCGGTCCTAAGATCGCGCATATATTATGGGTGTCAAGACTATTTATCCCCACGATCTACAGTTCTGAAAACATTCGATGCCGACCAAGCACTCTGGAGTTGCTATTGATGCGTTTAGAACTAGCCCAATGCTTAGTCTTCTTGTCGAAGCTGGGGAACCTTAACAAAACGACGTCAAATGCTACAAATATCGTACATTTCTGGTATTCGAAGTAAATCTAACCATCCGACATTCAAAATTGCGCCATTCGGCATAAGAGCGTTACGCATAACGGATAACAGTGACTTGGTACTTTCTACTATGTTCGACCGGCAATGTTCTTTCTACCTCCACGGATACTAAATACGCTACGTTTCGATTTCTCACTGTCCAGTTTATGCGTCGGGACGTAGTTACACGTACGGATTGCCCTCAGCTTGTAGTGTTTTCACAGTGGAAATATTTGCCGTTTTTAAAGCTCTACCCGTCATTCAATCTAGATTTTCTCATTACTTTTTGTGTTCCTATTCTAAAAGTGCACGTCAAGCCCTTCAGAACGTGTTCTCCGTAAACTCTTCAGTTGGGGATATTTTGTATGGGTACCAGGTCACTGTGGAATTACCGGTAACAAAATAGCGGATGAGGCGGCGATGATTGCTACTTGAATGGTGCCATCTACCATGGTGTCTGATTATAATTATATAAACGCTCATTGGCTGCTGCTTGGAATGATAAATGACATTGTGCCAATCAAAATAAGCCGAGGAAAATTAAGGATACGTCCTTCCATGGAGGTTATCTATTGGTTCGAAACTTGAGAGGAAGTAGCCGCTACGTGTCTTCGCATCGGTTACTCTTATCTAACTCATGATTATCTGATGCATCGTGAGGACCAGCCGTTGTGTCATTTCTGTGAAAATATCATCAGAATCGGTCATATACTGGTAGATTGTGGTGGTTTAAAGCATGTTCGTGACAGGTTTAAATTACAACGGAGTTTAAAGGTGGTGTAATAGGACGATGCCGAGGTCATCGACCGTGTCTTCATATTCCTTCGCCACATATATATACTTTTTAAACATAATATTTGAATTTTTAAAATTTACATATTTATTTATTTATATAGTATACAAATATTCATGTCAGTTTGTGATTAGAGTTTAATTATTGTTATCAAGCTTTTTTTAAATATTTCTTTTTATTTTCTACATTAAGTGTTAATTTTATTTGTTCTAAATTTATTGTTATGTTGTTTTGTTATTTATTGCTATATTGTTTTTTATTTATTGTTATGTTTGTATTTATTCTTATGTATTTATTATCACATATTTGTTGTTATAATATTAAAGTTATGTTTAAAATTTGTTTGTCATGATTTGTATTTTTTTGTTCTGTCTAAAATATTTTGATTTTACTTTGCTGTTTATTGGCAATCAAAACCATAATTGGTTTTTCGCAAGAAAAAAATCTTCCATTAGTAATTATTGGCCTTACCTTTCAAATATGTAGAGAATCCCCAGAGAATTCATGTGAGACGTAGAGAGAACGCTTAGTTATTACCCTTTACAAATGTATACGTAACACTTACATCCAAACCACAGACTTCTGTCATGGGAAGAACAGTGTTTGCTATGGGACGCATCCCATTCTACTCATGCACTGACATTACCTTAGTGACACTTTTAAATTTAACATTGTTTATAAATAATTGTCACTGTTACTAACTATGGTAAGACAGCTGTTATAGAGTCTGGATAAAATAAAATATCCATTTAGACTTCAATATCCCAAATACTGTTGTACATTGATATTTAGGAATTAAAAACATGTTTAAAACAGTTTATAATGTAAAATAATTTTTAAAATTAAAATATGAATTTAAAGCTTTATTTAATTTTCCTACAACTTGAGAGTTCAAGTGAACTTGCAGCCAAAGTTTACTTGTCTTGATATGACTTTAAAAGTTGGATTCACACAAGTTTGATAAAACGTCTTACACTCCCGTTGCATTTATATTTCAGCCTTGGTCTTTTGTCGTCAAGTTACCGCGACACTTGAGGCAAGTTTAATCTTAACTAGGAACTTTTCTATTATGTTCCGAGATCCCGCTTGATGAGTTATTTGGCTTGGAGGAAGAATGATAGACTTTTTGTCACGACAATCTTTCGAAGATCATAGTTGGTACGTAAAATTTAAATTATAATAGTATGTCATTATAGCACAAGAAATATGTCGTCACTCGTATGGAGGCTATGAGAAAGCATAACTTTATTGCAACAGGAGATATGTCGTCACTCGTATGGAGGCTATGAGGAAGCATAACATTATTGCAACAGGGGATATGTCGTCACTCGTATGGAGGCTATGAGGAAGCATAACTTTATTGCAACAGGGGATATGTCGTCACTCGTATGGAGGCTATGAGGAAGCATAACTTTATTGCAACAGGGGATATGTCGTCACTCGTATGGAGGCTATGAGGAAGCATAACTTTATTGCAACAGGAGATATGTCGTCACTCGTATGGAGGCTATGAGGAAGCATAACTTTATTGCAACAGGAGATATGTCGTCACTCGTATGGAGGCTATGAGGAAGCATAACATTATTGCAACAGGGGATATGTCGTCACTCGTATGGAGGCTATGAGGAAGCATAACTTTATTGCAACAGGAGATATGTCGTCACTCGTATGGAGGCTATGAGGAAGCATAACTTTATTGCAACAGGGGATATGTCGTCACTCGTATGGAGGCTATGAGGAAGCATAACTTTATTGCAACAGGGGATATGTCGTCACTCGTATGGAGGCTATGAGGAAGCATAACTTTATTGCAACAGGAGATATGTCGTCACTCGTATGGAGGCTATGAGGAAGCATAACTTTATTGCAACAGGGGATATGTCGACACTCGTATGGAGGCTACGAGGAAGCATAACTTTATTGCAACAGGGGATATGTCGTCACTCGTATGGAGGCTATGAGAAAGCATAACTTTATTGCAACAGGGGATATGTCGTCACTCGTATGGAGGCTATGAGGAAGCATAACTTTATTGCAACAGGGGATATGTCGTCACTCGTATGGAGGCTATGAGGAAGCATAACTTTATTGCAACAGGAGATATGTCGTCACTCGTTTGGAGGCTATGAGAAAGCATAACCTTATTGCAACAGGGGATATGTCGTCACTCGTATGGAGGCTATGATAAAGCATAACTTTATTGCAACAGGAGATATGTCGTCACTCGTATGGAGGCTATTAGGAAGCATAACTTTATTGCAACAGGGGATATGTCGTCACTCGTATGGAGGCTATGAGGAAGCATAACTTTATTGCAACAGGAGATATGTCGTCACTCGTATGGAGGCAATGAGAAAGCATAACTTTATTGCAACAGGGGATATGTCGTCACTCGTATGGAGGCTATGAGGAAGCATAACTTTATTGCAACAGGGGATATGTCGTCACTCGTATGGAGGCTATGAGGAAGCATAACTTTATTGCAACAGGGGATATGTCGTCACTCGTATGGAGGCTATGAGGAAGCATAACTTTATTGCAACAGGGGATATGTCGTCACTCGTATGGAGGCTATGAGGAAGCATAACTTTATTGCAACAGGAGATATGTCGTCACTCGTTTGGAGGCTATGAGAAAGCATAACCTTATTGCAACAGGGGATATGTCGTCACTCGTATGGAGGCTATGAGGAAGCATAACTTTATTGCAACAGGAGATATGTCGTCACTCGTATGGAGGCTATGAGGAAGCATAACTTTATTGCAACAGGGGATATGTCGTCACTCGTATGGAGGCTATGAGGAAGCATAACTTTATTGCAACAGGGGATATGTCGTCACTCGTATGGAGGCTATGATAAAGCAAAACTTTATTGCAACAGGGGATATGTCGTCACTCGTATGGAGGCTATGATAAAGCAAAACTTTATTGCAACAGGGGATATGTCGTCACTCGTATGGAGGCTATGATAAAGCAAAACTTTATTGCAACAGGGGATATGTCGTCACTCGTATGGAGGCTATGATAAAGCAAAACTTTATTGCAACAGGGGATATGTCGTCACTCGTATGGAGGCTATGAGGAAGCATAACTTTATCGCACAAGAAATATGTCGTCACTCGTATGGAGGCTATGAGAAAGCAAAACCTTATTGCAACAGGGGATATGTCGTCACTCGTATGGAGGCTATGATAAAGCAAAACCTTATTGCAACAGGAGATATTCCGAGTGCGTGCTTATGTTTTAATAATTTCGGAGCTAACTCAAGAGTCGCTGCTTTCATCACTACCGATTAGCACCTATTTAAAATTTCGTTTTGTAACTCCCCCTCCCCTAAAGCAACGTACTGTTTGTCAACGTAATTTGAGTTGTACCTTGTTGCTATCAGGTTGTCGCAACTTGTGACCTCAGTCAGCTGGGACATACCGGAAAATCATCACCAACAATATAATTTGAGCAATTGCCTTCCGTACAATATTGTATTTAGATACAATTATAAAACACTGTAATTTTATTAGTTAATAGTTTTAAAACTCTAACATGTTGTATATTTTATTGTATCACACGGATAAGCTTTAACAGATGCATAATTACCATTTCCCCCGGAAAACAACCCTATAAAGCAGCTTCTTGTCCACATATACGTATCTTTTTACTGTTTCCAACATATTTATATTCGACTGGTTAGGAAGGTAAACCCTAACAGTTTTAGCAGTGGCAAACTTATATTGAGTTTAACCAATACAGTTATTATTCACGCACACTTATAAGTACCAACGTAAACCAACACGGACGCTTGTTCATATCTCGAGTGTGATTATTGAAGGCCGAATCCCTAATTATATGTTTCTGTGTGACCTTGAAAGTTAGATTTTCACTATAAATAAACTGTGTTTTGTGACTTTAGCTATATTAGACTGATTTATAAAACGAAAATAATAATGTTACCATTTTAAAAATGTATTAGGGTATATGCAACCCTTACGTAACATTTACTTTATCCATTATTACATACCTCGTGTTTTTATTAGTTCTTTATTATAAAATACATTGTAAACAGGTACCTAGATTTTGTAATTAAACCTATTCTTAAAAATTATTAATCAAGCTATAAATATTAAAAAATTTTAGTTTAGTATTTTAAGCATTTTATTATTTTTGAACTTCTGGATAGTTATTATATGTTTTATTTTTTTAAGAAAAAGAGTTTGTGAATATATCAAACACTTTAAATTATCTTTAAATAAAAGATAACTCAAAAAACCTTTTTACAGTTATGGATATTTTATTTAAAAATTTATTATTTTTAATTCATATAATTATAGCTTTATTAGTAAATATTTTGAAATATTTTTTTTTTTTTTAATTAATTTAACGTTTTAATAGAAGAGACGTATTTTGTTGTAAGGTAAGCAAAGAGCCTCAGCGGATAAATTCCAAGTCGATGATTGTGTTTTTGCAAATATTACGTCACGGAAAGGGCACGAGATGAAATTATTATAACCGCCAGGACTGCTGTCTAAACATCAAATACTGTTTTGTTTCGGAAATTAATTCCTCTCGCAAAATTGCTTTTAAGGAAATAAAAAGTATTCGTTTCACAGTTAATTTCCATTTCATTTTATAAAATTCCTTTAACGAGTAGGTTTTTTAAGATGTTTATTAGAACTCCTTTCCTATTTCAAACGTTATTTTAATCTCTTTACTACCAGGTTATGTGTACCAATTTCAAAACAATTAAATTCAGTATTGTATTATTGCAAAACATTTAATCTATAAACTAAAGAATATATAAACTGATAATTATAAATATTTCTATTACATGACAAATATCATTTCTGGTGACAAAAACGTTCAGATTTTAATTTTTCGGCTTCAAATACTCATTTTATAGCGTTTATTCGGCGCAGGCAGTCCTTTATCTTGGTGGTATGCAATTTCAAACCACGGATAATGTTAGACTATTGGTGTTTTATTTCATAAAATGCTTTCATAGATCCCTCAGGATTTGAAGGTTCAATGAGACCAGATATTGGTTTGTATGATTCTTGTATGCTCCGTTTCTATTGCGCCGTCCTAAGACCATGTATAGATTATAATTATCGGTTAATATGTCTATGTCTACTGTATATACAGTTATGAACGTTTTCGATTCTGTTCATCACACTGGGCTTAATACTTGCTACTGGTGCTCTCAGACGATTCCTAATCTCCAGTCGTCTTGCTGAAGCTGCGGAACCTTCATGGTGACGTCGGATGTTTCATATATTTTATTAGCTTCTACTAATCTTCCAAGTAAAAATAGATATCCAAAATATTTTTTAAAACTTATTCCATGATCACTACTTTGGTCCTCAATGTTCAACTGCTCCACAAGGCAAAAAACCTTGACGTATTGTTAAACGTAGTCATGGAGTTGATACCTACATTAGAACAAACATTGAGTTACCTTCTTCCAAGGAGAATAAAAATGCCATATTTTGAATTCTATTGCCCAGTCACCTAATACACAATTCTCCAGGTTTTATTCATTGCCAAGAGGTTTTTGAAATTTAAAAAAATCACCAATATATTATGATTATCTTAAGAGATGCTTTGAGACTGTATAATGGTGTGGGATGGCAATTTAATGTCTGAGAACGCATATGTTTAGAATGTCCTCAGCTTGTAGTGTTATAGCTGAGCTAATTGCTATTTGAAAGCCCTAACTTACATTGTCCCCTATTCCATGTACATCGTTTAATTATCTCGTGTCCAAAGTTTCCAACACTGCTCTCCAGGTAAATCAGAAAATGTATAGGAACCCTTCACTTGGAGGCATTCTGTGTCCAATAAAAAGGCTCCTAATATAATATAGAGTAACGTAAAACCATTTTGTTATAATACCGAGATCTGGGGTAAAGGCGAGATTCGCTCTTTTATACTTTGCCTTTTGTATGCCTATGGATTCATTCCTCAGAATTTTAAATACAATAAAAGTTATTATTACCAGCAAATATTTACCCTTAGAAAGTTATATCTACCAAGGTACATAACTTTTGCTTATCTACAATTTATTATTTATAATACAAATACATATCTACATATATGTATATATATGTATATATGTATATATGTATATATATATGAATATAAAATAATATATACACTGAATAATATATCAATCAAGGCTTATAAAATGATAAATTTATAAAACTGGCGTTTCCTTGGAAAACCAATTTCGTTATGAATGGGGCACGTTGGTAAATATCGTGTATAAACACAAGGTCCTAACTAAAACATAGAAATGACGGGGACTTTAATTCCCTCATATAAATTTAGGAAACGTTGCGTAAGCAGTAAATTAGGTCTACAAACTCCGCAAGTCCTCTTTCTCTCTACGCTTCATCTTGATGAATTTTATTAGAAAAGTTTTAACCGAGAGAAGAAAGTAACACAGTAACTTTCGTATCTAGATAATTATTGCTTTTAAAACCAGAAAACCAAATCCAAGAATAATGAAAATATTTTTCGGGATTGCTTTTAATGGAAAATATCTAAATTGATTCAATTATATTGTCAAACTTGGGAATAAATTTAGTCCATTGTATAAAGTTTTCAGAAACTTTAATATTATACGGTTTTGTATTATTGGTACGGTTTTAATATTAATTATTACGGTTATGTATTATTAATGTTCATTTTGAACTAACTTTATGTAAATTATGTTTTATACTTTATGAAATCATGTAAACCTTTTTTCGTGTTTGAACATGTTTTTGTATATAATATTGTTAAAGGTTTATAGCAACAAAATTATTGAACTAATATTAACTACAATAAAAATATTGAAAAGAACCCCAATACCACAAAAATAATCAAAAATAACAAATAAGACAAGTTACTTAAGATTAAACCCTTATGTACATTTCGATGACCATGTCATCATCATCAGAGGGTCTTGTTACAAAACACAATCTAGCACACAAGAAGTTACAAACTATAAGCTCTTGTTAGAAATCTTTTTGTATATTTTAAAGTTCTTGATAACAATAATAATATTAATTAACTGAATTCTCGAAATACTTATTATTTTTCAAAAACAAAACACTCTTGTTTATAATACGGTTGTTTTTTCTGTTTATTTGTAACAGAAATACATTTCACATACATTAATGAGCTAATATTATCATTGTAACTAATTTCAAGTACAATATAAAGACCTCAGTCGTACAATATATTACAATAAAAATATTGGAAAAAGACCCAATACCAGAAAAATAACTAATATTAGAAGTTACCTAAGAATAAACCATTATGAACATTTCACTGACCATGTTTTCTTCATGGAAGGGACTTATTACAAAGTTACAATCTAGGATACATAACATTGTCAACTAGACGGACTTATATTATAGATTTTATTTTTGTATACCTCTAATGATGATAACATGTTCATCGAAATGTACATAATCTTTTAATCTGAGGTAACTTGTAACATTAGTTGTTTTTTTATTATTCTCGTGGTATTTGGGTGTTCTCCAATATTTGTATTGCACTATTTAACGTTGATTCTATAGGAAAAGTATATTTTACCTTGCTCATAAATTTCGCAATATATCTCCACTTTTGTGTCTTTACAACTGAAAGGTTTTATAGAGCTGTCGTTGTGGCATAGCAATATTTATGCCTAACCTTTGTAAATTATGTTTCCGGACATTGTTTGTTATTTATGATTTATATATATATATATGTTTGCTGTTATGTCTCGTATTTGTCCATTTATTACTAGCTGTATATGTTTGCATTTGTAATATCTTTTCAAGTTATCATAAAATCCTTCATAAAAAGGTGTTTTAACGCCGGTATGTCATTGCATTTTTATCCTTTGTGGCGTGTTGTTGGATACATAAGTAACCGTATAAAACATATACATTTCGTATTGCCTAAACGCATATTGCTTTTATATTAAATTCGCTCAAGTAGGTTCGTGTAAGAGGGATAACTTGATTCCTACGTCGCTACTTCCCTCCCGAATGACGTAGGTGATACAGTACTCCTGATGTTGGTTGGTTGTAGCAAAGTGAAACCTTTGTACTCTGAATAATGGCGTGTTGTTGGATATATAAGTAACCGTATAAAACATATACATTTCGTATTGCCTAAACGCATATTGCTTTTATATTAAATTCGCTCAAGTAGGTTCGTGTAAGAGGGATAACTTGATTGCTACGTCGCTACTTCCCCTCCCGAATGACGTAGGTGATACAGTATTCTTGATGTTGGTTGGTTGTAGCAAAGTGAAACCTTTGTACTCTGAATAATGGCGTGAATGTGTGAACAGCTGTGCTACGTTTCCCTATCATAGATTACTTTATATAACGTATCAATCTGTGGTATTTTGTTTGTATCTATCTATCTATCTTTGTATCTATCTATCTATCTTTGTATCTATCTATCTATCTTTGTATCTATCTATCTATCTTTGTATCTATCTATCTATCTTTGTATCTATCTATCTATCTTTGTATCTATCTATCTATCTTTGTATCTATCTATCTATCTTTGTATCTATCTATCTATCTTTGTATCTATCTATCTATCTTTGTATCTATCTATCTATCTTTGTATCTATCTATCTATCTTTGTATCTATCTATCTATCTTTGTATCTATCTATCTATCTTTGTATCTATCTATCTATCTTTGTATCTATCTATCTATCTATCTTTGTATCTATCTATCTATCTTTGTATCTATCTATCTATCTTTGTATCTATCTATCTATCTTTGTATCTATCTATCTATCTTTGTATCTATCTATCTATCTTTGTATCTATCTATCTATCTTTGTATCTATCTATCTATCTTTGTATCTATCTATCTATCTTTGTATCTATCTATCTATCTTTGTATCTATCTATCTATCTTTGTATCTATCTATCTATCTTTGTATCTATCTATCTATCTTTGTATCTATCTATCTATCTATCTTTGTATCTATCTATCTATCTTTGTATCTATCTATCTATCTTTGTATCTATCTATCTATCTTTGTATCTATCTATCTATCTTTGTATCTATCTATCTATCTTTGTATCTATCTATCTATCTTTGTATCTATCTATCTATCTTTGTATCTATCTATCTATCTATCTTTGTATCTATGTATCTATCTTTGTATCTATCTATCTATCTATCTTTGTATCTATCTATCTATCTTTGTATCTATCAATAAGATTGTTTTTATGTTTAATGTTTTAATGGTTGTATTTGTGGAGCGTTAAGAGAATTAACAGAAGTAAATATTGATATTGAGATTTGAATATAGGTTGTGTTCTTTTTATAATTCTTTTTTAAAAGTTTGTTCTAATTAAAATATATGATAATTATTACTAAGTGATTTTATTTTTATTAATTACAATGTGTTACTAAATAAATTTACCACGAAATACATATATATATATATATATATATATATATATATATATATATATATATATATATATATATATATTAATGCTTTAAAACAGTTATGTTGAAGGAAAATAAATTGCCGTAGTTATGTTAAACCTAATTTCATAAATGTTGTACGTTTTATCTAACACGTTAAACTTAAACATGAAGATCATATGATGTACAGAAGGTATACTCTTACATCTTGTATTATTGCATTTAAATGATTTTGAAATTATAAATATGTTGCTATAGTCACTAGATTTATAAGGAGGTACAAAATATTTAAACTTGTCATAATAAAAATGGACTTATCCTTAACATGGATGACAGCAATGCTGACGGAAATATTTGAGGTTGTTCAGTGCCCCTGCTTACTAAGCAGTGCTTACGTAGCCTTTAGTTCTTGCTAGTTTATCAGAAGATCCAGTTTTATTTTCTGCTCGCAGCTAATGAACCAGTTTCTAGCCCAGTTATCTTATCTCGTTAAGCGTAAAAGAATTTACACATAAGAATATTAGATTCATTTCTATAGTGACTAAACAAAATACCTTTATGATACTTTATATTTATTTTAATTATTATAATTAAAGCCTTTTAGTGATTTTTTGTATAAGACGTTGATCATCCAGTACTGGGATATGCCTCTGAATGATGAACATTAACAAGGAATGAGGAAAAACCTTTCTATCTTCGAGAGGAAAATCCTCAGAAGGGTTCTTGGACCTGTGAGTGCTGGTGGGCTGTGGAGGAGGGAAAGGAATCGTGAGCTTTACGAGGTGTTTCGAGAACCCAATATAGAGAAAATAGTAAGAATTAAATGACTGCGCTGGATGTGTCCAGGGCTGGAAGAGAGTGATATTGGCCCTACCCAGAAGCACTATCTATAAAATGAGAGAAAATGGACATCCTAGACTCAGATGGATGGATTGCGTCACTCAGGATCCCAGAACCCTGCTGAATGTGATGAACTTGGCAGGCAGCGGCAAAGGATCATGCTATATGGCGAAGGTTCATTAAAGATGCCAAAGCCCACGTCGGACTGTAGTGCAATGGAAAAGGTAGTAATTATTTGTAAAACGTAATTATACCTAAGCTAATATTAATGTATTATAATGTTGAACAATTCTTGAAAGAATATACCTTTTTATTTTGTTTGGACGAATTTGTTAACTAAGTTAATACGTCAGGTATATTTAATATTTTGCAGGAACGTGTATATTATTATTAAACAAAACAAACAATTAAATATTTAAAAGAATATTAATTTTTAAAATATCTGTCAAGTGAATACGTATTTTGTATATCTAGTATTTGTATAAGGATTACATTACTTGGAGAAACTTATCTTGCCGATAATTTGAAAAAACCTTTCTGATTAAATAAAATATAATCCTTCTCTACTATATTCCATTCAAGCTTATATTCTCACAGGATTTACCAAATAATATGTTTTCTTTTTAAATGAAAATGTTGTAACAGAACACAGACGCTGCTTGAACATGAGATTCCCTTTTATTAAATTCGAGAAAGCTGATCAAGAAGTGAAACGATTCCTTGTTATGCCTTTGTGCCTTTTTCCCTTTGTACAATGTGTAAATATATATTGTGTAAAATATATATTGTAAATATATATTGGTAAATATATATTGGAATCGATTGGCCTACAGGAAAGTGAAATTTTCGAATATCGGAAATGAGCTGTAAAATCCTCTCGTCTTAAGGGCACGTTACTGGTATCTAGTTTCGTAAACTTTGGGTTACGTTTAATATAGTCACAGATATATTATTGATAAAAAACACAGATTTATTTCTATGTTCAGAAGTTTTTTTTACTCTCTGAGGGGCTCCTTGACTACCTACTCTCTCTCTCTCTCTCTCTCTCTCTCTCTCTCTCTATATATATATATATATATATATATATATATATATATATATAAATTAAAAATATTTCAAAAACAAGAATACTTTTAATGAATATATTTATTCAAAGCTTTTCGCCGAATAAAATAGTGTCAGCGTCTTCAGGAAAATTATTATCTAATAAAATATTTTCACAAAATTGAATCATATGTACTACAAAGAATTATATGTTTATAAGTATTGCACTTTATGTAAATTTTTCTATAACATCAATGACTTTATAAATAGTTTGGTGCCTTGATCTCACTTGAATTTGTTCATCAATTAATTTGTCTTTAACTTTATGCTTATAAATTTCCAATGTTTCAAATATATTCATTTTTAATCCTTTATTTAATTCTTTTATTAATTTCATATTTTCTATTTCCGGAAACTCGTGTCCATTAATAATAAAATGCGTAGCTAAATTTGATTTATATATGTTTGGTTTGATATAAGCGTTTAAATGTTCTTTGTATCTTTCTTTTAATTTCTTTTTTGTTTGTCCTACATATAATTTATTACAAGTTTAACATTTTATATTATATACTCCATTTCTTTCGTGCATATTATTTTGATTTTTGTTATTGTTTGTTAAATTTTTAATTTTATTATCAGTTTTATATGTAATTTGTTTCTTTAAATAATCTTGTAATTTTATTTATTTCGTTACCAGTGAATGTAAAAGTTGTCCAAATATTTTCTCTCTTATTAGGTACAAAATTATTTTCGAGTTTCTTTGTAATTAGTTATTTCCAAACTATTTATAAAGTCATTGATGTTATAGAAAAATTTACCTAAAGTGCAATACTTATAAACATATGGTCGTTTGTAGGACATATGATTTAATTTTGTAAAAATATTTTATTAGATAATTATTTTCCTGAAGATGCTGACACTATTTTATCGGCGAAAAGCTTTGAATAGATATATTCATTAAAAGTATTCTTGTTTTTGAAATATTTTAAATTTATTAACTATACTACAAGAAAACATATCACCATATTTAATATATATATATATATATATATATATATACACCTCTATCTATCTATTCATCTATCTATCTATCCATCTATCTGTCTATCCCTCTATCTATCGTTCTTTCTATCTATATCTCTCATCCGTTCTTAACGTATTGCCAAAAAAAAGACAAATTTAACATACTCAGTCATGGTTAGAAAAATTAATTGACATTTGCCAGGTTGTTTTGTAATAGTAATTTGATCTAATTTGTGTATTTTAAATTTATAAATGTAATTTATACCTGACTTGGTAGTCATTGTACCTGTAGGAATGGTTAGAGTTTTTTCATGATTTTTTGTGCATTTAAATTTGTAATAAATTGTACTGTTTATATTAAAAATGTTTTTATTAAAAAATGTCTCTCTGATGGTACTTATTTTAGCGGTATATGTATTGTTTTATAATTATAGTAATTTCATTGAGCTGTGGTTATTTGTGAGCTGTGTTATTATTGCTGTTATTTTATTTGTGTACTTATATATTGCAGGCCTGAAGGCGATAACACACCCGTTATTGTAACGTTGAATCTGAAAATAAATAGTGCCTGACTCGCAAGTCCACCGCTTTTTATTCAACAATAATCTCTTCGAGTGTAAACATGGTTACTATTTACGATTAATGAAACGGTACAAAACACTACTGAAGGCAGTGATGACGACAGTAAAGATAAATGTTCGATAGAGACGTCACAGTGAAGCAGCAACCGCCTCGGAAGCTGCACTACGCTATATTAAACAATAGACATATATAATGGCAACAGATGTGCTTCTGCTAAGACGTCAACGCGACGCCGTAGAAAGAAAACAACCTGATAAGGAAAATACTCATACCACATTTTTCCAAAAAAAACCTACTCACCTTGACAATGTATTCCTAAGCAACAATAATTTAAGTAATAACTTTAATCAATAATATTCTACAAACGTATTTAGTGCACTCTTGATTATAGTAATAGTGTTCATTAGAACTCCAGTTTTTTCTAATGTACAGGAACGTATTTTCTTGTAATCCTAGTTTACGATAATCCGAAGGATTCTGAAAGACAGAGAGTTGTTTAATATAACACATACTTTTTAACAATAAAAAATATTCTGATTGCATATATTACAATCATATTTAAAACATATTTCGTTATACTTTTTCTTTACTCACGTATTGTATATATAACTTTAAGTTTACTTTAAGTATAATAAAAAGTTTGCTCATGTTTATTCTTGATATGTAAACAACCTACAACTTTCAGGAATTCAAATAATGTGTACCTTAAATGATGTCATAGGTATAGATTTCGTAATTGTTTAGGTAAAATTACTGAAAGTTTTTTCTAATTGAATAGTTCTATATGAACTATGAATACTTCTTAACAATATATGCATTTCACAGTAATCGATTTCATATTTAACCTTTAAATAACGCAATCAGAGCTTGGTCCTCTTTATTACTGAATAAACCATCGTTGCCCCGGCTGTTGAATATTTCATTACGGTCTCTTTACTTTCAGGCCTAATAAAAGTGCTATTGTACAAAGCATACGTCACTGTTTGCTTACGTCACTAGTGTTGAATCTCGAAAATTTAAATCTCTGTTTAGCATCAGAATTTTCCAGCAAGTTATTTTGAATAATAATTTAACTGATGCATGTAAAATGTAAAAAAATTGTTTATTTTGTTAAGGAAATTATTTTTACAAAACCTGTAATAAAAAATAAATTAAAAAAATACAATGTTATTATTTTTAAAGCAAACAATTTTTTGTCCTTTTAAGGGTTAGTCAGTATATACAGGCATTTTATGCAAACAAATATTCTTTGAACTTTGCTTGTGAGATTATGTTAAAAACAAATAAAAACATACACAAAACTGACAAATTATTCATTTATTTACTCATACGCGTTTCAATGACCAAATCATCATAACTAGGTTGTAAGTTAGAGCTTGTAGTAGTAACACTCACTGATGATGATGACTTGGTCATTGAAACGCGTATGAGTAAATAAATGATTAATTTGTTAGTTTTGTGTATGTTTTTATAGGCATTTTATCGTCTTGCCATCCTTGGGAGATATTGTATATTGTTCAAGCATTCAAGATATTACGTTGAGGTTTTATACATCCTAATAAAATCGTACATATCTAGCTGTATAGGAGTACACTACAAATTTAAATATAAATTAGCTAACTCATTATTCCGTTGCTATACATATCACTTGAAAAACAACTACTACTGCTATCCTACAGCAGACGCATTTCGTATTGTGGTTCTGTGGTGTGTAACTGTTCACAGAGTTTTAGTTAATTATATGACCGAATATAGTGTTTCATGAGTGACTTGGTGTGTTTTGTCATTTAGAATGTGTTTTTGATTTATGTGGTGTTTGTATATTTCGAAGTTTTCTTTTGTGTTTTTTTTATTGATTTTTTTTCATAAAATTTAGAACTTCTACATTTGTCTAAAGGTTGGTGTATCTGTGAGTATCGTGTACTGGTTATGTGTTGACAAATTTGATTTGGATTGTGTTTTTTGTCTTTCGTGTTTTCCTTGTATAGTGAGGTCAGGTTTCTCCCAGTTTTCCCTACGTAGGATGGTAGTTTTTACATGTGATTTCTATACTCTCAACTTTTGCGTATGTTTCGGTGTGTTTTTGTTTGTGTAGTTGTTTTTTATTGGTGTTATTCTTGTATAAGAGTAACACAAAACTTTCCAAAACCAAAAAGACAGAGCAGTAGTATATGAGGTAACATATAAATGCTGTAATATTATAAGCGAATATATTTATATTAAAACTAATTTATGTAATAATACCATACTTTACCAGTCTTACCAATACAGAATCATTTTTGCGAAATTTCTATAAGATTTTACTGTTGTATTATGTATCTCTTATGATCTCATCCCTTAAATAAAGTTTTACTTCTTAAAATAAGAACAGATAGTAAGAATTATATTTTACAGTGTAAAATGATCATAAGAATTTTTGTGTAACATCTATTCATATAGTAGGCTTACACTTTAACATGTACCTAAGTATTATTTTGTAACACGTTCGTATGTTACTATGTTTCACGTACCTAGGGATACCTAGTAATATACTGCGTACTGTTATCGTGTAACACTTGATTATATGTGTTACTGTGTACATATGTCTTACTCCTTAACTCGTACTTGTATGTTACTATGTTTCACGTACCTAGGTATTACTGCGTACAGTTATCGTGTAACACTTGATTATATGTGTTACTGTGTACATATGTCTTACTCCTTAACTCGTACTTGTATGTTACTATGTTTCACGTACCTAGGTATTACTGCGTACAGTTATCGTGTAACACTTGATTATATGTGTTACTGTGTACATATGTCTTACTCCTTAACTCGTACTTGTATGTTACTATCACGTTATATGTGTATTTTGTGACATTTTCACATCTCCATTCACACTTCATTATGTACTTACAAATATCAGATAGTATCTGTAGCATTAATCAACACTTGATTATATGTGTTACTGTGTACATATGTCTTACTCCTTAACTCGTACTTGTATGTTACTATCACATTATATGTGAATTTTGTGACATTTTCACATCTCCATTCGCACTTCATTATGTACTTACAAATATCAGATAATATCTGTAACATTGTTCAGCTGAGTTGACGTAATAAACACTCGGTCCATTCCTGAAATTAAAGAATGAAACAAATAAAACAATGACAACAGAGATACATGGTAAACATAAAGTAAACAAATAAAACCCTTGGCTGGTGTTGTACGCCTGTAAAAGGGACCTGCTAATTTATTGTTCCACTTCGCCCCCATGAAAATAACAACTCTGTGCTTTATTGTATAGAGATATGAATTGGAACCTCGCGGCAACTCTCTCCCCGATATATTTGTTCATCTTCAAGAAATAAGCAGCAGAATTTTAAAAGCTATGACTTGTTTGAATTTTTTTAACAAAACGTCATTCTTTGACTTGTTATTTAAATGTTTATTTTCTTTTTGTGTGTGGAAAATTTAAACTTTTCAGCAAACAATTTATAAAAATGTTTTAATTCAATCTCACATAAAATTCTACTTAATGTCAAAGAAGAGGCCAACTTTTCTGAAGCGTCATTGCCAGAAACACTAACAATAGCATTCTACTTTACTTGATCACCTGCTGTCATGAGTGAAATCAGACTTTTGCCATATAGCCAAGCTACTCCCATCTCTTAAGCATTATATGAGATTTAATATCTGCTATAGACCGAAGACATTCAGTTATTTCCAGCAATATAATTGTTGCAACTTCATCTTTATTTAAACTTGCATTGTGGTGGAAAAAGTATTATTGAAAAAAATATTATTAGCATCTTTTTCCCCATTGGCTCCTTAATTTCGAATGTCCATTGTATATTTGTATTATTGAATAATTGAAGAGTTATATTTAATATTTACTTGTATTGTATAATTTCAATATGAGAAGCAAATCATGTTTGGTGTCCACTATGAAGGGGTATATTCTATTACCCACGCCCCGTGATTGGTTAGATTCTGTATTTGCATGGATTAAGCATACAAGGAAGGGTAGTTTTATTTATACTACTTAAGTAAAGAGTAGGCATCAGCTGAAATATAAAATATGCACAAAACGCTCGACTCAGATATTTGAGACACTTTTAAAAGATGGAAATTTATGCAAAGTAAAACGTTAAGAAATGTTTCACTGAACACCTGATATATTGTGACGTAATGCATTATGACGTAAGTAAAGTGCAAGGGGTAAGCATATTGGATTATAAGGCTTTATAGGGTTGTTAACTTTATACCTAACATAGCTTAAGGTTTTTTGATTATGTTGGTGTGAGTGTTTATATGTATAAGTAGGTTTGCCTCTATTTACCTCTATTTAAATATAAATTAAAACTAAGGCGGGAAATTTTGTGAAAAACAGATTTGTGCAGGGAGGAGGCACATTTTGGGGAAGTAAATGAAGTACAGGGAAGAATCCCCTTTACAAATAATGGAACCACAGAGAATTGAGAACATCATGAAAAATTAAAAACATAGGAAGGGGAAATATGCATTGCCAAATTAAGCTGGTTGTGGATCTCGAGCTTTCAATATTTCAGGCTCTGGGCCTCTCATGATCATGCATCTTCATATTTAGACTCCATTATTATTCTATGGAATATTTTCCATAATTATCCCTACCGATCCACTATTCATCCCTAGTATATGTTATTATAAATTATTTACTAGGTTAACATTCCATGCAGTGATGCATTGACTAGTAAAATGACCAATTTCACGTATATTATTACATATTTGGGTTTCATAATGTACACGAAAACTTCTAAAATGTGTGGTCATTCTGAGAAAGCCTTCCTCTCTAGAAAAGTCCCAAGTAATATAAATTAAACCCATTTCTCGACGCCGACGGTTTGAAAGGTGTAAACACATTGATATGTATAGAAAGTAATAACATGAACTTACGAAATATTTTTAGGTTTAATTTTACACAATCAAAATGTAATTATACGCTTATTATTATTTATAAAACTAAAACAATGCCGAATACAAAATATGCCAGCTCCAGAAAACCCAATCTAATGCTAGAAAATAAAATGCTTTTTATTAAATCTCCCTAATTCGAAGGGAAGTGCTTTCTTGATGTTTGGGCCTTTGAAGAGTTTTAAATGCATGGATTGGCAAAAAATAAATATTTTTTTTAACGTAAGACAGTAATGTCTGAGCGGAAAGATCTTTGTGCAAAAATGGCAAAGTGAAGTCATAAATAATTTTACAAAACGTGACCTTAACAACAACGGGGGTAGAGATATAATCACATTATCCTTACAGGATCCAGATACATACAACGCGCAGCTCGGGCAACCTAAAGCTGTGACATAAACAAGATTACAGCGTAATATAATATCTGCTGCGTAATACATCCGCACACACTCCACGCTGTAATTATGAAGAGAATAATATAATAAATTCACTGTGAAACACAGATGCATTACATTCAGCCAAACAAATCTGCAATAACAGTAATACAGTCTCGTAATATAACAGCCATTTTATATTCCCTGTTTTTTCACTAAAATATTTGTATTCGACCGAATGCTTAATCTTATAATAGTTATAAACGAGACACTTAAGGCCTTTGCGGTGATAGAGATAGACAAATATGCACTTGAAGGTCGTCTAGTGAGTCACTCCAAGTAAGATCTCGCTCTTCTACTGCTGTTGGGTTCACCTCGTCAATGCTGGATGAGATTCTAGCGAAACGTCGGAACTGCGAATTTATGGACTGCAGAATGAACGGATGTACTCCAGATAGTAACAATTCATCATATTTTTCCATCCGTGAAGGAATACGTATCAGCATATATATATATATATATATATATATATATATAAACGCTTGTAGCTTTATGCTTGCAGCTCCTCCACTGGTTTTATTTACAAAAGTAACTGATTTAGTATGTTTGTTTTAGTTGAATGAAGCTAGTCTAAGTAGATAAGCCTGAAAGAAAATTTCTGTTTAATATAAGATTACTTGGCATAAAGAGCAACAACTGAAAATCTTTTATGTTTTCAAGTTGCAAGAATGTTTTAATTAAAATATACGTTTTCCTTTAATAACAGCTTATATTTCAGAAAAACGAAAGAAAAATATTGTATTCAAGTTAAACAGTGAAGAAGTTACATTTAACCCTGACATATATGGCGGGGAATTAGTTTATGCAGGGGACTTAATGTCCTTTCATGACTTTATGATGTTATTTTACTTTTGAATCGCGTTCAAACAAAATGATTAAAATGGGTTTCTTTTATAACAAAATTGCTTTTAAAGCTATAGCTAAACCTATATTCTTGTCAACCTCATTTTTGTCTTTTGTTGAGTCCGAGTGAATGCAAATAAAATCACATGTATTTGTGTCTCTTCAATACGAATATTTCAGCCAAATTTTGGACTGCTCCATTTTCTACTTTGGACAAACCGAAAGATCATTTAGAGTCTAACACCACGTTCAAAAGACACATTGGTGGCATAAAAAACATAAATTGAAAGTCCAGCTACGCAACACACATACATAAAAATCTATACTAGTTTAAATATTTTCTACATATTTAACCGCTACAGAAAAACTATCCGCTACAGAAAAACTATCCGCTACAGAAACATTTAAAACTTTTAAACATCAGACAACATTTTAAACGACCAGATACAATTCGCCCTTATCCCATTATAACGTAAAAAACCCGTTTAACCCAAACCCCTCTACACTCATAAATCATAGGTTTGCGACCTTGAGTGATCGCCGACAGTAGGCGGTTTAGCTTCGTCAAAGAAGTGATTGTTTCGAAACGCATCAGAAAGTAAGTTGAAGAGTTATACTCATTTATATAATAAATACTTATGATATATTTAGTATATTAACAATAGCTCTGTTAGAGTTGCCATTACAACCGCTAGAGATGAGCATCTAACTGCCCTAATCCATGTGGTAATTAAAATAAGTGTTTATGCATTACAGTTAGTGTGTACATGATCTGCGTGCAAAACTGAACCAGAAGCGTCTATTGAAGTTTAAGTAGTTTTTCAAATCGCCCATTCCGGTACAATTATCCCCGTCCGTTATATTACGTCTATATCAGAACGCCATTAGCGCCGTAATGGCTTCAGAGGGTTTCTATGCTGAACCACTTTAGCGAATTATAATGTTTGGTTAATGTTAATTACCTGGGAATTGATTAAAGTTTGCTTCGGAAATTTCAATGAACGCACAAAGTGATTGCGTTGTGACATTTTAGCGCTTTTACAATATCTTAAACACATAAAACCCCTAAATTAAAATGTTTTCAATAAAATGCAAATGCTCTTAAATAATTGTTGAACACAATATATATTGAAGACAATTATATATTGAATTAAAATTTTGTTTAATTCGGTATAATGATATATGATGTTACTTTGATCGATTAAAAATCTTGTACAACCGCCTCGTGATTTGACCCCACTAACTGTGAATTCGATGGAGAGGGGAAAATATATCCCCGAGGGTACTGATATAAATACCTCATTTTGCTTTACAGCGACTTAAAGTAGAAATTAAGAAATAGAGGTCTCTTTTACATTCCAGATATGGAGATGGTGCTAAGCTATGAGTTCTTTTTCTATTGATCGGATGTATTCTAAAAAATCTATTCTTAATGGTGTAAATGTCTGGTATAAATCATGTGAACATATTATATTCAATTAACGAGAACATATAAAAAGTGCTAACAAAACATTTTGGTTGGTAGGAATTCAACATTATATAAAGGAGAGGTCCAATATTTATACTTAAACATACTAAAATATAATGCAAAAACTTAGTTACACAAATTACACATAAAAAAAAATTAAAACTATTCCTAAAAGGTTTTTAAAAATTGTTATATTATTCTATTTGAAATAGAATGGACTATTATAATAAAATTCTTATAAAACTAAATCAATAGTAGGCTATAGTTTATTATAATAATCTGTAAAATATTTTCAGTTTTTTAAAACATTGTGTAGCGTAAACAATAAGTGAGTTGGTTTGTGAGTGAAGGTTACAAACAATAGAATAAATAGACTACGACTCACAATTATAGAAACGTTCGTATCAGACACGTGTTAATGACATTATGTCATCATCTTTAGAGATGCTACACAATCAAACTTAATTTTAAAAAAGTGGCGTTGTTTAATTTTTTTAAATTTTGTTTTGATTGTGTTGAATCACTGAAGATCTTAATGTAATATCATTAAATCGCACCTGATATTAAAAATGTTATATTTGTGAATCTTATTCTATTTATTCTTTTGTTTATTGTATAATGTGTAACATTGAAATTATAAAGCAAAATATATATATATATATATATATATATATATATATATATATATATATATATATATATAGAACATAAGTTAAAATACAAATACAAGAATTATAATTGAATTTACAATTCAAAGTTTTTCGTTGGTAAACAGTACCAACATCATCAGGAATGAAAATTACAATAATAAAATAATAATTAGCTTTGGAAAAGCTTTGGATATAAATTAATAAATATTCTTGTATTTGAATAACCTACAGTATGTTATTTTAAATTATTAAACAAGAAAACGTATTTTATACTTATATATATATATATATATATATATATATATATATATATATATATATATATATATATATAGAACATAAGTTAAAATACAAATACAAGAATTATAATTGAATTTACAATTCAAAGTTTTTCGTTGGTAAACAGTACCAACATCATCAGGAATGAAAATTACAATAATAAAATAATAATTAGCTTTGGAAAAGCTTTGGATATAAATTAATAAATATTCTTGTATTTGAATAACCTACAGTATGTTATTTTAAATTATTAAACAAGAAAACGTATTTTATACTTATATATATATATATATATATATATATATATATATATATAACATAATATATTTAATAATAACCTTTTCCGAAACTAGAGGTAATTATACCTGTTTTCAGCGTTTGCATTTTTCAAAATGAGCTTGGGTTTCCTTGGGTTTTATTATACATCCCAAATCTTGACAAGTAATACTGAAAGTGTCAGCTGTCAGTTGAGCGTAACATCCTCTAACCAAATGTTCAGGTCTAAGCAAACAGGTTACTTGTGATGTTTTATGACGAGGTAGATTTATTGCCTACTAGCGTTACCCGGCGCACGTTGCTGCGCCCGAAATCATACTTTTTCCAATAAGAAAAGCAAATCAAAGCATGTACAAGCATATACATTTTAGGAGTCCCAACACGTGAGAACACAACATATAATTTAAAGTAAAAGTTGGAATTTTCCAAATTCAAGCAATGGTCAATGATTGTCCTTGTGCCTTATTTATGGTTATTGCGAATGCAAGACCCAAAGGAAATTGTAGTCTTTGGAAATCAATGGATGGACCTGATGAAATCATCGGTATTCATGGAATTAAAACCACCACTCTTTTGAACTTGCCACTTTTGTTTTCTGCCCGGATCAATTTGGGTGTCAGTATTTTTGTGGTTATTCTGTTACCGTTGCACAGCTTTAATTGTTCCAAACTTCGCAAGAATTTTATCGCCGATCCTACTTTTAACATCAATGGGTGATTAATTTTACATAGAATTTAGCAGGTAAAAACGTCTTAAAATAATTAATAAAATACTTTTATTCTTACATATTATTTATAATTTTTAAAATAAATTTTAGTAACGCTAGTATAGATATACATTTTAACAGTGGACTTATGAAAGACTGTACACTAAACCCTCCTAAGCCTGTGGAGTGGAGCCTTGTGGATGGATTTACACCAAACCTCACACGAACTATCTTGGGATGATGTTGAACAATCCTTTCAAATAAATAAGTAATTTTCCTAATTGTTGAACACTGAAAACAATAACACACAAGTATTACTTCCGGTACAGAGTACAAGTGTCACTTCCGGTACAGAGTACAAGTGTCACTTCCGGTACAGAGTACAAGTGTCACTTCCGGTACAGAGTACAAGTGTCACCTCCGGTACAGAGTACAAGTGTCACTTCCGGTACAGAGTACAAGTGTCACTTCCGGTACAGAGTTTCGTATCATTCGCATTCTGCAACCACGCTAAATCTGCTACAAAATCCTTAGTTTAATGCTCATCCCTAAATAGTGCTCCATCGGTCATTCACTACCTCTTCTACCCTCAAGATATTCTTTGAGTACCTAATGGACTCTCACGTCATTCCTGCACTGTGTGACGTCATCAAACAGGGACACACTATTAACTCCGCATTGACCGGTTTTAACAATTGGCAGTCAATAATTGAATTCCTCCAAATTAGTTTAATTATTTCTTGTTCAAGTGTTGACCCAGCTGTTTGAGATTTATAACCTTCACACTAATTTCAGAAAAAGTTTAATGTAAAGTTTTTTTTACCTCTTTTATTTCATTTTGAATTGATTAACTAATTTGCTTCACATAACAACCTTTTTAGGACTTAACACGATTAGAAAGTACTGTGTATCTAGACTTTCTTTTCCGGAAATTTGTCTAATTTAAGCAGAGACAACCCTAAACGTACCTAATAGCAAGTAGTGTGACACACGGGCTGTATAGCTTTATAGATAATTAGTATAGCATGTTGAAAGTGTACAGGCTGTAACTAGCAGGAAAATAGCTTCCTTGCCCTTTTTAAACCACAAAATACTGATTTAGAATATTCGAAACTGAGCAAAGTAATTTCGAGCAAAATGTAGAAAATGTTTAATTTAAAAGTGGAACTTTATCTTCAACACAGTCGTAACATACTTTTAACGTTTCATAAGGCAAATAACTTTATCGTAATACCAGTTGAATATTTAGAATTATTATTAATATCTTTACTACTTATTATTTAATAATATATATATATATATATATATATATATATATATATAGTGTAAATATCTTCAACCTTTTTACAAAGTACAATGATATTGTTATTTATAAACATCTGTATATTTTTATTTATATACATCTATATACATGACATTTACCTATATTTTAATATTGATGCTTCTATAGGGTTAATAATATACAGTATACTTTATAGCTTTTCCGTGTATAAAAATTTGTCGAGAAATATATTTCTTATTAAATATTGACTGTGTGAAAGTTTTGTTAAAATTCCCGACAACGTTAGGACGATCGTAATATTATCGCTGTAAAATTGAAACCGGAGCGTCCCCATGACGGTGCCGTTACCAGCCCCGGAATGTCTCCACCCATTAGTTATTTTGCCCGTAAAGCCGGAGACTTTAATGAACTCATCCTTATGGTACGAGCATTGCGAGTAGCGCGTATCACTTGCGTTTCCTTCCTTTAGTACAACCACTTGTGTCGTATGAATTAATTTAATAAAATAAGGTGCATAATTATGTAGTATTTTAATGTCATAAATAATAAATAATAATCGGATAATTCAAAGAAAAATAAAAATAAAATATTGCATAAAAGCTGCTCCTGAAATATAAACAGTGTTGAGGTTTCTGTGTACATTGGCTACTTGAAGTATCATCGATCTCTTACAGCAATTATAGGAGATATTTTGCTAGATGTACGAGTAATAACGATAGATCGTGGGTATCCTCTAGCTGCAAGAATAGGAGAAAACTATGGCATGCTTATAGATTCCTTGAAATAACCATTCAAATACAAAATATTATTCAATAGACCAGTGTAACACAGGTAGACCTGTGTTATTTGTGGACATACGCAGGTATTTTTGTAGTAATTATGATAGGAAAGTTTGGTAGAGTAATCATTATGAAGAACCTAAGTCAAAAAATAATTTGTGATATTTTTAAAACGTCAACATTATTTTGTCATTGAAATTTTACATTTTCATTATAAATTAATCCCTTCATATTATCGAGTTAGGGGTAGTCTACAATTAGAACGGTTTTTAAATGAACCATTTTTATTTACCGATAAAACAAAACGGCTTATGCATGTTTTTAGTGGTGTTTTTACAAAAAATGTATCCAATTACCCGCCTTTCAACGCCTACATAAATAAAGTCTCCTACTGTTATTATAATTAAGGGGTTTTGGTAGGTTTGGTTTACTCACTACATTGACACCAGTTACCGGTTACAGCTCCACTGTTTCAAATAGTCTTTCCTTCGTTTTGTGAAAGTTTAAAAACTTTTTCTAAAAGTGTTACTACTATCCTGGGATATACCATTATTCGAAATCAAGTGTCATAGAATCAGTCATCCAATCAGTCATAGAATCAGTCATAGAATAAGTCATAGAATCAGTCATCCAATCAGTCGTAGAATCAGTCATCCAATCAGTCATAGAATCAGTCATAGAATCAGTCATCCAATCAGTCATAGAATCAGTCATAGAATCAGCCATAGAATCATTCATAGAATCAGTCATCCAATCAGTCATAGAATCAGTCATAGAATCAGTCATAGAATCAGCCATAGAATCAGTCATAGAACCAGTCATAGAATCAGTCATAGAATCAGTCATCCAATCAGTCATAGAATCAGTCATAGAATCAGCCATAGAATCAGTCATAGAACCAGTCATAGAATCAGTCATAGAATCAGTCATAGAATCAGCCATAGCATCAGTCATAGAACCAGCCATAGAATCAGTCATAGAATCAGTCATCCAATCAGTCATAGAATCAGTCACAGAATCAGCCATAGAATCAGTCATAGAAATTAGAAATAATAGTTTCTATTAGTAAACATTAAATCACGAATCATGCAGAATATATCACAGACTCGCGTTGTGTTCGCAGATGTTATCTATTGCTTGTAATTTAGCTATATAACTATAGATTTACTTTGCTCCCAAGTACATCCTAAATGATATAGTGTATAGTAGAATACGTTTTAAAATATTTCGCTTTTATGCCCTTAAAAAATGAAAGCACTTCTTGGATTTTGGTGAAGTTCTCCAAAACATAGAATTCACATTTAAACTGCTTGAATCTCGCAAAATATATCATAGATTCTAGTGCTGTTCGCTTATTTCATCTATTGCTTGGTATTTTGCAGTTATGAATGTTTAAAGTTTTGTTTTTAATGGATTTAAATACAGCTACAAAAACGTGTATACTACCCAAACAGTAAAGTGTGGGATATGTAGCCTGGATGTTATATTTTAATACCTTGAACTTCGCGAATGGAATATTGTATAGTGGAATACGTCTAAAGTTGTTCGCAGGTCGCCGGTATTAGACTGCGATACAATCAGAGTGAGCCCTACATTGTCAAAGATTGTTTTACATGAAAATATTGCCTTACATTACACAGAGCTTTTCCTGGAGTTCCGGAATGAATTTACGTATCGCTCGTGGACACAGCTTGGAACTAAGTATACAGACAGCAACACTATCAAAACAAGAAATACCTCTGATTTGACGAGAACTTAACATTAGTAAACTAAATGTAGGAATTAAATACTGTATATTATAAAAGATTCTATAAAATAGAACACTAGTTGCAAAATACGTTAAAATATTTTGTTCGGAATTTTTAAGAAGAGAGAGAAGGAAAATTTACTTCCCATTCTTTTAATAGACTCCTATGCTTTGAGTTGGTTTCAGTGCGTACACTATACAAGCGTTTATAAAAAAGATTTTATAACGAGAGTCCAATGAGCATCTACCTATTTTATTTATTTATTTTAAAAATAAATCAGATAATATACGCCACACTTTTGTATTTTAAATAGTACATTAAAGCTGTACCAAGTAAGGGCGGGGATGTGGCAAGAGTTGTAGACTGGGTTACGTTCGGAACACGTTACGTGAGTTGGGGAGGAATCTTTGTTTCCTTGTAGAAGGTCCGCCTAAATCCTTTCCGTGGTTGTTTATAAATATTTATTTCAAATATACTGTTGGCAAATATTTTGATTGAATTTTAAAATAAATTAAAACATTTCCCCAAATCAAATTATTTTAGTTCTAATAATGGCACTAATTAAACAAACTCTGAATTTTCTTGTAATTTTGATAATATTTTGTACAAAGAAAAGTTAAAAAAACTTTGAAAACAAGATAGTTTATAGTAGCCTACATGGTAAACCTTATTAATAGTCAAATTAAAGATATATAATATACATATTAAAATAAGGAAGAAATATTAAAGTGTCAATGAAAATGAAAAATAATTATAATTGAATCCAATAATAGAAAAATAGGGCTTGTTCAGATGTGGGTTCGTTTAATATACTTGAAGATTATTTAAAAATGTCTATTTGTATTTTTATGTCAGGCTAATAAAAGAAGAAACTATGTTTGCACAAATTTACTTCATCTGTAGCGAAGTTACCAATTCATATGTAGATATAAAATGAATTTAAAACAATGAAGATCCTAAATATATATATATATATATATATATATATATATATATTTATATATATATATATATATATATATATATATATATATATATACATAAAATTAGATTTAGGAATAATAATTATTATCAAATTAACCAACCCTTATCTAATTTCCTAAGTTAACATCTATCTCCCTGCTTCAGGTCCGTACAAGTATAATTTGTAACTTTTTACGAATCATTTTATAAATATTCAAGAATTTCATTTCAAGCCATAATTTTTAAAAAACAATATGAACAAAAACTTCCCAATGATATTTATTTATTTATTTTTGCAGATGTATATAGAATTTCATTTTTATAAAATTGATTGTTTAATTACAGACGCTCTCTTAGATGTGATAATATACAAGATCCTATAAAATGCAGAAATTATGTTAAATAAATATATTTTTAACATATATTTATAGAAGAAAATGGTAATGGATTTACAATTATTTTTTTTTATATTGATAATTTGCTTTAATATAGATAAATTTTAAAAAGCTTCTGCTAAATGGTTTAATTTTCCTACATCTAAACAATTTATTTATTGGATAATTGAGAATTGCTTTATAAGTGTTAGCGGTAAGCTATGTCACAGGTAATATCGTAATGTAAGCCACAAGCACTCCCACACTTCATCCCCATTTAGGTTACGGTCTTGGGGTTAAATTCCACTTCAGTTAACGGCTGAGGATAACCTCAAACCGAAAACATGTGGAATTAAATCAACCTATTTCCAACTATAATCACTGGCATAATTATACCCATTAGTTTATAATTATTAAATAATATTATACACTGATGACATCCTATCAGGAGTTTTATCTTTATAAAAGTAATTTGTAGGATTCAACCAAATCATATTGCTGTGAATACCTTATTTGGTGATCAGCTTGTGTTACCAATTACTTTACTTTACAACTTGTTTTAAAATTTAAGGTAAAGTGTGTTTCAATCTTTAAATGTAATTATTAGAGATTAAAATATCAAATACATCTTTAAAATAAACGTTTCATATTAATAAATGTCATCCCTAAAAGTCTTATTTCATAGTTCGCGTTGTTTAAATGTTTTAATTTCACACATATACAGCACTAGTTTGTTTTAATTTAATTTTAATTTTTGCAAATTATTATCGGGTCCATAATTTTAATACACTTTTATTGATAATGTTAATTTCAACACGTTTTTATTAGGCCTTCTTGGTCACAGTACGACGTATCATTTCTTTAAAATGTACCAAGTTTTCAAAACTAAGAAAATATATTGGTAACTATATTAACTACATTATTCTGTTGGACATATAACATCCCTTGGGGAGAGGTTTTGTTGAAAACCTAGCGCCATTTTATAGTTTATTATTTTTCTGCTAATCTATTTGGTTTGGGATCAGGTGAACTTGGGTCTGCCCCTGGTTCTGCCTCTTAAAAACGTTTTATGCCAGAAACGTTCCCAGTAATGTACTCAACAATATATATATATATATATATATATATATATATATATATATATGTATATATATATATAGATAGATAGATAGATAGATTAACGGAGGATATTTTAGAAATAACTTATACTCCATTTCATACATCGCTGAAAATATTTAACTGATATATTTACATTTGTTGATTCCATCTTCGCGTGAGCTACTAGTAATCACTAAACACTTATAAATGTCTTAAACTTTAGTGCTACTATAGGCAAGTTTAAAACATTTAAACGTGTTTAGTGATATATTTAATTTTTACATTTATTTAAAGTGCTTGTGCTTTTAAATACTGTTTATGTGTTTAGCTTATTTATGTGTTTAGCTCATTCATTGAAGAAATATACCCTCAATCCATTTTTTTAAATATATACTTCAATAAAATCGAAAGCGTTAACAATATTTCTGTATCTTAGTTTATATTTTGAAACCCGATCTGTGCTCGTTTCAACTTACGAACAAGTCTTAATAAAGTTTGACTTAAGTACGTTCAAATCACAGGCACAAAAACAAAATCCGTTAGGAGATACAAAATAAGAGAGTTCAGTTAATTATTTTATGATATCATCGGGAGTATTTATTGTAATTAGTAACTTCGGGAAATTATAGTTTTCATCTTTATATAAATAATTATTTCACAATTTCAGTTCATTCTTTATTATCCAATTCTTCGCCGTTTATATATATATATATATATATATATATATATATATATATAAAACTAAGTCTAAATACAAATACAAGAATTATAATTGAATTTACAATTCAAAGCTTTTCGTTGGCTAACAGTACCAACATCATCAGTGATATTAAACAATTAAAATTAACATATGTGAGATCAAATAAATAGTTATGCCAAATCATTTACAATGTTGTTAATTTTTTTTTTTTTTTTTTGCCCAAACATTACAAACACTGAATATATTATCAAATTTAGATTTTACTTGTATTATAATTTGCACATATGTTAATTTTAATTGTTTAATATTCCTGATGAGGTTGGTACTGTTAGCCAACGAAAAGCTTTGAATTGTAAATTCAATTATAATTCTTGTATTTGTATTTGGACTTAGTTCTTTATTAATACACAAGAATACTAATTGCGATATTTATATATATATATATATATAAATATATATATATATATATATATATATATATATACACACACATATATATATATATATATATGTATATATATATATATATATATATATATATATATATATATTTATTTATTTATTTATATTTGTAGCTTTGCAATACTGTTTTCTTGTATTCACTTATCACTTTCACTATATGTACTTAAACAATAATCTTACTTGGTATTTATGCGACCTAACTTTTCAAAGATTGGTATTACCTCTATCTTTAGGCATTACTGACCGGGGGTTATAGTAGACTCGGTCTACTACAACCCCCGGTCAGTGGTGCCTGATGATGGAGATAATACCAATCTTTGAACGTTAACTCGCATAAATACCAAGTAAGATTCTTGTTTAAGTACATATAGTGAAAGTGATATATATATATATATATATATATATATATATATATATATATATATATATATATATATATATATATATATACATTCATTCATTCGTCTTGAATACGTTTATTCCAAAGATTTAAATTCCTTTCTATAGTACACCTTTTTATTGTATTAGATTATTACTAATTATTGTTTTCGTAATTGTTCAATTGATAATATAAAATTAATAAATATAAATCTCTAATCTTGTTTCATATTAGTAGTGTAGTTGACGGCGGCCCATAATAGGATTGTAGAAATAAATTAAAAAGTGGACCAATAACTTATAGTAAAAAAAACGTTTACACTAAATCCTCATTTTAAAATTTAATTTAATTAAATGTTACACTTTCGAAAACCTTTTCCGATAACTTTCTTAATACCAAATTACAATAGTATAAATCATTATTATATTCGTAGTATAACCTGAAATATGAAACTTGCAAAGGTTTTACTAAACAACATAATTCGGAAACTGTAATGAAACAAAAAAGTTCGTTTTAACGAGCTGAGACAACTTGTTAAAAAAAGGAATTAGTTATACATTCCTTTACAGTTTCCTTTCGCAGTTTCTTAATGTTAATGTGAAAGGCTTTATTCTTTTATTCTATTACTAACACTAAATTAAAAATTAAAAACAGAGGGAATTGCTTTAAAATTTAGATTTTTAATAACAATTCTAAAGGGAATTTGAAGAACATTCCTTTTTAAAAATTTCTATAAAGTTTATATAATTTTATTTAAAGTTACTTTAAAGTTATACTTTGATCATTAAAATGCAAATGTTTTTAACTAGTTCCATTTAATTTTAACATTTTGAACCTGATAAAACTTGAGATCAAGTATATTGATATGCAAAGTAAAATTAATATAGAGTCAAGTTCAATCATAAAAAAAGAATATGTTTAACAAAAAACTTTGAAAAGCTACATTAAATTATATAAACTATATTAAATTATTAAACGATTTCACACTCTTTCCTGCCTACAAAACGTCCCGTTAACCTTTTTCTTTATTGCTCATTAGGTACCATACCTTTCTAAGCGTATGTGTTCCTGTTATTACTTGTTGTGTCAGACATCATACTCACATATTTGTGTATTATTTTGATATGTTACCTGTCAGTCTACATCTTCCCTTTTTTTGTTTTGTCACGCCATAATTATATTATACTATTTGGAAATTTCATCGTAAACAATGAGGTTTATAGATCTTCCTCTACTAAAAGTTCTCAGTTACTAGAATTTGAAACTCTAAAAGTATGAGTATCCTTACTGAGTACGTTAGTTACTATTATAAACAAACATCGTATTACGGAGAAAGTAGTCCTTAAGTTATTTAAAGGTAACCTTCAACTACGCCCTTAACTCCAGATCAAAGGCTTTAGTTCCACTTTGTGTTCACGAGAAAGCGCCCCCTACGTCCCAGCTCCCCATATATTACTACAAAGTTACACCATATATGTAGAAGGTGATAAATATGTGCACCATTGTTCTTACCACTACAACATCATACATTGATCTACAGGAACGGATTGAAGTGGACATGGAGTTTAATGAATGATAAGAAAAAAAAAGTTCTATTTGCCAAATTTTATTGACTCCCATCTCCAAAAAAATAACATCAACTATTTGTATGTATTATTTCTTATATCATATTTACTTACTTTCTACCTAGACAAATTTGAAAGAATTATTGACATTATAAAAACAATATGGTTGTTAAGTAGAATACATTACCTACTGGATATGATAATTAAACAGGAATATAACATTTCTAAACTATGAAATGATTGTAAACTACTGTTAGATAGATACTTGGGGACGTAAGCCACAGAATACGATCCACAAGTTGTGGTTAATTATATCAGAGTTAGCTTTGTGTATGCGCCTCAAGAGATTTGCCCAATAAAGTCTTTTGTGTATAAACTTTATTAACAATTAGGTTTAAATGCAATTGTGTAATGTCGCTCTCTACAAAAGCAATCTCACTTGAATAAACAGAAATGATTCGTAATTCTGTAATGTGAAACTTTTTCGATACTAATTTAGCAACAAATATACAAATCAGAATATTTATTGTAAACATAGTTTATTAATTAATTCCATGTTATTATACACCAAACCTGATTTGTTAATAAAACGTATATAATTATATAACATATTAATAAAACCGCTAATTTATTACCGCTGTTAATTTAGTAACAACACAACGTATGTTTGGTAATTATTACTAATTATATTTCAGTGTTGAATATTTAATTTTATTTATTAAATTGTACATTATTAAATTTGCCACACTGTTTTTCAAGAAAATACTTTCTTTCATTGGATAGACATCGGCACCTCTCACAGAGTTCTAGACAATATTTTACATGTTTCCCATAGCAAACAAATGTATTCACTTACCAAATTGAATTACCATATATTGTATGATATTTAAATAATACCCAATCAATGTAAACGATTTTCAATATAAGCATGAAATATTTGCATTTTAAAAGCAATGCTAACCTAAAGAAACATAATCCAGCCTAAAATAGCATAATCTAACATAACATAACCTGACGTAACGTAACCCAAGATAACATAACTTAGTACAACCTGAACTAACATAATCTAACCTTCTGTAAAATAATATAACCTAACATGGCATAATCTAACATAATATAACCTACCTTAACGTAACCCAAGATAACATAACTTAGTACAACCTAAACTAACATAATCTAACCTTCTGTAAAATATTATAACTTAACACAGCATAATATAACATAACATAACCTGACTTAACGTAACCCAAGATAACATAACTTAGTACAACTTGAACTAACATAATCTAACCTTCTGTAAAATAATATAACCTAACACAGCATAATCTAACATAACTTAACCTGACTTAACGTAACCCAAGATAACATAACTTAGTACAACCTGAACTAACATAATCTAACCTTCTGTAAAATAATATAACCTAACACAGCATAATATAACATAACATAACCTGACTTAACGTAACCCAAGATAACATAACTTAGTACAACCTGAACTAACATAATCTAACCTTCTGTAAAATAATATAACCTAACACAGCATAATCTAACATAACATAACCTGACTTAACGTAACCCAAGATAACATAACTTAGTACAACCTGAACTAACATAATCTAACCTTCTGTAAAATAATATAACCTAACACAGCATAATCTAACATAATATAACCTACCTCAACGTAACCCAAGATAACATAACTTAGTACAACCTAAACTAATATAATCTAACCTTCTGTAAAATAATATAACCTAACACAGCATAATCTAACATAACATAACCTGACTTAACGTAACCCAAGATAACATAACTTAGTACAACCGAAACTAACATAATCTAACCTTCTGTAAAATAATATAACCTAACATGGCATAATATAACATAACATAACCTGACTTAACGTAACCCAAGATAACATAACTTAGTACAACCTACACTAACATAATCTAACCTTCTGTAAAATAATATAACCTAACACAGCATAATCTAACATAACATAACCTGACTTAACGTAACCCAAGGTAACATCACTTAGTACAACCTAAACTGACATAATCTAACCTTCTATAAAATAATATAACCTAACATAGCATAATCTAACATAATATAACCTACCTTAACGTAACCCAAGATAACATAACTTAGTACAACCTAAACTAACATAATCTAACCTTCTATAAAATAATATAACCTAACATAGCATAATCTAACATAATATAACCTACCTTAACGTAACCCAAGATAACATAACTTAGTACAACCTAAACTGACATAATCTAAACTTCTGTAAAATAATATAACCTAACATAGCATAATATAACATAATATAACCTGACTTAACGTAACCCAAGATAACATAACTTAGTACAACCTGAACTAACATAATCTAACCTTCTGTAAAATAATATAACCTAACACAGCATAATCTAACATAACATAACCTGACTTAACGTAACCCAAGATAACATAACTTAGTACAACCTAAACTGACATAATCTAACCTTCTGTAAAATAATATAACCTAACACAGCATAATCTAACATAACATAACCTGACTTAACGTAACCCAAGATTACATAAATTAGTACAACCTAAACTAAAATAATCTAACCTTCTGTAAAATAATATAACCTAACGCAGCATAATATAACATAACATAACCTGACTTAACGTAACCCAAGATAACATCACTTAGTACAACCTAAACTGACATAATCTAACCTTCTATAAAATAATATAACCTAACATAGCATAATCTAACATAATATAACCTACCTTAACGTAACCCAAGATAACATAACTTAGTACAACCTAAACTAACATAATCTAACCTTCTATAAAATAATATAACCTAACATAGCATAATCTAACATAATATAACCTACCTTAACGTAACCCAAGATAACATAACTTAGTACAACCTAAACTGACATAATCTAAACTTCTGTAAAATAATATAACCTAACATAGCATAATATAACCTGACTTAACGTAACCCAAGATAACATAACTTAGTACAACCTGAACTAACAAATTCTAACCTTCTGTAAAATAATATAACCTAACACAGCATAATCTAACATAACATAACCTGACTTAACGTAACCCAAGATAACATAACTTAGTACAACCTAAACTGACATAATCTAACCTTCTGTAAAATAATATAACCTAACACAGCATAATCTAACATAACATAACCAGACTTAACGTAACCCAAGATTACATAAATTAGTACAACCTAAACTAAAATAATCTAACCTTCTGTAAAATAATATAACCTAACGCAGCATAATATAACATAGCATAACCTGACTTAACGTAACCCAAGATAACATAACTTAGTACAACCTAAACTAACATAATCTAACCTTCTGTAATATAATATAACCTAACACAGCATAATCTAACATAACATAACCTGACTTAACGTAACCCAAGATAACATAACTTAGTACAACCTAAACTGACATAATCTAAACTTCTGTAAAATAATATATCCTAACATAGCATAATCTAACATAACATAACCTGACTTAACGTAACCCAAGATAACATAACTTAGTACAACCTAAACTAACATAATCTAACCTTCTGTAAAATAATATAACCTAACACAGCATAATCTAACATAACATAACCTGACTTAACGTAACCCAAGATAACATAACTTAGTACAACCTAAACTAACAAATTCTAACGTTCTGTAAAATAATATAACCTAACACAGCATAATATAACATAATTTAACCTACCTTAACGTAACCCAAGATAACATAACCTAGTACAACCTAAACTAACGTAACCCAACTTTCTGCAAAATAATCTAACCTAAATAATTGTTCTAAAACCTTATATCCATGAAAAATTATACTCACTCCAAAACTCATTTAATGAAATAATTTTAATCTCATTTTAAGATTATCCGTGTAATGAGTTTCGTAAGGATCAATTATTTGAGTTTGAGTAGGGCTTTGTATTATAGATGTGTGTGTGTCTTTTAATTACCTAATATTTAAGTGATAGGTCATTAATTAATATTCATACAAAACATAGCTTGAATTAACCTAACCTAACCCTCACTTAACATAACCTAACGAAATCACGCTTTTGGTTCCTTGGCTTTGTTATTTTGTAATTCGCCCTTATTGGAATACAACTGTATTCCTAGTTATAAGACTTTTTATTAAAAAAAAGTTAAAGTAAAATATAGTTAAAATCTTAACTACAGTATTCACTTTCAACGTATTTGGTTGTTAGTAACCGAATTACAAAAAGTCTAAACTAAGCAAAGAAACAACAAAACCATCGCTCAAATTGATTGGTTCATTACTTTGACGGAGCAATTCATTTCGATAGATTGTCTGTATCGAACGAGATGACACAATGTAAGGATAATACACCAAAGCATAGGGGGAACATGCCCTATTATTCTACTCATTCCGGTCTAGGCAGAGACGACTCAATTTTCCGTAATTCATTGCTTGCAACTGTTAGTAACTGATATATTTTCTTTGCGTTGAGTGCGCTGTATAATGAGTTCCTATTGTATATGATAAACGAATATAAAAGCATATTGTCAACGATTTGTTTCCTTTGCAACATAATTACACTGACATTTGTTTGGATAAATAAATTGATACCTGCTTTAAAAATGAGTCTTTCAACTAGCGTAGTGTCTATATTACTAAAAACTTGATCATCTGTTTGTATTTAAATAATTTACTTTTACCTCATAAATTGCCTGCGTTATTTATTTAATAAAATCATTACTGTAAGTGAATAGGAACAATTTATATAATACGGAAAGTGTTCATTTTATTTTCACACTTCGTCAATGGCTGAACCATTTTCTAAACAGTTTTTATTCTTTAAACTCTTTTAATGAAGATTAAACTAAAGTGCTTTGACGTCAATAGAAATCATGACACTTCATTAGTGAGAAGGAAGTTTAATAATTTGCCTTTACGTTCGACTTTGTCTGAACTTTGCTGAGAATAGTTCTAACCTAAAGAACCTTTCGAGTTTCTAAGTTTAAAAATCTTTTTTACTTTAAAAATCGTTTCTTGAAAACGTTTGAAAATGCCATAGGAACGCCAGAAGGAAAATTTATTTTTAATATATTATTTAATTGCCAAAAGTTATTGTAATTAATTTATTTTAGTGCTTGTTCATAATTATTAGTATTAATTTGGTACTTTTAAATTATTAAGCCTAAGTTATTAATGATTATTAAAAGTATACAGTACAATGTTTTCGATCAAACGGATTTTACACAAGTTTAGAGATTTATGATGAGGTTTGTAACACTAGATATTATGATGATAGATGTTGAATATTGCAATCAAATGTTACATAATTAATAGTTAACCTGCAAAGCTATGTGCATTTTAATTAAATTAATAAGTGGTATATTTCAAGAAAGACACTTTTTAGGAAAAATACGAATTACAAAATTATGATTTATGAGTCAAAATATAAACAAAAATTGAACAAAGATAATACACACTAAACTACTAATTTTAAACTATTAAATCTCTTTGATTATGAAGTTAACCAATTGAAACAGTTATTGAATTTGTGGTATAGATATGAGATATCTACTTGTAAGATTGATTGATTAATTAAATGTATTATACATATTCTAAATCTAGTAATTGTTATTTGAAAAATAGAATTTATAACACCACGTGGCTTAATAACTTATTTATAATACTCGGATGGTAACACAAAATTTAGGATTTTCGTTATTCAACTGGCCTAAGTGTTTTAGGTGGAAAACTTATGCTAGTCTCTGATTCTTCCTTCTACCCTACTTGTATTTAGATGGGCGGGGATGTAGCACCGTGGGATGTAATCAATTAAATTATTTAACAGAAAAATGAAAATAATACTTTAAAAACTAATTTTAAATAATTTACATAACAAATTTTAAATAAACATTGCTTGTGTTTTAAAAAAAAAATTCGATGGATCATATTTTCACAATCCCCTCTCCCTTGAATTTAATGCATTTTGAATAAACCTTTCGCTCGAACTTCTCACGGGTAAATGGGGCGATAATTATAGTTACACGGCAGATAATAACCCTTCCGCACACCCTTCTGCGCATCTTAGGCCAGTAGAAATCTCATATCTTTACCATATTTTATATATATTATTTATGAACAAAATCAATAAACCAACCTTCTAGTTGGTTTTTGAATACTGGTAAATAATATTGTTTTATTTTATTGCCTAAATTAATGCTACAATTTGTTCCATAAATCCTTTAAACGCATACAAAGTACAAGAAAAGTAATAGTTTTGAAACAAAGTCCACTATACTGACACCAAGACACGATAACGATTTATGTAAACTGATTTCTTCAACCGCTTCCAATTCACGTTGTTTTTCCTTTCTGGCTCACAGTATTGGTAAGTTTCTAGCTAAAATGTTTTGCTTTTGTATTATTCCTAATAATGTTTTTCTTTTTACAATAGGTTAATTTTTTAATATAACTAAAACAATGGACACACTCGACGTATATATATGGAGAGGGTACATTCGCCACAGATAAATTGTCAAGAAACTCTAAACTAAACAAAATAGCTTCGCAATTCTAGCCTACAAGTTTCTTTTTATTAAACATAAGAAACTATTATTCCTAAGCTATTTATCACTTAAAGCTATATATTGCTTAACATGCATTGAGCTTTTGTTATAAAATTAAAATCAGAAAAATTATAAATCAATTAAATCTGCACTTCTTAAGATATGTCAGGATACAACTGTCACTAGCAAAGAGGAATACTTTAAATTGATGTCAATTCTGTATAAAACTTAATAGGAATAATGTATTGAAGCGTAATATAAAACGGGAAGGTTCTTTCATGGAATAGACAATTCGTCTTTTATTTCCGAAATACTTAGAGATTTTCAATCTTTTCGACAAAAAAAAAGTTCCAAAGGAAATGAAAAATGTAATTTTGAACGAGGGAGAGGAACAACAGAATCTTTTAAACACAAAGAGGATTTGGAAATATCTCATCATCAAAGTGTTCCAGATTAAATTATTTGTTTCTAAATTAAATTTTTTTGGCGCTATTTGACAACTATTCTCTGTAATAATTGTGTTGTAGTAACTAACTAATCGCTTACTAGTTGTAACTGTAACTGACGAAATTTAAACACACACACACACACACATATATATATTTTTAAGATCAAATAATATACACAAATACAGGAATATTTAATTTATTGAACAATAAACTCAAAGCTTTTCGTTGGTTTACATTACCAACATCTTCAGGAGTTACAATAGTAAGAATGATAAAAAACTTCTGCTATTGATAAAAACTTTTTATCATTCTTACTATTGTAACTCCTGAAGATGTTGGTAATGTAAACCAACGAAAAGCTTTGAGTTTATTGTTCAATAAATTAAATATTCCTGTATTTGTGTATATTATTTGATCTTAAAAATATTCTAACAGGAAAACACATTTGATATTCTATATATATATATATATATATATATATATATATATATATATATATATATATATATATACTGAAGGTTTATTGATATATTAGTATACGTGTAAATTAAATATTACCTACTTTGAAAAATGTTTCCCCAGTATTCAAAAGCTTTAAGTTTAAACGTTTGTAAACGGAATTGTGCGAAGTTGTTGACCGCGATTAACCTGGTTTTACCCATCAGGCAAATGAACCCGACACACGAATCTCGCAAAGTAATCGAATTAACTTTAGGCGAGGGATTTCTCCCCTTGGCGGAAATTAAACCCGTGTCATACACACTTAATGTGTCCCAGGCTTAACATCTGTTTCAATTGTTTGAAGAAATAAATCGATTCAGTAATATTCTTTAGAGTACTGAAATTTCTCTGATACAAATATAGTATTTACTGATAATGTATATACTTTTCAGTCTACTCTACTGTGATTATACATTCTCTTAGTTACCAATTTTTTCCGTTATTTCTTTCTGACTTTTCAGTTTTTTTTATATTTTATTTTCACTCTATATTTATATTTCTTTTTACGTGACTCGTTTTTGTAACATAGACTTACTCTGGACCAGTCGAACCTTCCGAACGGCGAGTATAATAATCAGTATGATGGCAAGGTTAAAATGTTAGGGATAATTATATAAACCTTTCTATGAAGGATATGATTGAACATTACAATCTTAAATTTTTTATGTTTTTTGTCTTTTATAATTTTACATTTTTCTTCTAAGGACGCCCTACCTACGTTAAACTATTCTGTGAATATTTCCCCCCCCCTTATTCTTAGTAATATAAACTAATATTATAAATCTCTTTTGTGCAAATTTTAAATCTTGTCTCCCTCTATATCACCTACATTTCTTTATCGCATTTCCCAATATTTTCTATTGATAATATCTTCCCTATATTTTTTCAGTTAGCTATATACTCTATCCATTTTTGTAATATATTTCCTATTTCATTCTATAATGGTTTCTTCTTTTCCTTTACAAATATTTCAAATACTATTTTCATTTCTATCTTAATTACTCCTTCAATAATATGTTTGTTTAAATTAACGAATAGGCAAAAATACTGTATAAATTCAATTTAGTCATTTATAAATTTTAGTGCTTTATTTTTAGCGTTTATACTAAAGTTAAAAACTTAGCTCTAATTAATATTTCTGTTTTTATTTAATTATTCTTTTAAAGTGATAATTGTAACTTGATAAAACGATGATCTACCAAATAAATTTGATTTTATTACTCGATTTTCAGTTTTACGAAACGTTGCTTTAAACAGTTCCATTTAAAAGTATATTTAAGAATGTATGTTGTAGAAGTGTTACAACAATACATTCGTGAAACAAACAGGCAGAGACGGGTCACTAATGAAATATTCCCTTAAATGGGTTCCGTAGCTGTTTGAGATATAGTATTTCGCAATGTGTTATAAAATATGGTTTAGCAATGTAAATCCTTGAGCTGCATTGTCTTGCGCATTATTCTCTGTGTTCAGTGGAATTAAACGCGGGGACAGGAATAAAGCAAAGCAACGCAGATTAAGAATTTAATTAAGGGATGTTTGGTTTGAGCGGCTTATAGCTTCTTCACGATACGATTAATGCCACGTATTATTCCCAGAGCATCGCTATTGTGTAGTGTTACGAATGATAGTTCGTTACTGACAGCATAGATGAGTCTATATTGTGTTGGCGTTTTCTTTTTTTGAATTAAACGAAGTTCTTCAATAATGTAGTTATATTAAAATTTTAAGGCCTTGATTTCAGGTCATAGTATGTCGTCTTGAAGATATGTAGCTACAACATGACGGGCATCATTACCAATCGTAGTAATTTTGAAAATAAAAATTCCTGTATAACTTTTATTGAATTCAGTTTGTTGACGAAATAATAATATGGATAATATTAAAAACCCAATATAGCGTATTGTACTAACTTAACGCTAGGCAAATTTAGCCAAATATCATGCATTAATTTGTAAAGTTTTATGCCTGGTCACTTTTACACGTGAGATAGTAGCCACAAGTGCTCGACCATAGAGGTCAATAGACAACCAATAGTGTTCGAAAGTCTTAAGTCGAATTAAATACAAGTTTCTTGGGAGCAATACATGACAATTATAAGATACGTTTATAGCGTTTATTGGCTCAGCGTTAAATATGCAGGCAATTTTAATTTTACCACAGAAGCTTGTTGGATGCAGTTAGAACAATTTCAGTAAGTAGACTCTACGATAATGAAATGTACAGAGTGCAGTAACAAATTGGCTGCCCCGTGCAGTGTTGTCAGTTCTCACAGTAACCACATTTAAAAACTATAGTATCAGCCATCCACTGATTAAGGCGACATCATCGTCGAAACTAGTCTGTTTTTGTATTATGTGTAGTGATATTTTTGTAAAGTATTTTAATATTTACCCTTGTGAATGGTTCTCACTAGCTAAGCTCTAGTACTTAGCCTTTATATTCATTATAAACTTCAACCTTAAAGCTATGAAATAACAACTTTAACAAAAACGTTCTTCATGAAATGGCTTTCAATGTAAAGATTTAAAAATTGTATTATAGAGATTTTAAAAAAATATTTCAAAAGCCTGAGTATATAATTTTGAATGCAGGTGTTGCATAAAGGATGCACAGATCAACAAATGTAATGCAGAAAGACACTCAACACGCAGCAACATTAGTTCATTCCAACAAACATTTTGTAAAATGCTGCAATGCATGTAAACTATTTGCACGAAGAACAACAAGTCACTTGAGATGGAATAGTGAGAAAAAATACTGATTACAAAATGGAGCCGCAATCGTTTTGATAACAGTACAACATACCTCACAAAGGGTGAATCAGCCTTTGTAATGCATTGGTTACACAATCTTAATAACAGAATATTGCACATGAGTTCTGTATTGACACTTTAACACCATAATTTAGTCGAAAACGTTTTTCTTACTAATTAAAATTTTCGCAATTTCGTTTCGCAGTTTTACAATAATAATAAATTCTACTTCCAGGTCCGTCCCCTTAATTTAAAGTGTTTTCAGATAGAAAAGTTACACGATGCAACAAACTATTAGCGCCAACATAGCGAGAAATATATCTACCTTTAAACATTGGGAATGTTTCTCCGAAGCGGTTAAGGGAGTTGAAGCGAAGATAAATGCATTGAGGAACTGTCTCCTCAGGGGGATGAAAGACGGTTGGGAGCAACCAACATGGATCTGTCTTGATACTGGACAAACTCACCTCCGATTTATAAATTCTCTTTTATCTCGTTGTAAGTCTAAGATAATGTAATATTCAGATACAAAGTTGTACTAAAATATTTAATAATTACTGGTAATGAAATATATATTTGTTGTTTATTATTCTAATTAAAAATATTTTCAGGAGTATGTGTATATCTTTTAACAGAGAGGTAGAGTTAGATTATTATATATTATTTTCAAACAAGTGTTTTGCACACATTTTTCTTTCAAGATTATCTTCCTTATATTTTTATAATAACCTCAAATAATAACGTAAACTTAAGTATTACATTATTTTATTACATTTTTATTAACATTATTTTAGGTAAATAAATGACGTCAAATATATATATATAAAGTTAGTTAGATCATGAAACATATAGTTCTAGTCATGGCTATTATATAAGAAATTACATTGAATAATATAAAAGGCTTGAGTAAATACACATTTGGGTTTGAGATTTTGCGTGAGATACAATCATGGGTACTCAACATTTTCAAGTAAAATTTAAAAGACATGTAAATAAGAAGGTACGTTGAAGAGAGTTAAATTAATAAAATATGGTTTAGCAACATAAAGCCTAGAGCTGCATTGTCTTAATGCAGTGCCAGCTTGAGCATTAGTCGTCGTGCTCAGAGGTGTTAAACCATGGGGGAAGAATAAAGCAATGCAATGCAGGTTAAGAATTTAATTAAGGGATGTTAGGTTTTAGCGGCTTATAGCTTGTACACGATAAGTTTAATGCCAGATATTTACAGAGCATCCCTATTGGCGTCCTTATTCTACGAGTGATAATATCATTATTGGCAGCACGATAATTTTCCCATGAGTATAGTTGGTCGTACTATTTTATTATTGGTCGTGCGTATTTTTTTATTATTTTCTAAATACGTTATACGATAATGAGAGCCACTATTAGACCTTCATGAATGAGTAGAACTCACAATATGTGTCCAAATAAAATGTCTGAAAAAACGTCAATTCGAAGTATGAAATTAATAGACAGTATGGTAGCGAATAGGACTGTCTTGGGAATTAAGGTTATAAATAAATAAATAACTTTAGTATTGTCACTGATGAGGATGAGATAAATTATTGAAACGCGTATGATAGTAAACTATATTGTGTTTTTAGTTCATTTGCAGTTATTGTTTTACTAAGGCCGCCTAATTATAGCCTCTGAACGTTTGACGAATGCTGTTAATTTAAGAAACGTAATTAAAGAATTATGTTCCTATGGAGAGAGTTAAATAAATAAAGTCGGCGCTAACTGCTCAAGAAGAAGCTCGTTGTAGAAATTTTACTGATGAGGATGAGATAAATCATTGAAACGCGTATGATAGTAAACTATATTGTGTTTTAGTTCATTTGCAGTTATTGTTTTACTAAGGCCGCCTTATTATAGCCTCTGAACGTTTGATGAATGCTGTTAATTTAAAGAAACGTGATTAAAGAATTATGTTCCTATGGAGAGAGTTAAATGAATAAAGTCGGCGCTAACTACACAAGAAGAAGCTCGTTGTAGAAATTTTACTGATGAGGTTGAGCTAAATCATTGAAACGCGTATGATAGTAAACTATATTGTGTTTTTAGTTCATTTGCAGTTATTGTTTTACTAAGGCCGCCTAATTATAGCCTCTGAAGGTTTAACGAATGCTGTTAATTTAAGAAACGTTATTAAAGAATTATGTTCCTATGGAGAGAGTTAAATGAATAAAGTCGGCGCTAACTGCTCAAGAAGAAGCTCGTTGTAGAAATTTTACTGATGAGGATGAGATAAATCATTGAAACGCGTATGATAGTAAACTATATTGTGTTTTTAGTTCATTTGCAGTTATTGTTTTACTAAGGCCGCCTAATTATAGCCTCTGAACGTTTGACGAATGCTGTTAATTTAAAGAAACGTGATTAAAGAATTATGTTCCTATGGAGAGAGTTAAATGAATAAAGTCGACGCTAACTACACAAGAAGAAGCTCGTTGTAGAAATTTTACTGATGAGGATGAGCTAAATCATTGAAACGCGTATGATAGTAAACTATATTGTGTTTTTAGTTCATTTGCAGTTATTGTTTTACTAAGGCCGCCTAATTATAGCCTCTGAACGTTTGACGAATGCTGTTAATTTAAAGAAACGTGATTAAAGAATTATGTTCCTATGGAGAGAGTTAAATAAATAAAGTCGACGCTAACTGCTCAAGAAGAAGCTCGTTGTAGAAATTTTACTGATGAGGATGAGATAAATCATTGAAACGCGTATGATAGTAAACTATATTGTGTTTTTAGTTCATTTGCAGTTATTGTTTTACTAAGGCCGCCTAATTATAGCCTCTGAACGTTTGACGAATGCTGTTAATTTAAAGAAACGTGATTAAAGAATTATGTTCCTATGGAGAGAGTTAAATAAATAAAGTCGACGCTAACTGCTCAAGAAGAAGCTCGTTGTAGAAATTTTACTGATGAGGATGAGATAAATCATTGAAACGCGTATGATAGTAAACTATATTGTGTTTTTAGTTCATTTGCAGTTATTGTTTTACTAAGGCCGTCTTATTATAGCCTCTGAACGTTTGACGAATGCTGTTAATTTAAAGAAACGTGATTAAAGAATTATGTTCCTATGGAGAGAGTTAAATAAATAAAGTCGACGCTAACTGCTCAAGAAGAAGCTCGTTGTAGAAATTTTACTGATGAGGATGAGATATATCATTGAAACGCGTATTATAGTAAACTATATTGTGTTTGTAGAGCATTTGCAGTTATTGTTTTACTAAGGCCGTCTTATTATAGCCTCTGAACGTTTGACGAATGCTGTTAATTTAAAGAATCGTGATTAAAGAATTATGTTCCTATGGAGAGAGTTAAATGAATAAAGTCGGCGCTAACTGCTCAAGAAGAAGCTCGTTGTAGAAATTTTACTGATGAGGATGAGATATATCATTGAAACGCGTATTATAGTAAACTATATTGTGTTTTTAGTGCATTTGCAGTTATTGTTTTACTAAGGCCGTCATATTATAGCCTCTGAACGTTTGACGAATGCTGTTAATTTAAAGAATCGTGATTAAAGAATTATGTTCCTATGGAGAGAGTTAAATGAATATAGTCGGCGCTAACTGCTCAAGAAGAAGCTCGTTGTAGAAATTTTAAAATTCCCAGTAAGTAGAATAAACGTAAACAGCGTGCAAATAGTAAAGTAGCAAAGTTGCTGCCCCGTGCAGTTCCTGCAGTAACCTCATTATAAAAATCGGGATAAATTTTAACTGCGTCATTTGCAGAAAACACAATTTTTTGCCAAATGAATGTTTTACTAGTAATTGCCATCACAGAAGTAAGGAGTGTGAGTTAATTATAAAATTAATTAACTGTTGTATGAAATGTAATGGTGAATAATTTAACTAAAAATGTAACAAGGAAATAATTATTTTTCATAAAATTGGTAATTATATACACAATTACTTGAAGTAACCCCTGATAAAATTTTTCCGCTAGAACTTTTATTAGGAATATTGTAATCGATATAACATGGAAATTGTTCAAGTATATAGCAATGTTGCAATTTAAATTAACTCCTTACAAAGGTTGAGACACTATAAATAAAATAAATAACTCTAACATAAAACGATAAAGTTTTCTTTAACACTGGGTATGTTTCTTAAAGCGGTTAATGGAATTAAAATGAAGATTAATGACGTGAGGAACTGTCCCCTCAAGGGGATGAAAGACGGATGTGGGAGCAACAAACATGGATCCGTCTTGGTGCTGAACAAACTCATTTCCGATTTACAAATTCTCTTTTATCTCATCTTACACGAAGAATCTTATCATCTTAAAGATGTTTTTAGTTCCTATAATATTAAATTCGATATTTTTATTTTTTGCTTCAGAGGCTTGTTACGAGTTAAAGTGGATGAAAGCAACGTGGTAATCATTTTTGGGAGAATTTCACAAACCATTCGATTTAAAAAGTTTAGTATAATAAAACAATATGGTCACTCACTGATAACAATATTCAAATTAATTGATAAATAAAACGTAAAAACCTCTAATCACAAATATTTAAATTTTCACCTAACGTGCATTTCCATAAACATCATCAGTGGTACTTGCTAACCATGTAACCAAAATCTCTATTTGGCTAGAATAAAAATATTTGTGGTTAAGGATTTGTTTGTACTGTATATTATTATTTAACCACAGCAAACCCACGCCTGTATTTTATTAGGTTTGTTTGAATAATTATTTTTTCTAAAGACACTTTATTCCTTCTACTGTAGACAGTTTTGTTTCCACTGTATTAAAAACAATATTGGAGCCACAGCAAGAAGACCTTACATTAGGATGGATCTTACACAGTAATGAGGTCGGTGGAGGGAGCACGTGAATAAGTACCCACGATTTGTCTCTATACAATGTAATGGATTTAGGTCGTTCTGACAGTAAATAACTATTATAACAAACCAAAAGTAATTTGAAAGTAAGGATTATTTTTAAAGCTAAAGACCAATATTTCCAGAAAGAACCATATATTTATATGATGTATATATATATATATATATATATATATATATATATATATATATATATATTTAAAGAAACTATAACATATCAAAGATAAATTATCATATGTCTAAAAGATGTATTCACAGTTTTGTATTATTTTCAAAACGTTTGTAAAAACTACGGTATCATATTTTTCTATTACAAATAATAAATTGATAGTTATTTAAAGAATATAAAGAAGATAAATATTTGTGAATATATGCAAAGACGATTTATGCTTCTATTGTATTTTGGTGAATATATTATCGAATGAAAGATTAATCACTAGAGTATGTTTACGAATTAGGGACCAAATAGTATAAAATACTGAAATATCATTACAAAACACGAGGTGGATGATTACACTAAGATCTTCAAAAATATCTTCATTGTTCATTGATTTGTAATAACAATGATTTCAAAAATATATTCTAAACATTTAAAACCTCATTGTATCTATTTATCTAGTCTCATCTCCATGTATATGATATATTTAGATAAAAGCTAGTATCTACTTAACAGATAACTATATCTCCTAAGTTTTGTAATTGTTGCAATCTTTCTTTACTAAAATATTTAAATATAAACGTTGTGGAAATTTAATAATGTAAAGAAAGAAATACATGATATGTAACTGGTCGTGTTGATGTTTTAGCACGTCCAACCACGCTGCAAACTCTGTCACTATTTCAACCTATTCAACCCTCTGCATCTAACATAGCAGGCTTTATGATTAGCTAAAGTGATCGTGGATAGACTCAATGTGACGTTATTTATACAGTAACGGCTAACAAGTAACGGTATGAACGCTAAGTACGTTTTCATGTACATACGAAATTAGAAGTTATATAATTAGGTAATAGCAATGCATTATTCATAACTCGTGATTACCTATTACAAAATTAGGTTTATTCAAATTCATTATTTACAAATGTTTAATGTTTTAAGGAAGAATGGAAAACTATTAATTATATTTTACATTGAAAATCTTATTTCCATCGCTGTGCTCATTGATATCTATTGGCTGGACAATGTTTGTGTGGAGGGTTCTTTGTGGTTACAGGTCTTCAAACGTAGAGTACATTGATACATATATGAGTCCCCATATTCATGTTAGGTGCAGAGGTCGCTTTACATAAACTTTACAGTTGCTAGTTTAATACGTACTTGTAAACTTCTTAGCACTTGATATATTCACAATAATCAGTTTCAAACAGAATGCGTGGTTGGAAGTTTTAGAAACACCTTATACAGAGCAATACTGTTTCCACAATCCAATCTGCTTTGATTTGTAAAGATACAATACCTTTTGTTTCCTCCAAAATACCTAACCTGACACGTGTTAACCCAACCTGTAAATTAAATTGCGTAAGTATTAATTATGTTTTATACCTAACTCTCATGTTTTAATATGAAAATCATTCTAAGGAGAAATCGTAACCGGAAAAACATATTTTTTATAGCTATGCATTAAAAATACGGAATTTATATATATATATATATATATATATATATATATATATATATATATATATATAAGACACGGAACCTTCTGCAGTGACTTACCACAGTAACATACTCAAGTGTATACTACAGGAACATAATACATAAGACGTGTTTCCAATAATAATGCACTACAAAGACACACTTGCGTAACATATTACAGTAGCATTTTTTAGTACCATATTACAGTAAAATACTACAGTCATGAATAATATTAAGTTGCTACAGTATCATTATTTAGTATCATATTAAAGTAACACACTACATTCATAATCTTTTGTAACATATTGCAGTAGCATTGTGCAGTCACATAATACAGTAGCATGGTATAGAAACATACTACATTGGTGAATTATAGAGGCATTATTTAGTGCTACATAACAGTAACACACTACAGTCATATACTTTTGTAACATACTACAAAAGCGTAGTACAGTAACATACAACAGTAAAATAGTATTGTAACATATACAGTAGCATAGTACAATGACAAAACACAGTATCTTAGTACAGTAATATATTACAGTAGCATACTAGTGGTGCATAGTATAGATAAATATTATAATAGCAAAGTACAGTAAAATTTCATAGCAGCATAGTACAGTAACAGTTCACAGTAGCATAGTATAGTACATACTAAAGTAGCAAAGATTAGTAATATTCTTTAGTGACATATTACAGTAATATACTACTTAGTAACATAGTACTATAGCGTAGTACACTAACCTAATACTTTTGCATAGTACAGTAAAACAATTTAGTACCATATTACAATAACATACTGCAGTAGTATACTTAAATACCAAACTTTATTATCATACCACAGTAGCATATTAAAGTACTATATAGTATAGTAACATACTACAGTAGCGTAGTATTGCAACATACTACTTTTGCATAGTACAGTAACCAATTTTGGTATCATATTACAATAACATACTACAGTGTTATACTTAAATAACATACTTTAATATCACCACAGGAACTTAGAACTATAACATACTATAGTAGTAGAGTATAGGAACTATACTATGCTACTTATGTAGCATAGTATAATAACATACTACAGTAGCATAGTATAGTAGCATACTACAGTAGTATAGTATAGTAACCTACTACAGTAGCATAGTATAATAACATACTACAGTAGCATAATATAGTAACATACTACAGTATCGTAGTATTGTAACATACTGCAGTAGCATAGAACCGTAACATACTACAGTGGCATAGTACAGTAACACAGTATAGTAACATACTACAGTAGCACAGTATAGTAACATAACACAGTATCGTAGTATAGTAACATACTACAGTATCGTAGTATTGTAACATACTACAGTATCGTAGTATTGTAACATACTAGAGTAGTATAGTATAGTAACAAACTACAGTAGTATTTTGTAGTAACATACTACAGTAGTATAGTATAGTAACATACTACAGTAGTATAGTATAGTAACCTACTACAGTAGCATAGTATAATAACACAATACTGTTGCATAGTACAGTATCAAATTTTGGTATCATATTACAATAACATACTACAGTAATATATTTTAGTATAATATACTTAAATAACATACTTTAATATCATACCGCAGTAGTATAGCAGCGTAACATACTATAGTAATAGAGTATAGGAACATACTACAGTAGCATAGTTCAGAGACATATTACAGTATTACTTACTATGTATTACTAAGTATTACTTAATATGACATATTACTGTATGTAGCCTAGTACAGTAACATACAGAGGGAGCTTAGTATTGTAGCATAGTATAGTAATAATCTTTAGTGCCATATTACAGCAACATACTACAGTAATATATTTTAGTAACATACTAGAGTAGCGTAGTACAGTAGCACAACTTAGTATTATATTACCAGTAACATACTACAGAATTATCTAAGAGTAACATACTTTAATTACTTAATACAGTAGTACAGCACAATAACTTAATATAGTACCATAGTATAGTAACATACGCTAGTATGTTACATTAACGCAAACAGTGATATATTTTAGTAACATACTGCAGTTACTAATTGGCCCTACTATAAAACCGCAGAATCTCCAAAGAAATACTCTCGATTCTAAATAGTTGAATCTACCTTAATAATAATAGCTCAGAAGTACAGCGAGTAAATAGTTTTACGTCCAACAGAATTCCCTGAGGTAAAACATAAAGTAAGGGGGATGAATTTTACATTTTCTCTTTAATAAGCTGTCACGAGTTGTTCATTTCTTTTTACACAAAGATTCAAGGCAGAGGTTCTATGGAAGTGCTCATTTCAAGTATATCGAAAGCGTGAACTGTAAATGTTAAAAGCAGTTTTATTGGTTAGGATTTTGTCAGGAGAGTTGCATAGCCTGGAATAGACGTTTTGTTATTATTGAACAATCCTGAACAACTGTACTATTTGTACCTGTGAGTATTGCATTCTTCTAAAAAAAGGGCAAAATATACAAATCGACAACAATCCTACTTTAAGGTAAAGTAAATAGTCCTACAAGTAGCGAAAAGCAGAAAATACAGTAAAAATGTATTCTTTCTTATTTGGCAAATGTTGCAAATAAATGGGAAATCTGGGGTAAAACTAAGTTCCAACGAGGAATTGAATATTTTAATTTACTTGTCGATTTCATTATTCTTTTAAATTCAAAGCGGAAGAAAATTTTAGTCTAAATTAAGGTTTTCTTTTAACATGAAGGGAAAAAGTCGCTGTATTCGTACCAAGTATTTTAGGACGATCACACAAGAGGGTAACCAAGTCGGTTCCGAACGTTGAAGGAATGTACCCATGTACTGACGGAGACGCAGAATGAAGAGTCGAGATTTTGCCCATTTCGCGACTGTTTCTATTTGTCTTGTGGTGAGATAGGAGAAAGGACTTGTTAAGGATAGTGGAAAGATTAAATGGGGTAAGGAAGGAGCAAGAGATGTAGAAAGTGGGAAGAGTTTCTGCTCGAAAGATTCAAACAAATATAATTTTAATGCGTGTAAAGAAAATGTAAAGATACTTTATTCGTCAACCAGTGAGTATAGAAGGGAATATTTTGTTTTCATAACCATGAAAAATCTAGACCAAATCATGGAATTTGACGCATTATACGACACACGGCAGTAATTGCAAAAGGAAGAAGAAATCAAAGGAATTCGAGTGAAGGAAAGACATTTATGCTTAGAAATTAGGAAGTGTAACAGGACATAAATATGCTTCAAGTGTTTTTATGATGAGTTTTTTTTTGTTTAAACCTTTTTCTGTAACAGGATTGTCTTGCTTCCATTACTGTATGCTATATTATTTTTTTTCTTGGCAATGAATTTCAAAGAAGAGTATAACTAATTTCATTTTCAGACATAACTCTAAATTATTTTCACCTTCTGATAACATATAAAGCAACACTAAAACATGGTTATGCTATGGAGCAACGGTTTCTCCTAGTAATACTATTAGAAGAAGGCTTTAATTGGTTATTTGCAAAATGCCTTGTGAATCTGTAAACAATGGAATCTGTCCTTAAACAAAAATCACTTTATTCAAGCCGTTCCTCATTTATTAGTAACTATTGTTAGAACTGGATTCTGGCGGTTCATACTGGCTGTTGCCATGGCAACACATTAAATTGATCTGGTGATTCAAAGATCTAAAAATATCTTAGCTGGAAAAAATTAGTATTTAATACTCCACATAAAAACGTCTGAAGCAAAATATAGTGCTATTAGTATTTAGTAGTTTATCCGAGTATATATAGGTTTTAATGATTTACGCAAAAGCTCTACGTGCATAATATATGCATCAACTAACGTATCACTATACCATCCCTCTACCCTCAGCCCATTTTTGTTGTTTTTTTTTTTACTTTTTCGGATAAAAATGTTGTAATGAACTGAGTTATTTGTTGTAGCTTCCTGGAACTGTACGTAAGGGCTGCAAATGTTATTGTTTGGGCTTATTTGGAGTTGTTCCATAAACTATCGTGAGCACCAAGAGAAGTCCGACTTTGATGAGCCTTACAGCATGAGCAGGAGCTGTCTCCGAGGTTTATACGAAATCGTGTATTAACACCTAATGTTTACAAACGTTTACCACGCTTATTTCACCCAATGAGACCCTTATATAACTACATTAACACCTTCATTTTATTTCACTACAATTAGGCCACAAAGGGCCAAAGTTTTAGTACGTTAAAATTAACATGTCCCTAAAGGGAAATTGCCTATTTTATAACTTGTGTTACTGAGAAAAGCCATACACACCTGCCATGGTTCAGTGTTCGAGATGAGTACAACAGTAAGCAATCTGTTTCTAATTTAACTAAATTAAGATACAATTAAACTTTAAATCAAAATTTTTGACTTAACGAAATTTAAATTATCTTACAACTAATACAACTATCTTTATACAGTTTATGTGTGTGTGTGTGTGTGTGTGTGTGTGTGTATGTGTGTTTTTTTGTGTGTGTGTGTGTGTGTGTGTGTGTGTGTGTGTGTAATGTGTGTGTGTGTGTCTGTGTGTGTGTGTATGTGTGTGTGTTTGTGTGTGTGTGTGTGTGTGTGTGTGTGTGTGTGTTTGTGTATATGTGGTGTGTAAGAGAGAGAGAGAGAGAGAGAGAGCGAGAGAGGGAGAGAGACACTGAAAGAGATCTCTAATTGCGTGGTTTTAAATCGAGTTCAGACGGGTTGTATTCCTGGTTCAAACATAAATAATTACCAGTTCCTCAAAACTAACATCTCCGACTGATTCACTACCAGATTTAAAAGAAGAAAAATCAAACAAAATGTTTTTAGTAGGAGAATGCAATAGAGTGTTGGTTGAGGTCAGTTGACCGAGGTACAACAAGAAACAGGAAGTGTGAGGAGAATTCGGTTTCCGCTACAGAATCAATAACACTATCTAATTATCAGCCAGGCAGTGGCGTACATTTATGCTTATTGTACACATATTCCATTTTGTACACAGAGAGGTGTGAATCTGTATTTGTAAAGGTCATTTATTAAAGTTATATTGGAAAGTAATTAGAATTTTTGATTAGTGAAAAAAGAAATACTTTGGAGGAGCACTATTTAGTTGACATTAATTAACCTAATTCCGTTAAAGGCACTTGGCAAGCTGAATAAAAGTGCTTAACCTAAATTTGTATTCCAGGACGGGTCCAATTAGTCAAAATTGATTTTGCGCCAGTTTGTGAATAATTTATATTTCAACTCACAAGGTTGTATATAAGGTAATAAAAAATGGTTGGTGTGAAAGTCAAGATTCAAAAGTCAACATATCTATAAGCTGGTAACGTTTCTATAGCTAGTTTGTCATCTTCCCCAAGCCTACAGTACATAGATTACACAAGAACAAATAAATAAGTCAACATATCTATAAGCTGGTAACGTTTCTACAGCTAGTTTGTCATCTTCCCCAAGCCTACAGTACATAGATTACACAAGAATAAATAAATAAGTCAACATATCTATAAGCTGGTAACGTTTCTACAGCTAGTTTGTCATCTTCCCCAAGCCTACAGTACATAGATTACACAAGAATAAATAAATAAGTCAACATATATATAAGCTGGTAACGTTTCTACAGCTAGTTTGTCATCTTCCCCAAGCCTAGAGTACATAGATTACACAAGTATAAAGAAATAAGTCAACAATAAAATAGTTGAAACCAATAATAAAAATAACCGAACAAAAATGAAAACTTACGAAAGTAAAATTTTACAGCTCGTTTTACTTTATAAATTCACAGTTAAGGCACATTTTACTCATATAAAGTTATTATTCTATTGTCATAACTGTCTTTATAAAAATATAAAACTGAAAGTGACACCCAAATTACAAGTTCAAACATTGTGCTTTTTCAATATGATTTATATCTAGAACTAATTCCAATTTAAATCCTTTAACTACGAGTGATGCAATTTATGTGTAATTTGTAAACACAGCGTGACCCCGGGTTAAGGACACGCCTAGCGCGACATAGCATAATTATATAGAGAAGGGTAGAATGCGGGGAACTTAGTACCCTCTAAGAGAATGTTTAAATATATAAACACGCATAAGGCTCCATGACTTACATTTAACACCACATCTGTTTTTGTTGTGAGTTTGTTTTATATTATGTTTGTTGTGGGTCTGCATTTCATATTAGCAATGTGTCAAATAAAAAACATTTACTGTTTCATACGTTACCGGCAATCGTTATTGCTATTATACTTTATTGTCAATGGTAAATTTTATATTAATTTTAAAAGAGGATGTATTAAAAGAGGATGTATTACAAAACGTTTTTATTTAAGAAATTTAATGAAAAGTACAAGGGTTTATATTCAGTAAAACTTCTATTGAGGGAGAAAATGCTACTAGTATTCAACGTAGAAAATATGTGTTGTTACCGTAGGATTGATATAAAAATGTGATGTTACCGTAGGACTGATATAAACTTATGATTTTACCGTAGGACTGATATAAACACGTGATGTTACCATAGGACTGATATAAACATGGGATGTTACCGTAGGACTGATATAAATATATGATGTTACTGTAGGACTGATATAAACACGTGATGTTTCCATAGGAATGATATAAACATAAGATGTTACCGTAGGACTGATATAAATATATGATGTTACCGTAGGACTGATATAAACACGTGATGTTACCATAGGAATGATATAAACATGGGATGTTACCATAGGACTGATATAAACATGGGATGTTACCATAGGACTGATATAAACATGGGATGTTACTATAGGACTGATATAAACATGGGATGTTACCATAGGACTGATATAAATATATGATGTTACCGTAGGACTGATATAAACACGTGATGTTACCATAGGAATGATATAAACATGGGATGTTACCGTAGGACTGATATAAATATATGATGTTACCGTAGGACTGATATAAACACGTGATGTTACCATAGGAATGATATAAACATGGGATGTTACCGTAGGACTGATATAAACACGTGATGTTACCATAGGAATGATATAAACATGGGATGTTACCGTAGGACTGATATAAATATATGATGTTACCGTAGGACTGATATAAACACGTGATGTTACCATAGGAATGATATAAACATGGGATGTTACCGTAGGAATGATATAAACATGGGATGTTACCGTAGGACTGATATAAATATATGATGTTACCGTAGGACTGATATAAACACGTGATGTTACCATAGGAAAGATATAAACATGGGATGTTACCGTAGGACTGATATAAACATGGGATGTTACTGTAGGACTGATATAAACACGTGATGTTTCCATAGGAATGATATAAACATAAGATGTTACCGTAGGACTGATATAAATATATGATGTTACCGTAGGACTGATATAAACACGTGATGTTACCATAGGAATGATATAAACATGGGATGTTACCATAGGACTGATATAAACATGGGATGTTACCATAGGACTGATATAAACATGGGATGTTACTATAGGACTGATATAAACATGGGATGTTACCATAGGACTGATATAAATATATGATGTTACCGTAGGACTGATATAAACACGTGATGTTACCATAGGACTGATATAAACATGGGATGTTACCGTAGGACTGATATAAATATATGATGTTACCGTAGGACTGATATAAACACGTGATGTTACCATAGGAATGATATAAACATGGGATGTTACCGTAGGACTGATATAAACACGTGATGTTACCATAGGAATGATATAAACATGGGATGTTACCGTAGGACTGATATAAATATATGATGTTACCGTAGGACTGATATAAACACGTGATGTTACCATAGGAATGATATAAACATGGGATGTTACCGTAGGAATGATATAAACATGGGATGTTACCGTAGGACTGATATAAATATATGATGTTACCGTAGGACTGATATAAACACGTGATGTTACCATAGGAAAGATATAAACATGGGATGTTACCGTAGGACTGATATAAACATGGGATGTTACCGTAGGAATGATATAAACATGGGATGTTACCGTAGGACTGATATAAATATATGATGTTACCGTAGGACTGATATAAACACGTGATGTTACCATAGGAATTATATAAACATGGGATGTTACCGTAGGAATGATATAAACATGGGATGTTACCGTAGGAATGATATAAACATGGGATGTTACCGTAGGACTGATATAAATATATGATGTTACCGTAGGACTGATATAAACACGTGTTGTTACCATAGGAATGATATAAACATGGGATGTTACCGTAGGAATGATATAAACATGGGATGCTACCGTAGGACTGATATAAATATATGATGTTACCGTAGGACTGATATAAACACGTGATGTTACCATAGGAAAGATATAAACATGGGATGTTACCGTAGGACTGTTATAAACATGGGATGTTACCGTAGGAATGATATAAACATGAGATGTTACCGTAGGACTGATATAAACATGGGATGTTACCGTAGGACTGATATAAACACGTGATGTTACCATAGGACTGATATAAATATGGGATGTTACCGTAGGGCTGATATAAACACGTGATGTTACCGTAGGACTGATATAAACATATGATGTTAGCGTAGGACTGATATAAACACGTGATGTTACCGTAGGGCTGATATAAACACGTGATGTTACCGTAGGACTTATATAAACACGTGATGTTACCGTAGGGCTGATATAATCACGTGATGTTACCATAGGACTGATATAAACATGGGATGTTACCGTAGGACTGATATAAACACGTGATGTTACCATAGGACTGATATAAACATGGGATGTTACCGTAGGACTGATATAAACACGTGATGTTACCATAGGACTGATATAAACATGGGATGTTACCGTAGGACTGATATAAACACGTGATGTTACCATAGGACTGATATAAATATGGGATGTTACCGTAGGACTGATATAAACATGGGATGTTACCGTAGGACTGATATAAACACGTGATGTTACCGTAGGACTGATATAAACTCGTGATGTTACCGTAGGACTGATATAAACACGTGATGTTACCGTAGGGCTGATATAAACACGTGATGTTACCATAGGACTGATATAAACACGTGATGTTACCATAGGACTGATATAAATATGGGATGTTACCGTAGGGCTGATATAAACCCGTGATGTTACCATAGGACTGATATAAACATGGGATGTTACCGTAGGACTGATATAAATATATGATGTTACCGTAGGACTGATATAAACACGTGATGTTACCATAGGAATGATATAAACATGGGATGTTGCCTTAGGAATGATATAAACATGGGATGTTACCGTAGGACTGATAAAAATATATGATGTTACCGTAGGACTGATATAAACACGTGATGTTACCATAGGAATGATATAAACATGGGATGTTACCGTAGGACTGATATAAATATATGATGTTACCGTAGGACTGATATAAACACGTGATGTTACCATAGGAATGATATAAACATGGGATGTTACCGTAGGAATGATATAAACATGGGATGTTACCGTAGGACTGATATAAACACGTGATGTTACCGTAGGACTGATATAAACACGTGATGTTACCATAGGAATGATATAAACATGGGATGTTACCGTAGGACTGATATAAACACGTGATGTTACCGTAGGGCTGATATAAACACGTGATGTTACCATAGGACTGATATAAACATGGGATGTTACCGTAGGACTAATATAAATATGGGATGTTACCGTAGGACTGATATAAACACGTGATGTTACCGTAGGGCTGATTTAAACACGTGATGTTACCATAGGACTGATATAAACATATGGTGTTACCGTAGGGCTGATATAAACACGTGATGTTACCATAGGACTGATATAAACATGGGATGTTACCGTAGGACTGATATAAACACGTGATGTTACCATAGGACTGATATAAATATGGGATGTTACCGTAGGGCTGATATAAACACGTGATGTTACCGTAGGACTGATATAAACATATGATGTTAGCGTAGGACTGATATAAACACGTGATGTTACCGTAGGGCTGATATAAACACGTGATGTTACCGTAGGACTGATATAAACACGTGATGTTACCGTAGGGCTGATATAAACACGTGATGTTACCATAGGACTGATATAAACATGGGATGTTACCGTAGGACTGATATTAACACGTGATGTTACCATAGGACTGATATAAACATGGGATGTTACCGTAGGACTGATATAAACACGTGATGTTACCATAGGACTGATATAAACATGGGATGTAACCGTAGGACTGATATAAAGACGTGATGTTACCATAGGACTTATATAAATATGGGATGTTACCGTAGGACTGATATAAACATGGGATGTTACCGTAGGACTGAGATAAACACGTGATGTTACCGTAGGACTGATATAAACACGTGATGTTACCGTAGGATTGATATAAACACGTGATGTTACCGTAGGGCTGATATAAACACGTGATGTTACCATAGGACTGATATAAATATGGGATGTTACCGTAGGACTGATATAAACATGGGATGTTACCGTAGGACTGATATAAAAATGGGATGTTACCGTAGGACTGATATAATCACGTGATGTTACCGTAGGGCTGAAATAAACACGTGATGTTACCATAGGACTGATATAAACATGGGATGTTACCGTAGGACTGATATAAACACGTGATGTTACCATAGGACTGATATAAATATGGGATGTTACCGTAGGGCTGATATAAACACGTGATGTTACCGTAGGACTGATATAAACATATGATGTTAGCGTAGGACTGATATAAACACGTGATGTTACCGTAGGGCTGATATAAACACGTGATGTTACCGTAGGACTTATATAAACACGTGATGTTACCGTAGGACTGATATAAACACGTGATGTTACCATAGGACTGATATAAACATGGGATGTTACCGTAGGACTGATATAAACACGTGATGTTACCGTAGGACTGATATAAACATGGGATGTTACCGTAGGACTGATATAAACAAGTGATGTTACCGTAGGACTGATATAAACACGTGATGTTACCGTAGGACTGATATAAACACGTGATGTTACCGTAGGGCTGATATAAACACGTGATGTTACCATAGGACTGATATAAACACGTGATGTTACCATAGGACTGATATAAATATGGGATGTTACCGTAGGACTGATATAAATATATGATGATACCGTAGGACTGATATAAACACGTGATGTTACCATAGGACTGATATAAATATGGGATGTTACCGTAGGACTGATATAAACATGGGATGTTACCGTAGGACTGATATAAACACGTGATGTTACCGTAGGACTGATATAAACACGTGATGTTACCGTAGGACTGATATAAACACGTGATGTTACCGTAGGACTGATATAAACACGTGATGTTACCGTAGGGCTGATATAAACACGTGATGTTACCATAGGACTGATATAAACATGGGATGTTACCGTAGGACTGATATAAATATATGATGTTACCGTAGGACTGATATAAACACTTGATGTTACCATAGGAATGATATAAACATGGGATGTTACCGTAGGACTGATATAAACATATGATGTTAGCGTAGGACTGATATAAACACGTGATGTTACCGTAGGGCTGATATAAACACGTGATGTTACCATAGGACTGATATAAACATGGGATGTTACCGTAGGACTGATATAAACATGGGATGTTACCGTAGGACTGATATAAATATGGGATGTTACCGTAGGACTGATATAAACACGTGATTTTTCCGTAGGGCTGATATAAACACGTGATGTTACCATAGGACTGATATAAACATATGATGTTACCGTAGGGCTGATATAAACACGTGATGTTACCATAGGACTGATATAAACATGGGATGTTACCGTAGGACTGATATAAACACGTGATGTTACCATAGGACTGATATAAATATGGGATGTTACCGTAGGGCTGATATAAACACGTGATGTTACCGTAGGACTGATATAAACATATGATGTTAGCGTAGGACTGATATAAACATGGGATGTTACCGTAGGACTGATATAAACACGTGATGTTACCATAGGACTGATATAAACATGAGATGTTACCATAGGACTGATATAAACATGGGATGTTACCGTAGGACTGATATAAACACGTGATGTTATCATAGGACTGATATAAATATGGGATGTTACCGTAGGGCTGATATAAACACGTGATGTTACCGTAGGACTGATATAAACATATGTTGTTAGCGTAGGACTGATATAAACACGTGATGTTACCGTAGGGCTGATATAAACACGAGATGTTACCGTAGGACTGATATAAACACGTGATGTTACCGTAGGGCTGATATCAACACGTGATGTTACCATAGGACTGATATAAACGTGGGATGTTACCGTAGGACTGATATAAACACGTGATGTTACCGTAGGACTGATATAAACATGGGATGTTACCGTAGGACTGATATAAACACGTGATGTTACCGTAGGACTGATATAAACACGTGATGTTACCGTAAGACTGATATAAACACGTGATGTTACCGTAGGGCTGATATAAACACGTGATGTTACCATAGGACTGATATAAACACGTGATGTTACCATAGGACTGATATAAATATGGGATGTTACCGTAGGACTGATATAAACATGGGATGTTACCGTAGGACTGATATAAACACGTGATGTTACCGTAGGACTGATATAAACACGTGATGTTACCGTAGGACTGATATAAACACGTGATGTTACCGTAGGGCTGATATAAACACGTGATGTTACCATAGGACTGATATAAACATGGGATGTTACCGTAGGACTGATATAAATATATGATGTTACCGTAGGACTGATATAAACACGTGATGTTACCATAGGAATGATATAAACATGGGATGTTACCGTAGGAATGATATAAACATGGGATGTTACCGTAGGACTGATATAAACACGTGATGTTACCGTAGGACTTATATAAACACTTGATGTTACCATAGGAATGATATAAACATGGGATGTTACCGTAGGACTGATATAAACATATGATGTTAGCGTAGGACTGATATAAACACGTGATGTTACCGTAGGGCTGATATAAACACGTGATGTTACCATAGGACTTATATAAACATGGGATGTTACCGTAGGACTGATATAAACATGGGATGTTACCGTAGGACTGATATAAATATGGGATGTTACCGTAGGACTGATATAAACACGTGATGTTACCGTAGGGCTGATATAAACACGTGATGTTACCATAGGACTGATATAAACATATGATGTTACCGTAATGCTGATATAAACACGTGATGTTACCATAGGACTGATATAAACATGGGATGTTACCGTAGGACTGATATAAACACGTGATGTTACCATATTACTGATATAAATATGGGATGTTACCGTAGGGCTGATATAAACCCGTGATGTTACCGTAGGACTGATATAAACATATGATGTTAGCGTAGGACTGATATAAACACGTGATGTTACCGTAGGGCTGATATAAACACGTGATGTTACCGTAGGACTGATATAAACACGTGATGTTACCGTAGGGCTGATATAAACACGTGATGTTACCATAGGACTGATATAAACATGGGATGTTACCGTAGGACTGATATAAACATGGGATGTTACCGTAGGACTGATATAAACACGTGATGTTACCATAGGACTGATATAAACATGGGATGTTACCGTAGGACTGATATAAACACGTGATGTTACCATAGGACTGATATAAATATATGATGTTACGGTAGCACTATTATAAACAAACCTGTTCGAAATACTGTATAGGATTAAAACTTAATTTCAGTTTTAAAAAACATTTCAATTATCTAAACATTAATAATTAGTTTATGAATAAATTTGTCATTCGTTCTCGAGGTAGTTTGTAACTCCTAGAGAATGCGTTCGCAGATGTCGGATAGGGGTTTGGCATAAATCATAAACGCTCGGACGGATAGTTTAGCAGATAGGTCTCCTTAGCCGACCAGATTAACCTTGACGAGATACGCTGCATATTTGTTTTCTCAGCTATTTCATTCCCGCTCTTACTCTAAACTGAAAGTAGAACAACCCTCTTCAATTTGGTAAATATAACGAAGCAAGGTACAATAAAACAATTTGTATAACCTCTAAGAAACGGCAATATTTTACTTTACTATTGTTAATGGTCGTAAAGATGGATTTATAGAAAAACCCGTTCTTACTATTTATGTTTATAAGCCGTGTTTAGTTATATATGTTTTTATTATGTTTAAATATTTGGAACTATTCAAGTAGTTTTAAAAATTTCGATGAAAATGCAATATGTATAAAGTAAATTTACTGAGTAAAAGCAATTTAGATTCCACCTGAAGTACTCCATCTGCTCACAATATTAGAGGCTCATCATAATTTGCATATAAATTGATACTTATAGCTTCTCATTATAATAGAATAGCTTTGGCCAACGTGAATAGAACCAAGTAAGCTTTAACACTTTAATAATGTTGTGTTAATTACATGCGTAGGTTGTTTCAATAGGTTTAATGGAGTAAATTTTAAAACAATTCAAATTTAGAATTTATTTTTATAAAGCACTAGGAGGAAAACAAATTAAATTGTTTAAATTTAAAGTATATGAGTTTATGTATGTTATAGGTATTTATCTCTGACATCTTTAACGTCGAAATCCATTGGTTGAGATAATATTTTGCCTCGTTCCACTATCACTCATCTCAGTTCGTTAAGGTAAAAAGGTTTTACAATTTTTGTTGCCCTCTTATTTATGATATTGTTCACCACTTTCTTTAAGTTATGATTCTTTCCCTCTTTTAACGATATATTGTGTTCTCTTAACAATTAATTTTGATATGTTTCTGAATTGCTGCGCTGTTTGCCAAATTTGTTAAAGTCTGAAAAGTTTAGTGTACATATATTTAATCTTTTGAGCTTATCTTTTTTGTTTGTGTGTTTTAAATGATATCCTCTACAGTGTTTTCGAATTTATTTAGAGTTCTGTTCACTTGCATTGTTGTGACATTTTTATTATCTGCTTAGTATTATTCCATTCACTCGTTGTAATAGGTGCCCGATAGCTTTTTGTCCTTTATTTAATTACATTATTGTATACACTTAATGAATGCTGATATATATTTCATAAATAATTAGATGATAAAATCAACGTTTAAATCAGATAACAAAATTAAATTAATCTATATTATAATTTATACAAATGGAGTGACTGCAAGCTGCCCACTAAATGTCCTCCATGACGACAAATATCTTAGTTTTATTTTCATGACTCGTCAACCTTTAAATAACATCACTTTAGGGGTATATCTATACAGCGGTTAATACTTTACTTTAGAATACGTATTTCTCCCAGGTTTTCTCAACAGAACCTCATGTTGAATTATAGCTATTTATTTTGCTACGATTTATAAAAAACTAACTATGTGTTATAGCTAACTATGTATAGGAGGAGATAGAAGAGAAGACAATTGGAATGGTTTGGACATGTAAAGAACATGGCAGAAGCCAGACTGGAGTGGATTCCCCCAGGGGAAAGAAAGAGAGGCAACGATGAAGTTGGTATAATGCCATGGAAGAGCAAAAACTGCACTATTAATACAAGAGGCATGACAGTATGTACGAAAAAATTGGGGACTGAGTAGCGGCGACAGCGTTAATATAAATTTTATTTCTATCAAACTTCGCAATCGTATTAGACGTCATGGTACGACTAATAAACCGAATCTTAGGTTCTAACACGCAAAAATTAAACCGTATTTCCCTTCATAGTAATAAATCTGGTCATCATACATGAAATTTCTAACGTTACCAATTCATTAGATATTATCGCAAGCGTTTATATAGATAAAATTACCATTCTTTGCTCCGCATAGGAGAGAGGCTTCTATAGCCTAAATCAACCAAACAGACACAGTTTTGATTCAATTTAGCTTGATTTATAATTCAAGCATTTTCAAAATTTGCAATAGTAATGGAGCGAGTCCTATCACCGACTATAGTCTACACGAGAGTGAGTTTGTAGCGAGTTCGTATTTTTCATGCGCTCTGTCTTGTTTCAGTGTTTGTACATTGCTCCAATACGGTGGTTTTTATTATTTAAGTGTGTAAATCAAGAGGTTTTTAAGTTCCCCTAATTAATCTAAGTATTTATATTGTTACTTAATTCCTACGTATGTGTTATAAATCCGTTCACAGTAGAACTGTTTTTTTGGTAATTATTTTATTCTCGTCCTAAAATAATATTTGTCCACTTCAGTAGTTATTTTCGTATCTATGTCTTCAACACTACTTTTATACGTCGTCAATGTATAAGAGATTGCCAAAGTGCTTTGACTCAGAGTAAATACAAGTTTTATCCCTTCACTATTCTGCCTCTTGTACTCAAACCTGTTGATTGCTTTTACTGATTGGTCGCGTCAATGTTTGGTAAGGAGAGACGAATTAAACGTATTTACGCGGTCGGAAATCTCAATATTAAAGTTATTATGAATGTAAAATATAATAAACGTCTATATTTACTTGGTTATTTATTGTAAGAATGTTTCGTCAATGAATCGACAATACGTTGTTAAATTATACATACATATGGTTTAGTAAAATTGAAATACTTACAAATTACCCTAACTGTTTCAAAATTAAATTAGAATTTAAACGAATATTATGATATTCAACTGGATAATATATATATATATTTGTTATATCTGTGATTTCTATGTAGAGATTTATTCGGTGGTTTGAGATTTACACAACTCTGTATAATCACAGACAATTTGGTAAGCTGTGTCGTACAGGAGCCATACTAGGAACTATTTTCTAGTTAGCAATATTTCTCCCATTATTTATCATTACAAGAAACAATTTTTATAATAATATAGAGCACTTCATAGCGTACGAATAGTGAAGAATATATTCTTTAAAAATATTATCTCTTGTATTTATTTACATTTGTTATAATAAATCATCCCCTCTTCACCTTCCCCTGAGACCAACAATTTGTTACAAAGGAGACAAAATCCCACAGGAACAGGGACTTTACTTTCAAGCCCTAAGAGAAGCCTCCAATATACGGGAAATTGTGTTTTGTAAACGTGAAATATTAACGCGACATCTTCTGACGTTTCCTGAAACTAATTTGTATCTACTGCCTTTTACACGAATCGAAACAAAGCCAATATGTTGTGAATATCCTCGGAAACAGATTTAGTTAAATTCAGATTTAATTTGACATGGTGAAGTAATGCATAAGTATTTGTATTACAAGTCTCGGACGTGTTTCAGGTGAGCGCTGAGCGATGTACACTATACCGCTCCCAACAAGTGTAAACGTATAATGAGTGAAACTACAGTTTTTTTTAATATTTTAATTTTGAATAATTCAAAACTAATAATTTTAATTTATTTTCTCAACCTAAAATGTAAAAGAAAGTAATTTTGAAAGATACTGGATGTAATTTCTTACCAACAAAGGCCGTGTCTAACTATGTCAAACGGCACTTATCAAGTAGAAACACCATCGACATTTCATTGTAATCAGCGGAAGAAATCTGAAAGAATTTCCAGATACGAAAAAATTGTTAAATCGTACCTAAAGAAAGTTAGAGGGATTGAAGTGACAACAGATTATTTGTTCATAAAGAAGGCGGGAGTGGGAAAATATAACACCAACCTTTGTAAAACGTGCAGAGTAAGTGATATTAAAATCCGCGAGCTGAAGGGACGCTAACTATGGCTAGGACAGTCTGGAAACAAAATGGCAGAAGGTGAGATGCAGGCTCGAAATTGTTATTAAAAAGTGAGTGATAAATAGAATATTAGCGGATAAAGGTTAGTGGTGACGCTAAAATTTAAAATTGTTATTTTCCCGCAGTACCTTTATCTAAAACTGAAACAGTGGTTTTCAGCGGTTGTTTTAAAAGTAAATCATTTTGTAATATACAAATGAAAAAGATTGTATGTATTTGAGTACAGTTTTCTGCCTATCCTAACGGTATAATACACGTTTCGGAGTGACACGTTTCCTATCCTCTGTTGAGACGTTTCGGAGTGACACGTTTCCTATCCTCTGTTGAGACATTTCGGAGTGACACGTTTCCTATCCTCTGTTGAGACGTTTTGGAGTGACACGTTTTCTACCCTCTGTTGAGACGTTTCGGAGTGACACGTTTCCTATCCTCTGTTGAGACGTTTCGGAGTGACACGTTTCCTAAACTCTGTTGAGACGTTTCGGAGTGACACGTTTCCTATCCTCTGTTGAGACGTTTCGGAGTGACACGTTTCCTATCCTCTGTTGAGACGTTTTGGTGTGACACGTTTCCTATCCTCTGTTGAGACGTTTTGGAGTGACACGTTTCCTATCCTCTGTTGAGACGTTTCGGAGTGACACGTTTTCTATCCTCTGTTGAGACGTTTCGGAGTGACTCGTTTCCTATCCTCTGTTGAGACGTTTCCGAGTGACACGTTTCCTATCCTCTGTTGAGACGTTTTGGAGTGACTCTATTTTCAAAACTTAAATCTAGCAACGTCTAAGGCGTTGCATGCATCTTAATAATATTTAGTACAATAAAAATATTTACATTAAAAGAAACAATAATGACTAATATCAGGAAACCTATCTACGATCGGGTTATACTCCGAATGAGTCCTCATTTTAAACGTCATGTTTCGTGACTTAAGTCGATATGTACATAATCAATAGTTTGCCTTTATGACTTAAGGATTGTCATGGCAAATGCTGATCTAACTGGGATTTGATGTATTTGCACAGTACATCCAAGTTGGCTCTTGCTTGAGTCCATTGTAATTCTGGAAATATGAACTTATTAACAATTTTTGAAAACTTGACAATAAGTTCTTGAATTTTTAACTTGTTTTACATTTTCGTCCTGTTCGTCCTATGTATGTTGTTTTGCGATTGCGCTGCATTTTATAAACTCCGTTTTAACTAAACTCATTTAAACTTTCCATATCACATTTTAATTTGTCTTCAATCTATTGTTAGATTTCCACTACTACATTATGTATCTTGAAATTTTGTTTGTTTCTCATTATAAAGCTCTTTTTTCGTCTCAGTGTAAATTTATCCGATTTCTGTCTCTCCATTTCCATTGTGGGAGTTTTTATTTTATTACTTCTTACACTAATTGTTTTAAATATCTGTCTTATTGTTTCTTTGTTATATCCATTGCTATCATCAATTTTAAAAAGTATTCAGTGTTTTTTTATATTGTTTTGTGTTTAGCGATATATCTAATAATCTGGTAAACATACCTAAATGGCGTTAAATTATGCTGTAATGGGTGGTTTGATTTTGCAATAATTACATTATCGGTGTGTCTATTTTTATCTGAATATTTCGAATTTTATTTCCCTTTGTTCTTTTTAGTTTTAAATGTAGGAAAGTTTTAAATTTTTATATATTTTTTTTGTTTCTTTTAATAAATAATCTCCTTTGTTTCCTTCAGGGTCTTTAACTAATAATCCACATACCGCACGTATTCTACACAATCGAATATTTCTAATATTGCTTTAATTTATCTTGTTCAAATTATATTGCTTTAATTTATTCCTGAGTCAAAAACTCGCATAATATTCCAGATAATGGGTTACTGATCCCTAGGACTCGTATAACTCGTTGATGAACTTTAATTAAAAACTACCGTCGTTTTTCAACATTTCTCAGAAAGTTCTGAATAATTTTAGAAACATCACAAGCGATATAAACAATCATATAACTAAAGAAAAAACAAACAATATAATTTTACATTTGAAAAGCTATGTTTCCATACAAAAAGGGCTGGTATATACAAACAAATAGCAATAGTCTTATTTTAAAAAAAGGTAACGCTGAAATGAAAAACATACCACTCAACCTATAAATGGGGGTGTCAAAATCATAAATTCAACACTATCATTCAGGAACCATAAGCCTTTATCAAGTGGTATTTTACCTTACGTAAAATAAAATATTATTATTTATTTAGGAGATAAAATGGAGCAATGTACAAATTCTGAAGGCGCTGGTTCGTAGCCCTCCCGCACGACAAATCTACTCGGCCAGGTGTTGTCTATACAGTCACCGATAAGAATCGTTCCATTTCTTTAGCATGTTACATTAAATTTATTTTAAATTAGTTTAGAATCTCTCAACTTTTTAAATTTTGGAAATGCTTGACCATAAGGTCAAGCGTAAGTTAATTTGCAACTGTAGCTGTAAGCTTATGTTAGCTTGAAGAATCACTTTGTCGCTTAAATGTAAAAAAATTGTAAGGTTAGAAAATTCATTTTTATTCTGAAATATATTTTATAAGTCCAAATATGTCAGTAACAAGACACCGGAGGTTTATTTATTATATTTTATTTATTAGAAATGAGATAAATTATCTAAATATAAATCGAATATTTATTTAATCTATGCCACAAGAAGGGGATATAATTATTTTTTTTTGTTTTGGTTAGGTTTAGTTTTTAATTTGAAAACAACAAATTCAATAATGTTATAAATTTACCCAATTTTACAAATATTTAGCATTATACCGCTGACAGTAGGATAATTTAATGAAGAGCAAGGCATTTATATCTGTAATTTACTAAACAGTCTAGTTAATGTATAGGGTAACAGCAAATTGTACTTATACTTATCAAATACAAGAACTATATTTCAGTAAATATCACGCCATAAACAGTGAAGACAGCACACACACGCACGCACAAAGTAGCTATGCATTGTAACATTTGAATCCGACCACTGTATCACAACTATTTTACACAGATTAAATCTTTTTCTTTGGAAGATTGTTGGAAGGGAATAATAAATCAACAGGGAAAAGAGGTGTTATGTTTAATCTGTGGGCGGACATCTATACGTCGTGTTCGGGCTGTCTGAGACTTCCTGAATTTATAACCACTTGTTAACCACAGTGTATATTCTAACATTTATTCTTCCGTACCTTTAATATGACAAGGTGGATCAAAACTTTATATTTTCAAATGAGTCCACTTTTCTGTTATCTATCGTATAATACAGATTTATTGCCATTTAATTACATTATTTGTAATTTAAAACAATCGTTACAATGTTTTCTTATAATACGTAAAACCCAAAAGAACTCACAAAACTCTAGAGACGAAGATCTCAACACTCGCTAAGGAATGCCTCTCGTACGTCATAACGGAAAAATAAACAAATGCAACTACTTCCAAGTCGCAGTGAATGTAATACGTGGTGGAACGAGCTTTTTGTTTATAATTATTCGGTTGTATTACATGAACTGAAATGAGAATCCTAATTTAATGAGAACAGCAAATGAGAATAATACAATAAAAATGTATCTTTCCAGAGAATAGAAAGTGAGTAAAATACCTGCTTAGTTTGTTTACACTAAATTGAAAGGGAATTTCAGAAGTATTAGTGATAACGGGTTTACTACTCATAAACTCCTTGAGTGAGTCTCTTTCTACACTGTCTATTTATGTTTGACTTTTGAATGTTGTAGGAATTTTATTATTGTATTTTCCTTTGCCGGTTCTAGTTTTATATGAAGCTAACAAGTTACACATGTGACTCACACCTGGAGAGCATCGTCACCGCGTAGCCAAGTAGAGAAAGGTCACGAAGAAAAATGTTTCCTAGGAGCTGAAATAATCATTTTTATATAGGAACTAAAAGAATCCTAAAATTAAATTACATCCTTTCAGCCTCTTGAAATGCTCATATTCGTTACCTAATTAAATTATTACAAATTTGAAGTAACCACTTGTTACCATCTATGTATAAATTTTAAATATTTTTTTAGCTTTCTCATTTTATGAAATTTAATTATTCTCCTACAACTTCCGTTTAATGATACGTAAAAACGTTTGTTATGGAATAAAACCGTTTCGCAGGAAACTGATATACTATAGTAAATACGCGCATTCAATCTTTCCGTTAAAACTGTGAGATTTTTGTTTGATACGAATTTGGCAGTTGCCAAGCATACACTGGTAAACTTTTCTCGTGTGTATTCTAGTCTCGTTGTTCCGTTGGTAAGCTATCATAGACTTAAGGCGGGTTGAAGCTAAATCCATACTTGGCCGCAGTATTCCAAAGTTTGCTTGGTTTAAAGAGAGAGCAAAATAATTTAAAGGAAATAAACCACTAGCAGTAATTATTTTATTGTTATAAAGTGTTCTTTAGTACAAATGTGAAATGAATATTGTAGTAAAAAAAACAAAGAATATAAAAAATAATAAATCATAAAAAGTACATTTTTCAGTTCTTGTAAGATGTTAAAACGTGTATTATATAGATACTAATTATTTCTAAATATATTTATATATTTGTGTATTATGCAAAATTGATTTATAATTCAAAGTCCTAGAAAATGTAAGTAATTATATACAATAAACTTCATATGGTAATGTATAACACTTTACTACGAGTTTAAGTAGCCAGGTTTGTGATAAAATGTATTTTACCGTTGCAAATTTAAAAAATATATCTTTGTTTGAATCGGCGTGATTCCAAACTTTAATCCAAAATACTTTCCTGATTGATAAAAGTTTGCTGAATAACATGGATCTGTGCCTAAGCTTACAGCACTTTGTGTAAAGCATCCATTTGTAATACGTTATTGGTAGATGGTTATCAAAGAGGTCGTGGATTCTATTGTTGCAATGGTTATAGGAACTTCGATGGGGATACAAGGGGAAAAGGCTTCGTTTTTTCAACCCCTCGTAATATGATTTTCTAACATCCTTTGCGTGATTATAGTTCATGAATAAAATTAAAAACTTTGCATATACTAGTAAGTAAGGCACTAATATAGGTTTATTTTTTCATTGTTTTTAGGAAAGATGATTCCAGTCGTAACTAATTAATATATAACAATGTGTCCATTATAGTATTATAGAAACTATTATATATTAAATTATTCCATTTATTGTTTATTGTCTTATTTATAAAGTTGTTCCTTAAGGAAATTTGAATTTAAACATAGAACTATATTTGTCCTTGTGCTGAAGACAAGTTTCATTATCTACGTTAAATCGGTCTCTTTATACTGGGACAATGTTTGTTAGAGGTAGAGAGGGGATAGGAATGCAAAGTGTATAAATATATAAGATCACAGGTACTGGATATATTTAATATAGAGGCAATAATATATATATAAATATGAAATACGTTTTCTTGTTTAATAATTTAAAACAACATAAGCTATTCAAATACAGGAATATTTATTAATTTATATTCAAAGCTTTTCGTTGGTAAACAGTACCAACATCATCAGGAATGAAAATTACAATAATGTCATTATTGTAATTTTCATTCCTGATGATGTTGGTACTGTTTACCAACGAAAAGCTTTGAATATAAATTAATAAATATTCTTGTATTTGAATTACCTATGTTGTTTTAATATATATATATATATATATATATATATATATATATATATATATATATATATATATATATAAGTGTTAAATATATTGATTATTACGTCCTTTTTCTTGCATAAAGAAGAAAGTTTAACAAGCATCTAACACACTATTAAGGTTATTGTTTCCTTTTCACCAATGTCACTTACAGTCGATACTCAGGAAATACTATAATTGCCTGAATTGGAATAAACTGCAGAGACCACCAAAATCAATATTAACTGATATTAATTACCAGGCTTGTGAGTAGCTTGCGTATTAAAAATAATTCTGGCAATTTTATTCATTTCATTTTCTGTGAATGTAAATGTTGTCCAAATGTGTTCTCTTGTATCATTTAAAAGGTTTATTGTTGATTTTTTGTTTTCTTATGATGTTGTTGATTATTATTTTTTTATATCCATTTTCTACTGCAATTTAGTATGTTATATCGTTCTCTTTTATTTGATCATTTATGTGCATTGGTATTTTGTACATTCTATATAATAACTTATACAGTGCAGTCATTTATTTTTCAAAAGGTTGCTTACTAGCTGGGTATTATTTTTGATTATCTGTGTTGGTTTTTTCTACATATTATATATTCAAAACCTTTTATTGCTTCTAGTAATTGTAATATTTAAATATTTGATTTTATTTCTTGACTCAAATCTAAAAGTTAATTATTTAATTATATATACATATATATATATATATATATATATATATATATATATATATATATATATATATATATATATACTGTATATATATAATCACAGGGAAGAAGAGAAAAGGAAAGACTTAGTAAAACTTGTGTAAACGTCTGAGGCTATTTACTAAACTCATTATGCTACTTACAGTGAGTTGATTCTGAAAAAAAGAGAACCTTTTTAAAATAACTATATTCACTTTTATTAAAAATTCTTTTTTTTAAATGGCATCCAATCAAGTTTAGAAATCTAAAACCAATCCCTATAAAAGGGGAGATAGGATGATTTCTCTCCTTAGAAAATGTTTTCAGTTTAATATATTTCCCTCGTTCAGTTACTTCTTTGTTTGCTTTTCCGTGACTGCTCAATCTAAATGAAGCTGCAATCTTAATCATGCTTTCCCTATTTATGTACTTTTTAATAAACATATACTTTTTAATTGGAGTAAATAGTAGGTTATTTTCCTTAGCTTCTTTTGCTCTTTCTATAAAGGAAATAAACTTTGGATTACTGTGGCCAAGTTTATATTTGGTTTCAACACATTTAGGTATATGATAACTTACCAACTACACACAACGTTAGGTATATGATAACTTACTAACAAAACTCCAAAACTGGAAAACAAACGGGACTGAATCGTATAAAGTTTACCGGTCTATCTTTGGCAAATGCCGTATTCGTATTAAAATAAAAAAATATAAAAGTCTGCTAGATGCAAGTAAAGATTGAGTGTACGTATGTAGGCCTACTAAAGTATAAGATTTTTTCGCAAAAGTTTAAATTCAATAAAAAACCTATTTCTATGCCTTATTAGACAGAACTTGAGAGTTGATAATTAAATTCCGATAAAACTAAAAAAAGGGGAACATGTAATTAGACATTGAACGTAAGGGGGAACAAATGTATCAGTAAATGTATTATTCAATATAATCAAGCTATAATTATTTATGAATTAGATCGGAATCAATAGAATGTATATATATATATATATTTGTTTGTATATTGTCACTGGAATGTATAGAATGTTTTACAGAAATAAACAAATATGATTTTATCATTTCCTTTATGGTAATTACTTCAAAACAATTTGGGCTTTTGCGGAAACTCTAAATTTAGTTCAAATTGGGTAAATAGTTCACATAGTGGTAACAAAATGGCATTTCAAATATACACAAGTTAATTGTAATGCTTCTAAGGTGCCATTTTACGACACAAATTTTAGTTATAAATAGTATTAAAGAACAGTATTAAAAGTAAACTATTGTACCTCGCCTTGATTGCAGACTTTATAGCGATAATTTTAAACGAGAAAATTAAGTAGCCACTCTGTATGCAAATTGGGTCCAAGCTGAATATTTAAAGGTAAATTTGAATTATATTTTTACCAAGATAATGACATTATTTTCTTAGGGTATTTAGTAGAAATGCTTACTGTTTTAATAGGTTCAGGTATTTACAAAATAGTTCTTTTAAAGAATTTTTAAAAGGAGTTTTAGTATTAAAAAGTATATTCTTAAAAGTATATTACGTCACGTAACCTTTTTTATTATTTGAAGAATAAACGTTAAAGATGATTTCTTTCCACTGTTGTATGGAAGCTACTGTATTTATTATTGTAATTACATTGTTCTACAATAAATGACTTAATATATAATATATTTTATATATATATATTATATATATATAATAAATATATATTATATATAATAAATATATATATTATATATAAAATAAATAAATATATATATATATATCCACATATATTTATTATCTTTATATTTATAAAAATCGTTTATAATTATACATCATGTGTTAGCTATAAGATATTTATTAACTATTGAACAAGCTCTTTATAAATTATACGTGGCACTGAAATAGTTTGCCTTAAAACCGAGAATATTCATACACATTAGTAGAGCGAGAGTAAAAAGATTGATCTGTAATACATTTATAAAATAAAATTCCAACGTAACACTGACTTAAGTACTGTTACAAAACAACGTACGCAACATAGATACGTTTAATGATACATAAACGTAGCAGCGATTTAAATTACAATAGTTGCAATAGAGTACGTTGTACTTTCTAATTCCCTTACCTTTATTCTCTGACGTCATTTCTTTTGAAATGTACAAAAAAAGTCAAGTAAATACAAACACTAGTTTTGCTATTTTATTTGTTTGTTTTATTTTCGAAATCTTTCGTACCTTTACTTTTAGGAGTATTCTGAAGAGTGTTTATAAAATTGTTTTGATGCAGTCCTTCACTTTTTTCATGAAGATTGATTCTTATTTTGGTGCAATTCTGTTATTCTCAATCTCGTTTGGATAAAACCAATATTGTTTAATATTTTGTGTCTCACTTTTTTATTTCAGGAGATTTTATTCAGGTTTGTTTTAGTTCTTCAAATATCTATCTTTGGTATTTAAATTTGCATACTTTCAAATTTATCATTATGTTTATTTGTAGTCAATATTGCGAATATTACAATGTCTATTTGTCTGATTTTTATTTTGGATTAATAGGTGTTTAAGATTGAAATGAATCATGTTTCTTAACTAATTAAAGGCTGGTCATCACAATCTTCAACAACCTGTGTGCTTAGCTTTCTCGAGTCAAATAATAATAATGCCACATATTTTATTTTTCATTTATCTGTCTACTTGTGTTTATGTTACTTCATGATTATCCTTTCCGTTTTATGCAATTTTTTTGCTATTTCACATTATTCATTACGTAAGAG
>JBAIZL010000003.1:134872124-135052124 GCA_036971475.1 Prosapia bicincta
AAAGCTTCTCTCACCATACTTAAAACAGAGGACAAAGCTTCTTTCATCATACCCGTAAATAGATTGCAAAGCTTCCGTCATCCTACCCAAAATAGAGGACAAGGTTTCTCTCATCCTGCCCATGACAAAAGACAAATCATCTCTCATTCTACCCAAAACAGAGGACAAAGCTTCCATTATCCTACCGAAAACCGAGGACAAAGTTTCTTTCACCCTACCCGAAACAGAGGACAAAGCTTCTCTCATCCTACCCGTAAAAAGATTGCAAAGCTTCTGTCATCCTACCCAAAATAGAGGACAAGGTTTCTCTCATCCTGCCCATGACAAAGGACAAATCATCTCTCATTCTACCCAAAACAGAGGACAAAGCTTCCATTATCCTACCGAAAACCGAGGACAAAGTTTCTCTCATCCTGCCCGTAACAATTACAAATCTTCTCTCATCCTACCCAAAACAGTGAACAAAGCTTCTCTCATCCCACCCAAAACAGAGGACAAAGCTCCTCTCGTCCTACCCGTAAATAGATTGCAAAGCTTCTGTCATCCTACCCAAAACCGAGAACAAGTTTTCTCTCATCCTGCCCATAACAGAAAACAAATCTTCTCTCATCCCACCCAATAACAAAGGACAAAACCCCTCTCACCCTACCCAAAAAAGAGGAAAAAGCTTCTCTCACCCTACCCAAAACAGAGGACAAAGCTTCTCTCATCCTACCCGTAAATAGATTGCAAAGCTTCTGTCATCCTACACAAAAGAGAGGACAAGGTTTCTCTCATCCTGCCCGTGACAAAGGACAAATCATGTCTCATTCTACCCAAAACAGAGGACAAAGCTTCCATTATCCTACCGAAAACCGAGGACAAAGTTTCTCTCATCCTGCCCGTAACAATTACAAATCTTCTCTCATCCTACCCAAAACAGTGAACAATCTTCTCTCATCCCACCCAAAACAGAGGACAAAGCTTCTCTCACCCTACCCAAAACAGAGGACAAAGCTTCTCTCGTCTTACCCGTAAATAGATTGCAAAGCTTCTGTCATCCTACCCAAAACAGAGGACAGGTTTTCTCTCATCCTGCCCATAACAGAGAACAAATCTTCTCTCATCCCACCCAAAACAAAGGACAAAGCTCCTCTCACCCTACCCAAAACAGAGGAAAAAGCTTCTCTCACCCTACCCAAAACAGAGGACATAGCTTCTCTCATCCTACCCGTAAAAAGATTGCAAAGCTTCTCTCATCCTACACAAAACAGAGGACAAGGTTTCTCTCATCCTGCCCGTGACAAAGGACATATCATCTCTCATTCTACCCAAAACAGAGGACAAAGCTTCCATTATCCTACCGAAAACCGAGGACAAAGTTTCTCTCATCCTGCCCGTAACAATTACAAATCTTCTCTCATCCTACCCAAAACAGTGAACAATCTTCTCTCATCTCACCCAAAACAGAGGACAAAGCTTCTCTCACCCTACCCAAAACAGAGGACAAAGCTACTCTCGTCCTACCCGTAAATAGATTGCAAAGCTTCTGTCATCCTACCCAAAACAGAGAACAGGTTTTCTCTCATCCTGCCCATAACAGAGAACAAATCTTCTCTCATCCCACCCAAAACAAAGGACAAAGCTCCTCTCACCCTACCCAAAACTGAGGACAAAGCTTCTCTCATCCTACCCGTAAATACATTGCATAGCTTCTGTCATCCTACCCAAGACAGAGGACAAGGCTTCTCACATCCTGCCCATAACAGAGAACAAATCTTCTCTCATCCCACCCAAAACAATGGACAAAGCTCCTCTCACCCTACCCAAAACAGAGGACAAAGCTTCTCTCATCCTACCCGTAAATAGATTGCAAAGCGTCTGTCATCCTACTCAAAACAGAGGACAAGGTTTCTCTAATCCTGCCCGTAGCAGAGGACAAATCTTCTCTCATTCCACCCAAAACAGACGACAAAGCTTCTCTCATAACACCCAAAACAGAGGGCAAAGCTTCTCACATCCTACCCGTAAATAGATTACAAAGCTTCTGTCATCCTACCCAAAACAGAAGACAAATTTTCTCTCATTCTGCCCGTAACAGAGGACAAAGCTGCTCTCATCCTGCCCAAAACCGATTACAAAGCTTTTCTCGTCCTACCCAAAACAGATGACAAAGCTTCTATCAATCTACCAAAAACAGAGGAGCCTCACCCATCCTAATGTAACAGAGGGTGGAGCGTTCTACCCATAACAGTGGAGGGAGCTTTTGTCAGCATACCCCAAGCATAGGAGGATGTTTCTGTCAGCTACACAATTTATTATATAGCCTACAGGTATAGTTCTGGTATCTAGTAAACGGATATTCTTTTACAAAATATCTGGGCCAAGAGGTTTCTGCACACTTCTAAACTAATTGATTTCTTAAACTTTTCGCAAATTTTAAAAACAAAAACCTCTAAACACTCGCATACGGAGAGAGAGAGAGAGAGAGAGAGAGAGAGAGAGAGAGAGCGAGAGAGAGAGAGAGACTGAAAGGCAGAAAAATCTACTTAAATGTATAATTATTGTACTATTTAATTGAGTGTTATACTAATTAAAAGTATTTTTGTTTTAATTTCTAACGAATTTTAATGATTTTTATTTAAAAAATCGTTATGAGCCCACCCCTTTCCACTATCAGTTCTTCAAAATAAATTAGAGCATAAGAGCAGAGACTCTTACAAGATTCGTTACCCTTTGTACAAACAACGTTGTCAAGTGTGCAGTATAGGCGCGTTATAATTTTATAACCATGTTTACAAGTACTCGCGGATGTTTTGTATTTATTCGCCTCCCCTTTTTAAATAAGGCATAATTATTTACGACACAAGTTTACTGTGGTAAACCCACCCTCTTGAGAATAACGACCCTCTTCAGAGTAGAAGGGATGCGAATTGAGTCCTCAAGCCAATTGCTACCACTTTATATTGTGTAACGACAATTTTCCCTTACGTTTCTATTAATATGTTAGCACTCGTAAATATAACAACTTGCGCGTTTGGAAATAAAGTGAAGTAATTACTAATAGTTCCAAGTTTGTGCAGAGCTTTGTGTTTTTAAGAAGTTATTAAACTTCGTTTCAATTATTAAATATTCCATGAACTTACAGAATGTGTAAAATAAAAATGTTTACACACTAACACTAAGAATAGAATTCAATAATGGCAAACAAATATTTAAACATCGTTTTGAATAACTTAAAATAATTTTTAATTAAATAAAAACTCTACCAAGTAACGAAATCTATTAATTTCTTGTCTGCAATATTTGTCACGACACCTTAATTACTTGCTTTATAGATCTAACAAAACAGTTTGATTTTTAAGAAATGGTAATGTTCAATAATAGGTTGTTTTATATCTTGTAAAATTTGTAAACAAATGTCTTTGAAAATATGTTTGTGAAGAATCGGCTTATGTTACATGACCATTTATATATTTATTGCAATTTTAGACCAATTCGTACTTTTATAACGTTAATAGAAATTGTAATAATACATTTTTTGCTAAATTATTCTAATTAGTGATGGTAATTTATTAAAATATTATTATTAATTGTAATTATTTCACAAATACAGTTAAATTTAACAGTTTTTGTAAAAATAGTTAATTTATTCTTTTTAATTGGAAAATGTAATTTAATATAATTTAATCTATAATATAATTTTTTTGATATTAATAAAAAATATATTCGTAAAATTTTATAAATATATATATTTCAATATACTGTGTTATGTAATTATATTGTTCTAAAATATTTATGAGTATTATCATTATTTATTAATAAATTATCAATATATTTTATGCCTATTTTAAAATCCCTAACCCTTTATAGATGATTTTATGAAAGTTCATATATTTCTATTATTACACATTTATTTTAAGGTAAAACCTACAAACAGAGGAGAAAACGTTTCCCTAATACTGGTGAATATTAATCTGTAAATAAGAAGATTTGTGATGGGAAATACCTGTATTGTATTTTTCCCTGGAAGTAAATATAATTGTGACGATGCACAATCAACCTATTTAAAATAACTGTAAGAAATTGTTATTTTTTAACCCCTGTACAGTAAAGTGTAAAAATATTTCAAATGAAATGAACTCTTTAGATTTGGAAAATAATATTGCTTGTATGACTCTGCTGGGGTTCAATAAAATGAGTAAATGTGTAAAATGAGTAAACTGAGTAAAATAAAAACATGAAAGTGTTTTTTTATAAAGATCTCGCAATTAATGTAAACTAATTTAGGGCTTCTTCTTTTTAATCATGAAATGTTGTTATGTAAGACTGTTAAATTGGTTTAATTCTCGATTTATTTAAAAACTAAAATTTACGATTGTAAAATTAAATGAACTATGACCACAAATATATTAAAGAATATTAGTTATTATATATATATATATATATATATATATATATATATATATATATATATAAATTTATAAATTATACCTATATTTGTACATATATTATTCACCCCAAAATGCAATCAATAATAATATTATCCTAAAAGAAATCTACAGCTTACACCCTAACATAAAATTCCCCATGGAGAAAAAATAGACAGTAAAATAAACTATCTAGACCTAATATTCATAAGAAATACAAATAACATTGAATACTCAATTTGTAGGAAATTTACACAAACCATGAACACAATATTACACTACTCTAACCATCCTTCACAACATAAAATGTCTGGATACAACTACCTCCAACAAATGAAGATAGAAAACAAATAATAAATCAAATAACCCAAAAAACGGATGCTATAAAAAATAATAAATAAATTATAATTTAAAATATTCAATAAATTGAAACAACCTAAACATAAACCACAAACAACAAAAAAGGCCCACTTTCAGATATACAGAGTGCAATATAAAAGGTATAACTAAAATACTAAAAAAAACAATAAAAATTCAGAAAGCAGAACCAATAAAATAAACAAATTAGAAAAAAGTTTGTCCAACACCTAATAACGGTTATACACAACCTAATGCTCAGACTGTAACAGATTACCCAATGGTCAAACAAAATTAAATTGAAAGACACATCTAAAGAGCACCTCAAACCATACGTCAAACCAAACACTTATAACTCAAACTTAGCTACACACGTCATCAAAAATAACCATACATTCACTACATTTGAAAACGTACACCTGATAAGAACAGTACAAAAAGGTCACAAAATGGACATCTAGAAACAACTATAAAATTATAAGCACAAAAATTAGATAATAAACGGACAAATACAAATTAAATAAAAAAACAATAAATTAATTACCTTATTGGATAAAATTAACCCCAAGACAAACTAAAGCTTTCTCACGGTACTGTGAATCCGAAAATAGAAGTGTACCGGTAAACCTCTTGACAATATATTTCCACACACCTGGCAACTGCAGAAAGTCTTAGTCTCAGAAGATTTTAAAAAAAGAGAACACGTAATTAGAGTTCTCAAAAGTCGATTCCCACATATACCAAGTAAGATGGCCATATTTAAGAACAAAAAAGTGACACACACATACACACACACACACACACATATATATATATATATATATATATATATATATATTAAATATAGTGACATATTTTCTTGTAATATATTCAATAAATTTAAAATATTTAAAAAACAAGAATACTTTTATTGCATATATTATTCAAACCTTTTCGCCGATAATATATATATATATAATATATATATATATATATATATATATATATATATATATATATATATAAGTCATAGTATTGTAAAATCTGTTGTTTATATCTTGAAGAGAAACAACGAAGTGACGCAATAATACTCGAGGGGAGAAAGTTGCCGCGAGGTTCCAATTCATATCTCTATATAATAAAGCAGAGGACTGTTATTTTTATGGGGGCGAAGTGGAAGAATAAATTATCACGTTTTTTTACAGCCGCACAACAAAATGGCAATTTTATTTGTTTACTTTATGTTTAGGGCCGTAACATTTACATCTGTTTGTCAATTGAGTATTTATGTTATCTTTGTATTTTCATAATAGATTAAGCTCACCTTCTTTTTCATTTCTTTTTTGAACTCTGCTAGAAAAAGTATGTAATTAATTTGAGCCTCAAACGCAATGTGCCTATTGATCATTGAAGTGATGATTTATCTATTACTATTCATCTATTAAATAGATGACCTTCATCTATTTATTGATTATTAGTTGCACCTGTTTAAACAGATTTTAATTAAAATTGGGTGACTTGATGCTCGGTTAGAAATGTAGTACTATAAAATAATAACCTGTGCATTAAATAGTAAAAGGGAATAAAATTTTAAAACTTCCATCTCGATGACCATATCAAGTTGTTAAAGGATCTTCCTACCGTAACTCATCTCAATCGAACCTGTCCATTAAAGGTGTGATTGAACAACATACAGACCAACACACAGCTCTCCCAAAATCATAAAATTAATTTGCATTAAATGATATATAATGTTAATAGTGTTACATCATTATGAATTTTGTTGTGCTACGATTGGAAAGAGCTACATGCAAATTGATATTGCAAATGGTTGAAATCACATGCAAATTATAATGAAGTAATTCAGATTGCTTTAAATGTAATAAATATATTTTAACTGTTCACTGTAATATTGTATTTATTTCGGAAATTCGATTTAATGTATAAAATTAAAACTTATAGAAATTTAAAATTACAAAGTAATAATAACACTTTCGCAAACAGTTAGTTCAACATTTATTTCAGTCGACATTTAATTTTAATAGATACAATTTCTATTTTATGCTTTTATTGACGGTTAAATATTCTCTCATCCATGCATCAGGATGTGTAATTGTTGAAGATTGCATTATTCTAAACTTTGCGCCTGAAATATTTAATGCGTTACAAAAGCTACACTCATTCGCCACATTTTAAATTCTAAATAATTTATCAAATTTTCCCAAATAAAACTATATTTATAATTATGATGACAAATAATAAACTATATCTTGAAAAATAATTGTAGTTTTCATTTAAAAATAATAATAATAATAGACTAGATATTCCGCAGAAAAGCAGAAACTTTGACAAAGTTTCATCTTCAAAGGATAAACTCCGTCCAAATATTATAGTTTGTTTGTAAAATTTCTGACTTGAAGAAAATATTATTATGTTATTTCAAAGACAGTAAAAATTCACTCTGAATATATTTTTCATCCCATTGAAAAGTTTTGGATAAAGTGGTTTCAATTGTTCTCTCGTAGTTTGGCTTTTATTTGTTTTGACAAGTTCTTCGTCAATTGATATCGAATTTATCCTCTTTTTAAAAAATAACTGCTTAGTTTAACTGAATTATGATGATGACTTTGTATTCAAAACGCGTTTGAGAACATTTTGAGCATTTTATTTTTTATTATTTTAGCATTTAGTAGTATTCTCTAACAATTGAAAATATTCCTATTCTGGACTGAAATTCTGCTCGGCTTTGTCTCGAATATCGCACTCACTCGTAAACGCGTATGTAGCAAGAAAACTGATGAAATTTCTTTGACGCAATAGAACTTGTGCACGTTTCTCATTTCACTGCCTGCGCCTTACCTACCTTCACAATGTTAAGTAAATTTGGGTGAAATTATAACAAAACTTGGCAAGTTTGTTGACTCGTACGATTGTCAAAGACGAGAAAGAATTTACCGAAACAAAATCCACCTGTATAGCCTCGAGTGTTGCTCGAAACGGTCACGGGGGCAACACGTACTGCAGACAATCCTCGTCCACGCACTCACTAACGTGTGCACATCAGACATTAAAATACTTATATCCAGTTGTATAAGGTGATTACTGAGAAACGCATGCTTTTCAAATAATGAGTACTAAGACAATAAGATAGAAAATTATTTATGAGTGCCAAAACGGTCTACACAATATGCAATTTTAAAACAATATTATTTTCAGTTAAACATTACATTGGTTAGGTGGCCTTCTTCCGCTTGGATACAGTGTTAAAGGCGTTCTTTCAAACTTTTACTGATTTTAGTAACATCTCTCTAGGAACTCTGATGATTTCCTGACAAATAGCTTTTTAAGTTCCTGTATAATTCGTGGCTTGTAAATGTTAGGCTTTAGATTTCAAAAATCCCCACAGAAAGCCATTTGGAACTGTAAGATCCGGTGAGCGAGAAGGCCAATTAACATAATCAAAACATTATATCACTCTTTTAGGAAAATGTTCGTCGAAGGAATTCCATACTAATACAAACCTTATGGACTGTTGCTCCATCTTGTTGGAACCACACAATACGTCACCCTATACGGTGGTGGCGTAGGTAAGGAAAGACATATTCTTCCTTACCATTTCCAGGTACCGTTGTGTACATTCACTGTGACTGCTTTACCATCGTTGTCTTAAATAAGGACCAATGATCCTCTACACGACTAAATCACGAACAGTACAGCAACTTAAAGAAGCTACTCACCAGAAAATCATCGGCATTCCTAGAGAGATGTTAGCAAAATCAGTAGAAACTTTTAATTAAGCCTTCCTCACTGTATCAAAGCAGGAGGCGATACACGGATGTAATTACCTCACAGATGTTCGGGCACCTTACAAATATAAGTGTTAAACGCTAAACTGAAAGTAATATTGGTTAGAGATTGCATGCTGTGTACAATGTTTTCCCACTCAATAATACACCATTGTTCCTAAATGTCTTAGTACATGTTATTTGAAAACATGCGTCCCCCGGAAATCATAATAGAAATTCCCAATTTACTCATCCTTATTCCTGATAGGAATACTTTTTTTCAGGCGAAAAACCTATCAAGGTTATCATCGCCTAACTAAAGTTTTATTATAAATAATTATTTCAAAATAAAACTAATGATGTACAAATTTACTAAAATGAGTAAATTCTTCTGCATTTAGTAACATTATTCTTCGTTGATGCTTTTCGAATTATTTGTCTTATCCAAAATTGTAACCTCTATTCTTTCATTATCACAACTTTAAACCATTTTAAAAGTTTAACAGAATGCAGTTTGAAGATGGATATTGTAAGAGTAGAGTATAAAGTTTAGACAATGGAAATAATCCAGAACGTATGAAATAAGAATAATGCTGCGAAAGCGAGAAGAATGTACTCAAATATATACTTATATAATTGATAGTAAAATAGTTACACAAATAAGTAGAACTATAAAAAAAATAATAAAGATAGTTTTTTTTGCTTTATGGTAGTTTTGGGTTGCTCATTTTTAGATAAATTGTAAAATGTTAAACCTATGAGAAATATTTTCTGAACTGTCTTTTAGTTTAGTCTATCTTTAGACAGATTAGTAAAACTTATCAAAAATTTTTATTTCTCTTAATATTTGTGCCCAGTCCAATTATAGAAATTGCCTATAACCCGCCACCCATCAAAATCTATTAAACAGTGTTTTATGAGTGTCTATATAGTCAGAATCGAATGTATATTTTCCAATTACCTTTTATTCAATCTTTTTAAAAAAATTAAGAAATTAAAAAAATATTTACCATAATTTTCCGAGTGAAATACATTTTGCTTCAAGTAAGTAATATTTTATAATTTTTTTGTTTGTAAAAATTACTAAATGATTCCATATATGTTTAGACTTAGTAATAATTGTAAGTAGAGAGTAATTAACTCATTATATTTTATAACAACATTTAAATATTAGTGTTTTTGTGGAACCAATTACAAAATCATTTTTTTAATAATTAACACCGTCTATTGTTTTTATTAATTTACAGAAAATCAGTTATTCTTTAATCACGTCAAAAACAACAGCCATCTCTGCCTCTGGCACGTGATATAAAAAACCAAAACACTTTTTTATTTTTATAACAGTTTTTGCTTTAGCACAGAATAATCAATTTTTAAAAAAATTAAACTTTTACAAAACTACTTCTTTCCATTTTCCAAATTTCTAAACACGTGTATGTTATGTACAGGGTGACACACGGGGGACAGACGGTTTTTAATGAGATAATACTCAGCCAATTTTAAAATTAATGCATTTTTATTTTTTCAGAAAATCAAAGCTCCTTATTTGCCATTTTAGTTAACAAAGTTATTTGTGAAAAATAATGTCATCAAAGTGATGTCCATCATTTCGAATGCAGGACTCAAGTCTCTTCTCAAAATCCTCCATCACACGGACTAAAATCTCTGCAGGGACGGAAGCAATTTCGTGAATGATTGCATTCTTCAACTCGTCCAAATTTCGTGGTTTGAGGTTATAAACACAGTTCTTAAGGTACCCCCCACAAAAAAAAGTCACATACTGACAAGTCGGGAGATCTGGGAGACCAAGGAACATTGCCAAAACGTGAGATAACCCGGCCAGGAAACATGTGTCTAAGAACTGTCATTGAAGTGTCTTGGGTTATGACGCTTCTTAGTCAGTATGCTTCCAGTTGATCTGAAGTTTTCCACCCATCTGAGGATTGTGTTACGGCTCGGAACTGCACTCGACGTTGCAATTCCCACTGCTCCATAGTGACTTAGTAAATGAAATGGCATCTTGTGTGGATCAGAACTATCCCCACCACTACCACCTCCCACCACCGCAGTTCAAAACCGTCCTTCTCTCGTGTGTCACCCTGAACTTGCATTTTTGATATGTTGCTTTTATAAATAGTAAAATAACGATATAACTTATACGTTCAAATCATGTTTATGTTAATTTAATATTATTATTCCAAATATGTATTTTTAAATCTTGAGTGTTTACCTAAGTAATTTATCTTAGAGTGGAGCATAAAGCTTAGAGACAGCAAATAAGCTCATGTTACATATACCAATAAGGTGAAGAGCACAATTGTCATCAGAATAAATTGGAAGGTCCTCCTTTATAGCAAAAAAGAGAAATATCTATATCTACTGTTGAATCCCACGTCAAGAGGATAAGAGAGATGAAATGGTATATCTAGGACAGAAGACTAGCGTGGTTCATGCGTCGGTATTCTGACTAGAACCATTACAATAAATAACTGGTGTACAAGCAAGTGTTCAGGCAGATGGGGTGCACTACAGGGGATGCACCAAGAGCAACAATCTACAGCTTATCAAGCGCTTCCAAAATCGAGTGTTGACAGGTATAGAGAGGGCTCCATGGTGCGTCTGAGACTCTGGCCTACGTAGATACCTCAAGATGAGGAGGCTGCCGCTTCAGCAGGAAATCGCTTCGAAGTTCTCTAAAAACGCAATAAAATAACAGTCCTATGTCTGTGTCACAGGGTACCAGCTCGCTGACTTACTCCCACTAAACCTTTGAACTTGCCTCCAAAGCGATAATTACTGCAGACCATCAGGAGTACTAGAATATCAAGTCTGTGTCGTTCACTGGGACAATCCTGACAACTCAGAAAGCTAGCTGCTAGATAGGACTCTTCTTAATTTCACCAAAAACAAAACAAAAAAATTTAAACTTTCAATAAAAAAATATTTTTAAAGAAAAACTGTAGTCTTTTCTTTTCTTAATTTTGTCTCTTAGCTCCTTAAGCCTTTCCATTAAAGCATAATATACTGGATATTATTCTTGCAATATTCACGTTTGTAACATACACAGCGACAAATAACAAATACACATTTAATTGTACCTTAAATTTTCTCAGCCAAGGTACAAACGTCTGTTACTTGTCATATTGTTCTTTAATTGATGATGTGTCAGAAAAATATATTTCGGAGATTTGTATCCGAGAAGGACATTTACTTGGCAGCAAGAAATTACGTCATTTGTCTTAACAGAAGCGACTCCAAGCGGACGTGACATTATTTAATGAAGCAGGAAGCCGGTTATTGCAGCATAAAGTCCACTTGAAAATGAAGCATATGTTTTGTTAAAAAAAATTTAATGCAATTTGACAACAAATGCATTTTTCATTAAATTTTAAGCAGAGGTTATTAAATTAATTGGAAAATTTAGTTATGGCATGTCTTAAAACAAAACCAATAACTATAAAAGTTTATTAATTGAATATTAAATGTTTGTTTCTTCCAGTCGTACCTTATTTTAAATACTTTTTTAAAACTGATACAAAAGGCTCTCCTACTCATCAATTATATTGTCTTTGCACGCATCAATTTGTAAATTCAATTTACAGTTTTGCAAGAAAGGTTGTCTTTGTACTTTATTTTTATTTTTCTTAAGCAATATACATTTTATTATTGTGTTCATATAATTTGTTGGCAACATTGTTTTATGGACTACACAATTTTTATAGTTGGCTGTGAATTTCACAGAGCGTCTTCTGTTTATTTTTTAAATAACTTTTAACTAATATTTGAATTTAATGTCTGTTATTAAAAAATAATTTTTTAACTAGGTTAATGACAGACCACAGACAATTATTTCATGCTTTTTTAACACTCAAAGTTTCGAATTTCTTTCTGATATTCCTTTTTATTAATGTTATGAATTTTATAAATTTTAAGCTATGTTGTATATTGGTTTAATAAAAACGAGCTCTTGAAAAACAAATTCAGTAAGAAATTCGAAACATTTTGTGTTGAAAAAGCATAAATTATTTGTCTGTGGTCTGTCATTAGCCTATATACAAAACTATTAATTAATTAGAAATTTTTACAGTGTTTTAACTGTATTTCCTTTCCTATAACATGAGGATCCGGTCTTGTATCTTATAAATAATATTCTAAATGTAGGTTGTCTGTTGATTAATCGAAACGTTTTAGGAATTTAATATGCAATATAATACAAAACCACAACATAATAACAATATTGGACATTCAGTTTTCCCTGCTTTTTAACAAGGAAACAATGTCTACAGATTTTTCATCCAATTAAAAAATATATCTAACTAAAACATTGTTTAAGCAGCTTACTGCTTCCCTTGGTTTTGATCAACATTAATTATTTTGCTTTCAGTATCGTCTAGTAAATAGCAGCATCTTTACTTTTCCTAATTACCGCACGTCACTAAAATTGTATGCTAATGCGATACTAATTTTTTGAGAAAAGTTGTCCTCCTTTTTCCCTTAAAAATACTTCCCTCTGTATAAGTCGTTTTAAAGAATTTCCTAATAAAACCATTTTTATAGTCTTTTAAGAATATCTTAAAGTGAATATTTTAAAGTTAAAACAGGTAAACATATAAATTTTTAATATTTTAAAACATTTTTATTAAAAAATTATAATTTTCGTTTTAAAATAAAAAGCGTCCAAACAATATACCATAACATAAATTTGTAAATATATATCAAGTATATGTATTTAAAAAGTAAATAAAATATTTGGAAATCCAGAGACAGTTTATGACAATGTATCTACTGGATAAGGTTAAACATTAACTATTATATATTTTATTACTTATGTGTAGCCTATATTGTTTTAATTTATGTATTGAAATATTCCCCAAGATAATAAGAATGGCCGAGACGTTGATGATAAAAGAATTAAACTAAATAAATAAGTAATAAATAACATTCGATCAGATTTTCACTTTTGTTTTTACTTTTGCTAAAACTTTATAGGTTATGTTTAATATATATAAATTTTAGTTAATTTCATTTGTGTATCTTCACTGAGGATGACGACAAATTAGTCTTTGAAACGCATTTGAAATTAAAAAATTGTATATTTGTGAGTTGTACCATATTTTTCTTCTTTAATTATAAATAAATAAGGGTTAATATATAGTCTTACGCAGTTTACTACAGTCGTGAATATATAAAGGTTCTACAAAACCCTGAAACCAAAACGGAAAATAGTGTTAGGAAGAGTACTGAGGAGAACTAGGGTACACAAAAACCCTAATAGATCTGTAACTTTCATTTTATCCTATATTAAGTAGTTTTTTAGATAGATTCTTCTAGTATTTAAATTGTAGAAAAATGTGCATAATTTATTTACAACTTTTAATTTTAATATAGATTTAACAACTTTTTGTCACCCTGAAAACATAAAATTTCCCTATTAACATTAAACATATCTGACATTCCAAAATTAACTCAAAGTTCACACACATTTGTCCCCAAAATATAGTTATAAATATATATATAAACACGGTCACAAGGTGGTTTTCGTCATGATATCGAAAAGTTTTACAAAATCATTATTTAAAAACAAAATGAACTTATCTTATAAATAAACGTTATTACAGAAAATGCATAAAAATACTTATATTATATCCTACAATTCTAAAAAATGCAAATAAAGACAAACATAAAAAAAACATATAATAAATCATTGAAATCATATTAAAACACATTTTTAAGCATTAAAATGAAATAAAATCCGCAGATTAAATAATGAAATAAATCACATATCCCACATATATGAGAACCGGAACAAATCCTAACTCATAGCATTTTGCAATAGCTACATAGATACATAAATCAAGCACATACAAAAATATTCAAATATCATTCGCGAAACAAATTATTACTATTTTAATCAGTTAATTTGAATCTCACATATTCTGAAAACAATATTAAATCTTAAACAATAGTTTATAACTATCCGAACTTTATATTTAGTAAATTTGTTAAAACTTACTGAGACAGAACGTTTTCCATCGCTATGTGCCGATCTTCATGAGTGTCTTCTGCTTGGAGATGTTGGATCAAGCGGTGACGGTTTTAAAGGCAGGTTTTCGATAGTATCAAAGAGTATGTGTGATTTGTATTGTGTTTGTTCGTTTAATATGTTTGTACTTTGTATTTTTGTGTGTATGTATATTTCATATTGTTCTAGTGTGATGAGATGTGGCCCTTTAAAACCGTCACCACTTGAACCAACATCTCCAAGCAGAAGACACTGATGAAGATCGGCACATAGAGATCGAAAACGTTCTGTCTCAGTAAGTTTTAACAAATTTACTAAATATAAAATTCGGATAGTCAAACTATTGTTTAAGTGATTAATAAGATTCACCGAACGTAATGGACTACAAAATTCAAGAATAATAAATAATTGCACTAAAAACCTTTATGAACTAGACATAATTAATAATGAATTTCCAGTTAATACAGACACCAATGACGAATACGTAAAATTTCAAAATCATAAATCCTATTACCTTATTCTAGTATACGTTTTGTTTCGCTTTTGGGGATTTACTAGTTTAGATAAAATATGTGAACTAACACTCAATAGATATTATCATTTACAACAACCGCTTTTGCTTTATTTAAATTTTAATTCTATTGATCTCTAATTAATTTACTGTTTATTTTTCACAAATATTATTCACGCATTTACATTTTTGTGATTTGTTGAAACGTCTTTAACCGGTAAAAAGCAGCACAGAGCGATGATAATTTTAAGAGCGCTTTTGGAGATTTACCTCTCCAAAAGGGTTTTTTGAAGAGCACCAGACTACGTTTCGGCGAATAATCACTGTCCTCGTTAGTACTGAATGTCCATTTCTAACATTTGTTTCGTAAAATTAAATAAAAGGAGAGTCGAGTTGACGTCCTTACGCTTTCAACTCTCGAGTGTCCTGCTAAACATTTTTTTCTTTGTCCACGGTTCAGCAACCTTTCTACCAGTGTTGACTTTCCACAATCACAAGAGTTTGAGAGATGGCGAGATGTGTCAGGAGATTTTACTTCATCGCTTCCGGACCTTGTTATTGTTCTTCCGAGCCGCTGCATGTTTGGTCCAAAAACATTTATTACTCTATAACATTTTAATTTCGCATTTTTAGAGGTTTTCCTTCTGTTGATTTTCGTCTTCAATTTCCTAGGTGTTCCTCCTCGAATGTCGGTGGTCTCCCTAGCATGGTTTTGACGTTTCTCTAACTCTCAGTTTTACAAAAGACCTCCTTTAGTTTTGATTGGTTTAGCCTATTATTCAAATCATTTATTATATGCCTATGACATTACATTTTTGTTCTACTCTTTGTTTTTATGAATTAAAATAGTTGTCAAAATATCAATTTACCATTTTTATTGTAATTCTTAAATCTCCAGTGATCTTTACAATCTCCCTGGTCATCGGTGGCCTAGGCCCCCCCTTAACGACATTTTGGGTGCGCCGCTGCAACAGCACATCACAAAGCGCCCCAGATTCACAATAATATAACACACCTGACCAACAGTCTTGTCCGTGCCTACAGTATTGAATAATGCACTGACCTAGAGTGAAATGCGATTGGCGAGAAACATCGGTAAGTAGTGTTTTTCCCCAAGTATGTTAATAGGTAAATGTAATAATAATATGTATTTTTCTTATATATATATATATATATATATATATATATATATATATATATATATATATATATATATATATATATATATATATTGACAGCCTTAAACTCCCAAATAACTAAGTTAGATTGAGTTTGGGTTGACATATTTTATTTAAAGCTCTAAAATGTAAGTAATTTGCGTGAATATTATGGTCAGATATTTGTAACCTACCCTCACCATACTTGCTTTTAATTACAGTTTTATGTGGGAAAAGTAAACCCAAGAGTGGCTCACACACAAATGCCTTTCTAATAATACATTTACGTGTGCTGAAATACTATTGTTTATGATTTTTATTTATACTAATAAGCCTTCATTTGCCTTTACTATATAAAACAGGGATTTTAAATATTTATTTAAGTGAATATTTTAAAGATACAAACTTGTAGAATATTCAGCTCTTTAAAATGGTGAAAAACTATCTGGTAAAGTTTTTTAAATTTCAATTTTGGTACAAACATAAAAAAATAGGTGGCATTTATTGAACTATATTATTTTTCAATCAAGAGTTAAAACTAAATATTAAAATATTGTTTCTAATATAAAAAGCTCGATAGCTTGACATTTAATAGGTTTAAAGTTTTTATCTCTAGAGCTATCGTTATAATTTTTTATCAATTTCCTTTAGTTCACGGTAAAACCGATTCAACCTTACATATTCCCCGGAAGATTTTGTTCGAAGGGTTGGGATTTACAACAGGACTTTGTTCAATTTTTTATAAATTCTAGTTCTTTACAAACTACATTTTTTAATACTTTATAAAGATCTCTGGCTAGCTTGAAACATAATCCACTCTCTGCTATTTGACTTTCGAAGTGTTTGTCAGCGTGAAAACGTTTCTTGGATTTATAAAGCGATCCTTGTTTGGATAACGGTTGAAAGATCTTCAACTTTACCGCTTTCTCATCCCTTTGCATTGGTCCACTAATGCGTACTTTATTTACCTTCCAGCTTTTTTAGCTTCCTGTTGTTCACTTCCTAATCCTTTAACTCCAATTCTTTACATAAACATAAAATTCTGCACTTTAATTTTTCCACGTGGAATCTATTATTAATGTTTTTTTATTTCTACACCATTTATAAGGATAGTAACGGAATTTTTTTAAATGGTATTTAAATCCCTTATCTCCAAAGTCATTTTCTTACATAATTTAACCGTTTTTTCTGAATTTCAAAAGAAAACATAATTATATTTACAAAATAACAAAAAAGAACATTCCGATTTCTCTTGCAGCCTCAACATCAACCTCTGGAAAGGAAACGAATGAATAATTGCTTCCTTTGTTGCAACGAAGTTTCATAAATTAATATTCTTATTGCTTGGTTATATTCTAATTTTAAATATTTTTCTGCATGATGTAAATATAGTATTTCATATTAAATTTTGTACGTTTACTTTTTTCATATTTTTTTTATCACGTTCTACCATTGTAATTACTTATTTAGTTTTTAATATAAATTAAAAACTTCCCAAAGTAATTGATTGTTAATGGCAGATGGTTTGTTCTTTGAAATTATTTCAAAACAACATCACGAAGATAAAGCTAACTAAAACGTAGTATTTTGTTCTTCAAAGTAGTAAGACTTTAGATTGTTCTTCACTGCTTTTATAAATTCGCTCTCTCCCTCTATTTCTAATGTCGCTCGTATAAATAGCCGTTAGGCACCTCACTCATACCTTTTAGATAAAAGCGATCTTTCAAGTGAGTGCTCGTCCTTTTCTTACTCTTCCTGGAGAGAAAAGTGCGATGAGAAGTAATTATGGAAGTAATTAACGTATGATATACTGTGAAAATTCAAAATAAAAGTTTAATTCAGTTTTGAATCAAGAATCAATTATTAAATGCATAACTTAAATAAATATGTTTAAAAGATTATTCAATGAAATGTAATGTTAAAACTATTTTATGCAGATTGACAAGGACAGTAGAAATCACGAAGTGTATAATATTGTTAATTTTTATATTCTTTTTTACCATTAAAATTAATACAAAATGTTTAAAAATTATTTCAAAATATCCTGTGTTATTAAATAAATGAAAGCTGAAAGTTTTTTCCAACAATAAAACCAATGGTTGCAAAGTTATATACCAAGAGTATTTAAATTCATAAAATAACAAATGCAATAAAACAAAAGCCTAAAGTTACAACAAGAGAGTTCCCTCCCGAGAGTAAAGTTATAAAATATCCCCTCAGTATTTAAAACCCAACTCGGTCCCTCCTCAGTATTTAAAACCCTACTCGGTCCCTCCTCAGTATTTAAAACCCTACTCGGTCCCTCCTCAGTATTTAAAACCCTACTCGGTCCCTCCTCAGTATTTAAAACCCTACTCGGTCCCTCCTCAGTATTTAAAATATTTTAGTTATACTGAAAGGTAGTGGGTTTTGAAATCAAAGTACAGGGACAAGTTCCACTGGCAAATGCTGCTTAAATGTAACACAGGAGCCTATAAAAAGGTAAAATTAAGCATCGCATTTTGCACGACCCAACCTGGATCACCTGTTAATATGGTAAGATTTTATGTATGTGATGATTGTTCATACTAATACGTATCTTTTAAGCTGACAAAATGAATATATAGCCCTCACAATAATAGTTAAGAGTTGGGGGCATGTTTAGAAAATCAAGTCAAGTCGGCGTGTCGTTGCATGCTCTTAAGAGCATTATAAAGAATAGGCAAGTGGTTTAGATAGATTAGAAGAGGGAGCAAGGTAAATGAGGGGGGTTTCGTTGCAGCATGACTTCAGGTACGTGGCCATTATTCTCAGCATTCTACCCTTTTCTTACCCTTTGTCTTACAGTGGCCGGTAAGGTTGTAGAAACGTCTTTATGACGGATTCAGAGTAGGTCTTCATCAGACACGCTAACCTCCGCATGTGATGTCATGAGCTTCCACTAAGAGGGTTTCGTTGCAGCATGACTTCAGGTACGTGACCATTATTCCCACCATGCGACCCTCTTCTTACCCTTCGTCTTACAGTGGCCGGTAAAGTTGTACAAACGTCTTTATGACACGGATTCAGAGTAGGTCTTCATCAGACACGCTAACATCCGCTTGTGATGTCATGAGCGTCTACTAAGGGGGTTTCGTCACTACCTTAATAGTACCAATATAAAACTCCCACCTAATCCTTCTTCATAGGATTACAGTCTAGACGATAAAACCTTACTGGCTTGTCGCCTTCATACTACCAACAGAATGGATGTATGCATAAAACAAATATATAGTCCAGCCTCGACAATTAAGCAAAAGTAAATAAAACTGTTTAAAACACCTCTGCTTATACATCTTTCAAATAAATATCATGCATATTCCAGATGTATAAAGCGGTGGTGCTAGATGGCACTGATTAAAAAGCTTACGGCCATCAATGTAGCCAAATCCATTATATTTACCCATCATACTATGTTCTTACGGGTACAGTTTTGCCATTGTAAATTCCCATTTTTCAGATCTTGTTTAAGTACACCCAATATAGATTATTTGTAGTCGACTACACCTTCACCTTAGTTGTGTTAACGCAGTGATGTTACTTTCTACAAGAGAGATTGAAAGTATTTGGACATTTTTCAAACAAGAATTAAGTAAATATTAAACAATTCCTCTAATTATTTTTATTCAAATTTTCTCCTGCTTCTCCAATCTTCAACTCGATTTATTATTTACCGTTTGTTGAAAAATCTAAAAATAAATAGAAAGTGGTAATGGAGAAAGCTGTCTTTTAAAAACTCTCTATGAAATAACCTCTTTCTTATACTGTATATGGGCAAAAATTGAAATGTCAAACATTAAAACTAATAACTTTTTTTACCTCGTTTAATTTATCAGCTGTTTGGCAGTAATAAAAAAAAAGTTACAAACACTATTCACACTGCTTATTCAAGAAAATGCTAGTCAAACCGCTTCGAAATATGTTGCATATTGATATAACTGCAACTGTAACCACATTTTATTTCTATATAGATACAAATAGATTGATTGAAGCATATTAAAACAAGAGACAGAATCTAATTATGATAATTTTTTAGATGTTATATTTCAGTGAGAACGAGTGGGAAGGGAGAGAGGAAACGCAAGTTAATAAAGTAATTTAATTTAAGCGATGTGAGTAGTTATGGACGTTTGCCAGATATAGAGTTTAATCTCACATCAGCCTACTTCTCCCTCGCTTGGTTGCTTGAGAACGGGGCAGGGTGGCTCATCTTGGAATCACACTGCATTTAACCTTCTTGTGATATTTGTTCTAATGGCCCGATAAATGAGGTGTTAACTTGTGGGGAAAATTTACATCTATTGACCGCCAATTTGGGAAGTGTAATATTGTGCTTCGAAATGTATTTGCTTTACATCGGGGCTGGATTTGATATATAATGGATAATTTTGTAATATATTCAAGTGATAAAGTACTAGCAATAATATATGTATATATTTTATTAGGCTTATTGTAGAAGAGATAGATCTAGCAGATGGAGGACATCAAATAAGAGGGAGTGACCGAGGTGACGTCACCTCAAAGATATAACTGATACAAATATGAAGATTTTGCAGAGATAAATATCGAAATAAAATAATAAATTACTCTGATTTAAGACTAGTTAACTAAGTAAATACGTAATTGCTTACTTGCTGACGCGTTTCAAAACATTCGTTCCTTTTACGATTCTAACCCTCTACTGGTAGCTTTAGTGAGTATGTCGGTATGTGTGTGTTCGGTGTTATTTAGGTGTTTTGCGTAGCTGGATTTAGGGTGTGTTTGTTTTGTTTGGGTAATGTGTTCATCGAAGCGTGTATAAAATGACCTGCCAGTTTGGCCGATATAATAATTGGGACAATAGTTGCAAGTTAATTTGTAAATACCTGAGGGTTTTTTTTGAAAAGGTTGTATATGTTTTCTTAGTGTGTCTGTTGTTTTGTAGGATATTTGGTAATGAAGTTTTTGAATGTGGAGGCTATTTTGTGTGTGTTTTTATTGTGATAGGTGAGGGCTATGTATTACCGACATACACACTAATTTAAATATTCTACACACATTAAAACAGAGTAAAAAACTAACAACCTTAGAAAAATATGAAATCTACAAACACTACGCAACAGACAGGGAAAATATATTAAACGACCACACACACTTTGACGTCAATAGCCTTTTCCAATACATCACACAAGACGCCGACACTTCACCCACTGTCATAAATCTAACCCTGTCATACCGTTTGTAAACAGCTAAAGCCGGCAGTAGAGGGTTAGCTTCGTAAAAGGAACGATCGTTTTGAAACGCGTCAGCAAATAAGCAATTACATATTAACTTAGTTAAGTAGTTTAAAATCAGTTTAATCAGTGAATTCAAATGAGTACATCAAGAAACTTTGATAAATTACTGCTTTTAATTTTTGCTTTACAGGATGACGTAAATTAATTCTGTACAAATATCATTTTAATTTCATATCAGTTTAATACGGACGCATATAGTACCAAAGCATGAGTCCAGTGAAAAGGAAACATATGTATACCTTCATCATTACCATTTCTACACTAACATGAGATGTAGGAGGCGGTCCATAAAGTGACATTATTAGGGCCAGTGTCATAACCAACGGTTAAAAGACTTTCTTAAAGTTTGGAGAGTATCGCATTTGTAATGGGCGTGTTGAGGTGTTTTTTGCTACACCTCGAGCTCTGGACAAGCCCTCTACAGAAGGGTGTAGTGCCTCGTTAGCTTCTGTTCCTCTCGTAGTGCTCACGGGTGCTAAAATGTCTGTTCATGTTTCAAACTACTTAATTATTATATAAAACAAGACAGTAAACAATATGCATACACTAATATTAAAATGTCGAAAAACAATAATAAAACCAAAACACTTTCTCGTTAGCCTAATTATTTGCTTCAACAATGTATACAGCTAATTTCGGCGTGTAGCTGTGTGCGTCATAATGTCTGACGGGGCGAGGGCAATGCAGGGTGGGTGGGTGAAATATAGTTACCTCTAAAATCATCCTTTGCGGTTGCTATTTAGTCGTGAGTGTCGATTACAGTTAGTTCGGTTATTGTTCAGAGTTATTTATCAATTAGTTTATTTTAGTTAGAGTAACAAGTTTATATCAATCTTTATATATCGGTATGACCAGACTATGTTTTCTTGTTGGCTACAGATATAGCTAGGGAAGGCCGTGCCCACAGCTACACGCCGACAACTATACATTGGTATTTCAGTACTCACTGAATTTCATATATTGCACGAAAAGATGTTTGGATATCAAGCAAAAGATTATACTATATAAGAATAAATAATAAGATTCTAAATTATTATGTTTCTTACTTTAAAACTTAAAGTAAAAATAGAAATAAAAATACAAAAGACTGAAATGAGTCTTAAGGTTATGTTTTCATGCCGTACAGTCGACCAGTTTCTTTGAATCAAGTTGCTGTGTGGTTCTTCGCTATTATTTAATACAACCTTGTTTTATAATAATGTACTAAAAAAGATATTTTGAAGTTTACAAAAATAATTAGATAAATAAATATGGACTATATTTAAAGCGATTTAATAAATTATTTTAAAAGGACCGGAATGTGAAAGGAATTTCCCCAAATCAACGTCTACCCTCTCTCATCTGTCTATATACAGATGCATGGAACGTGCCGCGTGTAACAGGAAACGATCTCAATACGCTGGAAATAGTATTTAGATCGCCGCTAACTATGTAACCGTTATTTGCCCGTTGATGAACTTTACAGACGGAACCACTGTTTCATTTGTTACCGCAAATGAATATGCATACGTTCTAATAGAACGGGAAGTTCCTAATTAAGTTAGTTACAAAACCGCCCGCAACGGATCCAGAATAATTATTCACAGCGAATATTCCATTTGTTATTTCTATAAAATTAAGTAAACAAAGTTTGGTGTATAATAGCTCAGTAAAAATACTTAATTAATTAAAAAATCACAAATAAACCTGAGCCTATATTAGTTTTAATAAATTTAGGTTTGCAACTATAAAAATATGGACAACGACCAAAAATGTTTATTTATCCTCGTTCAACTAAAATACATACGTAACTATAAAAAACTAATAAATAAGTAAATAAATATATATAACCTGTATATAATAATAATTATTATTATGTTTATTATTATTACTAAAATAGCTAATAAATTACTAAAATTGTATATAATAATAAATCACAATAGTGTTATTAGTATTCAATACCTTCTTAAAATATTATTATACTACAATACATTAATTATTACCTAATAATATATATTATTATAACTACCAAATACTAGCAGAGTACCAGTCCTTCGTATGGGGTTGACGAATATTTGTATTGATGTAATTTGTATTTGTATACGTGTTGAATTTAAATTACTGAAATTAATTCCCAATAAATATATCAAACTATATTTTATAGACCTACCTTTAAAGGAGTATCCAAGGCCAGTGAGAAGGTACCCTGACGGAATTTCTAAATAAAAAATAAGAAAACCAGACCCCCTAAGAATGTCAATGTAAAATTTCAGGTATTTATTCCCCATTCCCACGTGTTCGATAGGGGAAGAATTATACCGGGTGAGTCATCAGGGATACGAAAAAATAATGAAATCTCTCGCTCAGAGAAATAAATAAGATTTTTTTCAAATTAAAGTTGGGTGGAAATTAATTGTTTAGTAATAAGAGGGACTACGTCCATAAACGGCGCGCCGTACTACCTATACATATATTTAAATATATGCCGACTTATAAAGTATCTAGCTACGATAAATTTCGTAGTAATTTTATATAATACTTTATACCTGTATTATAATATACCTGTAAACTGTCCTGTCAGGGTGTTTGGTTGTAGTTTTATTGAACATTACCTAATTAAACTCCTAATTTCGCGAAGTAATACCTCGTCACGTGATATCTATTCGAGCCTTACATGTGTACATTTGGTTAAACGTGTAAATTACTCTTTCGCAAATTGGTTAGGTATATAAAATTACTCTTTCGTGCCAACAGCAAACAATAATTGACAATAGAGCTTCAGAACATGTTTTTTTATTAATTTTGTATGCATTGTATTGGAGATAGGCAATGTGCATTTTCACCAGCACTATTAGCACCAACTTTGATGGGAATTACATTTTTTCAAAATTATAAACTTTTGGGGCGTGAGTGAGAGTTTTCAGAATTTGTTTCGTATCTCTCATGACGTTCTTCATCACGTGGTATAATTGTTTTCGCTAAAATCGAACATAATCTAAATGAATACCAAATGTAATCGCAATGAGTACAGTATTTACTACGTGAGTGAGTAAGACACACACAGACCATTAAATTTTTATATAATAGTACACATTAGTTCCCAATATTTATATCAAACTATAAACTTACAGATTTTTGTCTTGAAAACCAAGGGAAGGAACAACAATGTAACACAACATTTGTAAAGAAACTTATAACTAATATCGAAAGATGAATAACAATCATTCACAACTACTATCACCTGTTTAAAAGTTATTGTTACAGGTGATTATCAGCTGATTGAGGCAAGTTAAAGACTAAAGGGAGTATAGAAAATTGAGTGTTAATGGGATTTTCAAGGCCCATGGGGCAGTCCCCTGAAGGAATTTCTAAATAAAAATAGACCTATGTGTCAACTAATATTGTGGTTATGAATGGCTATGTAACATTTCGGCTCAATTGGGTCAAGTAATTTTTACGTGATTGAGTTTTACTCACACACACACATACTGACACACACCATTAAATTTTTATATATTAATATAGATAAATTATATCCATTATAATAATATATGAGTTATATATATATAATAACTTAACTTATGTTATAATTATAATTTATTTTTTATTTATTTACCTTACCTATCCAATGTCACACTTTCAGGTTTATAAAGAATTAACATTCTTATAATTTTTAAACATTACTTGCATTTATTCTCAACACATTATACCAAATTTATATTAAATATTTTGCAGTGACAGGATTGATATCTTAACCAACATTACAATCATAAAGGTGGTCTTTGAGGCTTTAGATTTCTAATAAAATAAGATAACAAAGATAATAAATTTAGTATTAAAGTTTTGTAGTTGCTCTCGGGTCGCTTATACGGGAACTTTGCTTCTTAAGTTATAAATGGTGAAACTAGATTAAATTTTATAAATGGTAATGAAATTAAATTTGTTCTGAACTAGAATATAGATGTCTGCTGGCTACACTTATATTCAAATAATACTTATTGTTCTGAAGATTCCCTGGAATCTTGGCCTTTGTTACCTTCTGCACTTACACTTGACACACAAAAAAAAACCTACTTTATATTTCAAAAAAAACTTTTACCTCGCACTTTTTAAAATTTACTTATAAAAACTCTTTACTTAATTTAACACTTTATTCTTTTTACAACACTCCCATCCTTGTCCTCACCAATCCGTCTGCCTTCTTCTTGAGTTCCCTTCAAAACTTCCTCCACGTCTCCCGATCATTTAGTTTTTATTAAAATGGAAAGGATAATGGATGGTACCTGCTTTGTCGGCACTTTATAAAACTATTTGTGTCTTTCCTTGCTAATCCTACAGATAAGTATTTTAGCAACTAACTGAATTTACTCTAAAGCCTCGTACTTTATGTTATAATATATATATATATATATATATATATATATATATGTGTGTGTGTGTGTGTGTGTGTGTGTGTGTGTGTGTGTGTGTGTGTGTGTGTGTGTGTGTGTGTGTGTGTGTCTGTGTGTGTGTGTCTGTGTGTGTGTGTGTGTCTGTGTGTGTGTGTGTGTGTGTGTGTGTGTGTGTGTGCGTGTGTGTGTGCGTTACGTACATTCGTCATTCATTATTTCCAGAAGTTTCTTTAAAATTGTGATAACATTATTTTGGAGAATAATATAATATATTATAACAACATATTATATATAGACCTTTATATATATCATAAAATTACATAATATTTATATAAAACATAAAATAGGACATATTATTAATAAAATGAATATGAGGCCTTTACCTCTCAGAATAACTATTGCATTTCAAAGTAAATGCTTAAATGCTGGGTATATGCACATTTTTTTCTATTTGTAGGAAAAATAGAAGAGAATGTTGCTTTCGTCAAATCCAGAATTGGGAGGGGGGTGTTACAATTAATTCCTCAAGTGATACCCTTACGTCCACTGAGAAGCACATACAGACGCCCACGCCCTCTCCCAGCTTGCCTCACCACGCTGTGTATAAACACCAACAAATACAACAAATTACTGCATAACCGTTTAATGCCGGTGGTTAGCTATGGCTATATAAACAAATGCATAGAAATCTATTACTTCAAAGTATTTTCATAATTGTTCTAACAGAACATAACGATTAATAGGAATTATGTTTCATTAGTCAGATATATAAAAAACGTACAGAGTTTTTTAAAAAAATATACATTATTTAGATAAAAATTAATATTAAGGTAAACAGAAATATAAGATTTATTTTCTACAATGAACACAATATTATTATGTATAAGATACATTATTGTAATTTTACTCTGGATAAATCTATTCGATATAGTTGGAGAAATCGATATATAAAGAGATTGGATTCATTCGTTTAGCTCAAATTTTCAGTTCTTATTCAATTTCCAACTTAGTACTTTGTCGTTGCGTGCACTCCTCATTATATGTACAAATAATTAAATAAAGTTTTGTTAAGCAGTAATTGTTTACATTTCGAATGTCAAATATATATTTCGCTTTTTCTCTCTCTCTCTCTCTCTCTCTCACTCTATTATATTTATTAGGATATATATATATACATATTAGGATATATATATATATATATATATATACATATTAGGATATATATATATATATATATATATATATATATATATTAGGTTATCCATTGTTTTTCCGTTGCACTGACTTTATGAAGTTAATATATTACTATTGTAATTAATTTTATCCACCATTAAGTGCAATGATTTTACCTTGTGTGATGAGGCGCCTTTTGGTCACTGGACCATTGTCGAATCACTGATTACTTTTTTTCAATTTTTCCGGCGCCTCATCTCACAAGGTAAAACCATTTCACTTAATGGTGGATAAAATTACTTACAATAGTAATATATTAACTTCATTTATATATATATATATATATATATATATATATATATATATATATATATATATTAAAAAGACAATATTGTAATTTTCATTCCTGATAATATTGGTACTGTTTACCAACGAAAAACTTTGAATACAAATTATTAAATATTCTTGTATTTGAATAACCTATGTTGTTTTAAATTATTAAACAAGAAAACGTATTTTATATTTACATATATATATATATATATATATATATATATATATATATATATATATAGCTTTGCAACACTGTTGTTCTTTTATTCCTTATCACTTTCAGTATATGTACTTAAACAAAGTCTAGTACACCATGGCCTAAACACCAAATAAGATTCTTGTTTAAATATATATATATATATATATATATATATATATATATATATATATATAAATATCGCAATATATATTCTTGTGTATTAATAAAGTGCTAAGAAAAAATACAAATACAAGAATTATAATTGAATTTTAAATTAAATTTTAATTCTTGTATTTGTATTTTGACTTAGTTCTTTATATATATATATATATATATATATATATATATATATATATATATATATATATATTTATATAACACTTTAAATATTATGACTTACAGAAGTATGGTGCAAAGGACACCCTTTTCTTGAAAATTGTCCTATTTTAGACTCCCACGGTATCTGAAGGTTAATATTGTATTTGTATGTCAGTCAGAGTTTTCTTACACTATGAGTTGTATTCAAGAAAAAATTTGAATGATTAGTTTCTGATATTAAACAGAATTACTTCAAAGTTCCGCATTAAGTTATAAAGTTAGTCAACTTCAAATTAAAGGCAAGTAATAATAGGTAGTGTGACACACTTGTTGCATACCTTTGTGCTTGGCGTGAGAAGTTATATATTATTTGCTATGACTGCCGGCTGTAACTGGCAGGGAATTAACTAGCATTGCTCTTTTGAGTCAAACACTAATTTTGAATATTCCGAACTTAACAAAGTAATTTGAAATTTATTGAATGTCACCTTTGTAGGGCAAATTTAATTTAAAAGTTGAGTTTTGTTTTTCAGCGTTTAAGGAGACTCGTATTCTACATATAGAAGGGATTAGAATTTAACTGTAAAATACGGATGTATTATTAACGTAGAAGTTTAAGGTTATAAACATGTTTAGGAAGTTATAAGAGTTTTTAATTTCACAAGAGTTCTCTCTCTCTCTCTCTCTCTATATATATATATATATATATATATATATATATATATATATATATAAAGAAATAAAACAATTTTCAAATACAAGAATAATTTTTTGAATTTACAATTCAAAGCTTTTCGTTGGCAAACAGTACCAACATCCTCAGGAATACTAAGAAAAAATGTTTTTTTTCTAGTATTCCTGAGGATGTTGGGACACTGTTTGCCAACGAAAATCTTTGAATTGTAAATTCAATAAATTATTCTTGTATTTAAAAATTGTTTTATTTCTTTATTAATACACAAGAATACATATTACAGTTTGTATATATATATATATATATATATATATATATATATATAAAATATATATTAAATGTGTTGATAGGGTTGTTTTAATATAGTTAATTTCTTGAATATTACTTTTACTTAAATGTTCTTATTTATTCAATAACTATATTATTAACCTATTATTCCTAATAAGAAGCGTAGTCTTGAGTGACCGAGAATCACCGTAGAGCTTTAACTATAAGAGGTAGAGACTTGAATTCTTCTGTGTACATTCCCTTTATAACACAGACGCACACTAAGAAAGGATTCCATAAAATGTTTAAGGTGAAGGCTAAAAATTTCAAAATTTCCTGAAACAAGTTTTATTTAATGTGCAAAGTGAAAGTATAATTTCAGAGACTATTCTTGTTCTAAAACTAATATAGCTTCTGACAATAAGGTATTTTGCTACTTTTCTGCCGACGTAGAAATTTTTTTCTTTTAGAAAAACGACTTCAACACATTTAGTTATATTATTTTCGACTTGGAAAACCACTAACATAGTGTAATGAAAAGATTCAAATAGAAATAAAGCGTGTTATTAAATCCATTAAGTTTGTTCACTTCATATTTTTTACAACTTTTTATCAATACGGTGTAAAATATAAATATTGTACTGTATAGTTTTAAATATAATATTTATTGTAATAATCCTATATTTTCGAAAACTTTAGAAATGTTTGCTTTCTCATACACTGAGTTACTAAGAAATAATACACAATCTGTTTATTACTTCTTACAACAATCTTGATGGGTGAAAATGATTAAAACAACTGAACCCAATATTATACATCAGTTTAAATATGTTACATTAATGTATCATGAAAGTAAAAATAGCAGTTAAAAATTTATTTAATAAATAACACGTCATTATAACTTTCCATTGCCAAAATCATTACAAAATTAAAAGTTCAACTATTCTTTGAGCTTAGCTTGTAAGGTTGTGTTAAAACAAATAAAAACACACATTAAAATCACAAATTAATCATTTATTAACTCATACCCCTTTCAATGATAAAATCATCGTCATCTGTGAGTATTACTACTACAAACATTATAAAATTGTATTTATCATCTTTAAAGTAGGGTTAATAACTGTAGTTTTGACAGGTGGCCGTGGCAACGCCTACTGCATAAATATGAGAGTGTAACCTTACTATCATTATAGTTGTAAGTTAGAGTTTGTAGTAGTAGCACTCACTGATGATGACGACTTTGTGATTGAAACGCGTATGAGTTAAAAAATGATTAATTTGTGAGTTTTTTGTATGTTTCTATTTGTTTTAATTATTAGTTGTATAAACATTTAGCAAATTAAAAGATAAAATGACAATTTGTAACGAGTGCAGGCGAAACCGTCACGGGATGCTACTTCTTATAATTAGTAAGATCCATACTACAATGTAAAATTTAGTAGCAACTGTACAAAGTAAAAATTTATATCGTTAACTCTGAAAATCTGTATCTTCTAATTTCAACAATATGAATTAATATTTAATACAATGTATTGTATTTCTTGGTGGCTCTATTGTACTTTGCATTTAATATATAACATTTTGTGAAATACACAATGAAATAGTTTTTTTCGACTAAATAATTATATTTGAATATCTGAGTGGCATGTTTATATTCTTGCTGCAAAATTTAGTCGACTAAAACGTAAATATGAAGGTGTTTCTACCGGCGTTCGCGTTTCCATCCATGCGTTAGTTCGCCCTGGACACTTTAATTAAATCTGTCACTGTTTTACAAACGAATAATGTGTGTAGCTGAAGTTTTCCTCTTTCAGTTTAACCTGTTATTGTTGAATATTTATTTAAATAATGTGCATTATCAAATTCTTAGTTTCCATGTAATTCCAAGTTGGAAATAGTATTATTAAATTATCATTTATATTTGTTTAAAACTTAATAATATTTTGTACATAGAGTAGAGGTAAATTAATATATAGGTTTGTTGATATTCATTTTTAAATGCACAATAAATAAATATATTTTAGATATGTACTAGTGTTACCCGGCGCACGTTGCTGTGTAAATCATACTTTTTGTAATAAGAAAAGCAAACCAAACATCTAAATAATTATATTTCATTTACTGCAATAATAGAAGATTGACAATTTTTCTCTTTATTTCATTAGGCGTATAAGCATAGTTTTAGGTGTCCCAACACGTAAAAACGCAGTACATAATTATCCATGGTAAAAGCATGAATGTTCCAAATTTAATCCAGCAATGGTCAATGATTGCCCTTGTGCCTTGTTTAGGGTGATTGCAAATGCAATTGTAGTTGTTTGAAAGCAATAGGTAGAACTGATAAAATCATCGGTATTCATGGAATTATGACCGTCTCTCCTTTGAACTTGCTACCTCTGATTTCAGCATGGATCGAGTCGGGTGTTAGTTTTTTGTGTGGTTATTCTGGTTCCGTTCAACAGCTTTGTTGGATTCAAATTTCCCAAGAATTTTATCGGCGATCCTACTTTTAACATCAATAAGTGTGATATCAGTAACTTTACATAGAATTTAGTAGTTATAAAATAAACCGTTTAAAATAATTATCTCTTTTGAACTTGCCACCTTTGATTTCTGACCGGATCAAGTTGGGTGTCCGGACAAACAATAATGTATTTCTATTCTTACAAGTTTCTAATTTTTTTAAAATTAATTGTAGTAATGCTAGTATAGATATACATTTTAAGATTTGACTTTTTGAAGGTTGTACACTGAATCATCTTAAGAATCTGGGGTTGATCCCTGTGGATGAATTTACACAAAACCTCACACTAATCACTCTGCAAATATATTAAACAATTCTTCCCAAAATGCTACATTTAACATTTGTTACATCAAATCACTAACGAAGGTGACATCTTCGTCGAAACTAGTCTGTATGTATTTATAAACTACAGTGTAAAGACATTTAGAATGAACTCTTTTCATATGTACCATTATAAAAGCATGGATTTCCATAAATACATTTTGAATAACCATATAATGTATGAATATTTGTTTTATCTACTTTAAATTACTCTTATATGTTATATTTTATGTATAAAAGATGTGACGTGATTATACGTTCAGGTACCATCATCTAGGTCAGCTGACGTAACCCACAAACTGATGCAATAAAAGCTCAGCATCCAATAAAGCAAGGATACACTTTTATACTTGATCTATTGATTGCCGTCCTCGCAGTAGCTGACTACGGTCTAAGGGAGTTTATATTCACACGGTCTCCTGTGTATCTCCCGGTCACAAGTTTTTATATATCCGCTTTCCATGTTGTATGAAACGTTTTTAGATAGTTTAAAGTTTAAATGCAACGTTTACTCCCGATAAAAAATAAAAAAACTTATTCATAATAATAGAATTAAAATTCAGAAACAGGTGCTGCTGCGCATCGCTATTGTAGCATCGCTTCGTATTATCACCGCCATATTCCATGTAAATCTTAGGGTCAATTAAAGGTTTTATAAAAGCAAAATGATTGTAGCAGACATTATTTAGCGTAACTTGGCAGTTGTAAGTCAAAGACTATATTTTACCTGCGAATAGCAGATCGCACTACACACAACTCAGCCCCGAACTGAAAAGTTACGTTGTGCTCTTGGACACGGTTTGGAGATAATTTGTACACAGAACAACAATAACCGGACACCAGATACTTTTACCTAATAAAAAACAAAGTTCTTTTCAAGGAGAAAACAAATATTAAAAGACAATAATAATAACAATGATTTAAAACAATGAAATGTTAACAACAATTTTTTACTGGCTAGACATTTTAAAGCGTTACAAAAGTCCAATTATGCAAAATTACTGGAAGACTTTAGACACGATAACTTTTTTTCAAGAAGAGGGTTAATGCATTTTAAAAATAAATCAGACAATATACGCAACCCTTTTGTGTTTTAAGGCAAGCAGAACATTAAGGCTGTATCAGATGGGGAAAGGGATGTGGCAGGAGTGTTCAGAGACTGGGTTACGTTCACACATTAGGTGAGTTGGGGAGGTATCTTTGTTTCCTTGTACAAGGTGCATTGTGGGTGGTGTCAGTAGTAGTCAATTGTAATATATATTCTTCATTTTGTTTTTTTTATTTTTATTTTATTTAAAATAAAAGTTATATTTGGAAAAAAAATTCAAGATAGTAAAATAGATTTAGTTTTAAGAACTAGTTCGATTCTTTAGTTCACACTATTATATATATAATATTAATAGTAATATTATGATAATAATAATAATATTTATATATTATTTGTATTGTATATTGTAATATATTATACATACAAAAATATACAATAACATATACATATATAATATGCATAATAATACATAATATACATATAATATATATATATATATATATATATATATATATATATATATATATATATATATATATATATATATATGTTCATTCTTTCAATTGTTATTAAAATATTTTTTATTCATTTTCTGAATTAATTAAATTAAATAATGAATTGAATTTAGTTTTATGTGAGAGAAATACTTTCCAGAAAAGGGGCAAGTTATGCAATAGAATCAGATCTTCTCATTTTACTCAAAATAAGGGATAACATATTATATAAAACATCTGATTTTACATTATAAGTAATTATGGAAATTAGCTCTTTACGCATATGGTATGTTATGCTATTTATATTATTCAATTATTTATATTATTATTTATTTACAATAATAAAATGTAAATAAAATAATATATTTCTTTGTTTACCTAAAAAATCTTTCTGAATAATTGTGTTTAAATTACTTGTTTATTAAACAATAGGATTCATTGCAATAATACAGGAAACAGTATTGCATCATTATGAAAAAGAAAGCTTTAAAAAATGTAGTAATCAATGGTATCATATAGTAATTGCATAACTAGTAAGAGGGAGTAAGTATAATTCGTGTGTAAATAATAAACTGAAAAAAATTAAAATGTAAAAAAAATGGATGTAAATTTACTAAATAAAAGTAGCTCATTATTTATTTTAATTAACTAATAAATTAAAGAACGCCATATCTGAAGTGGAGATAAATAATAAATTTAAGGGCTAAATTATAAGTACCACAAATATTTTACTAATACTGTAATAAAACAGTTTTCTTTATAATGTATGTTATTTATTGTTAAATCCTTAAAACTAAAATAAATCTATAACACAGGAGGATTAGCTCAACGGCGTTATGAAATATTATCGAATAAATCTTTTGTAAACACTCACTTGGTCCTGAGGTCAGCTTACAAACATTACGCTGAGATAACTCATTAATCACGTGACCACTGGTCAATCCATAACTTGCACCTAAAGTACATAATGCTGCAAAAGAAAGGGTAGAAGATTTAGTTACATGTAATACCTTTAAAGGGGAGGTATTGTGAACCTAATTGCAAAGGAAAAACTTGCAGAAGTTGTTTGAACTAAGGTAATTCAAGTAAAAAAAGTATGAGAAAATTATGTAAAGCAGCTAAAATCTATATGAAAGGATATATTTGAGTACAGTTTCCTAACATTTCAATATTCTCCTCTGTATATGAAAGTCATATATAATAAAATATGTTTTCATTTGCTTTGCAGAATTTTAATATACAACATTCAAATTGTGTGTGTGTGTGTGTGTGAGTGTGTGTGTGCGCGTGTGTGTGTGTGTGTGTGTGTGTGTGAGTGTATGTGTGTGTATGTGTGTGTGTGTGTGCTTTGCAGAATTTTAATATACAACATTCAAATTGTGTGTGTGTGTGTGTGTATGTGTGTGTGTGTGTGTGTGTGTGTGTGTGTGTTTGTGTGTGTGTGTGTGTGTGTGTGTGTGTGTGTGTGTGTGTGTGTGCGTGTGTGGAAGAGAGAGAGAGAAAGAGAGAGAGAGAGTGGCAAAAGGAGCGGGCATCTTTGTGAAATAATTTGTTTAAACAACTTTGTTGATAAATTAACTGAACTCGGGCTTGCAGAAAAGATTCGAATTTATTTTCAAGCTTTATTTTTCCATGCGTAAGCAGTTTATTTCCCTTTCGTTTTGTGACTCGTGTCTTCGGTTTAGGTGGGGATTTAATAAGTGAAATGGAAGAAAGTAAATTGATGGCACACATTCACGAATAAAAGGTATTTTTTTATCCTCATATTTGCTAATATTACATAATGTGGAACGAAGTATTCCACAATAAGTCTGTTGCTGAAAATTTCGTATCTACATATTAAATATTTGTATTCTTTTTAATTGAAGTATAAGTGAAGTCAGTACATGTGTAAATGCCAATGGAGTAAAAGTAATTATCTATTTAATTAATTTTTAAAACAATAATGTAAAAAATAATTTAATTAGTTACATGTATATATATATATATATATATATATATATATATATAGAGAGAGAGAGAGAGAGAGAGAGAGAGAGAGAGAGAGAGAGGAGGGAGGAGAGAGAGAGGGGGAGGGGAGAAAGAGAGAAAAACATTCAATGAGAAAGAATAATATATTTAGTGAATTACTATATATATATATATAAAATACGTTTTCTTGTTTAATAATTTAAAACAACATAGGTTATTCAAATACAAGAATATTTATTAATTTATATCCAAAGCTTTTCGTTTGCAAACAGTACCAACATCATCAGGAATTCCTGATGATGTTGGTACTGCTTGCCAACGAAAAGCTTTGGATATAAATTAATAAATATTCTTGTATTTGAATAACCTATGTTGTTTTAATATATATATATATATATATATATATATATATATATATATATATATATATATATATGATGAATAGTTACTATCTGGAGTACATCCGTTCATTCTGCAGTCCATAAATTCGCAGTTCCTACGTTTCGCTAGAATCTCATCCAGCATTGACGAGGTGAGCCCAACAACAGTAGAAGAGCGAGTCTATATATATATATATATATATATATATATATATATATAAAGCTTTCATTCACAAGAAAATAGTTCACGACTCACAAGAAGTAATGATACTGAACAGAAGCCAAGTTAAACGCTTTTACTAACAGAAATTATCCGGAGTATCAATGAACCTAATATATACAACTATTCTTAAGGTATTACATAAGAGTCCCAACCCTGCTGGTGTAATACGTTGAGCAGAAAGTGGTGGTTAAGGGGAAAGTATTTCTGAAAAGTTAGAGTAATATACCATACTTACAACTTGTGAGCAGCTACGAAATACAAATATATTGAATGAATGTGATGAAAATTAAAAACACCCAGTACAATATAATATGTTGCATATATTACAGTGTGTTCACTTAAATTACAAAGATTATTATAAAAGTAAAATTACATTTGTTGGTATAAAGGTAAAAGTATCAATGTTATAAAATAAATGTACCATTGTTTTTTTAAAGTAAAAGTGCGTTTGTTGTTATAAAAAAATAACATTGTAATAAAAGTAAATTTACATTTGCTAATATAAAAGTAACAGTACTATTTTTAATATAGTAGTAAAAGTACAATTGTTATTGTAAAAGTAAAACTACCTTTCCTATTATAACAGTAAAAGTACATCTGTTATTGTATATCTAAAATTACCATTGTTATAAAAGTAAAATTAAAATTTGTATTAAAAGTTTGAAATACCATAACCATTAAAATAAAGAATGTAACATATTATAAATATTAGTTTTATCAACAAGAAGTTCTTAAAACCAAATTATAAACTGTAAGTTTCCATTTTATTATTTTAAATAGATAAAACCTTTTATACAGAAAAACCTTTTATTACAAACACTATGTACGAAGTTTTAAAAACTCATAATTCCGATTGGAAAAAATTGATATTAGAGGAGATTATTATAGTTACTAAATCCTTTTAATAATTCCCTCTGCAAATAGTTGCTTTCCTATCGAAATGTACACAAGGATTTAAGTAAAATGTTTTTTTTTATCAAGAGTTTTATTCATTTAAAATTAAAATAATTACACCACAGAGGATCCAAGTTGTTATTACTATTATATCTAAATATTTTATGAAAAACTCTCATGATGATACTATATTTAAACTACAAAATAGTTTTACCTTTTATTACTCTTATATAGTTGCGTGGGGCTACTGACGCGTCACGGAGAAATGTCAACGTTTTAAAATATTCAACACAATCGTTAATATTCTGGATTGAGTGTGGTCAGTTGTAATTGCACTTTGATGTGCTGAACTGGAAGGGGGAATGTTAATTAATTTCCTAGCAGTTCCAACCCCAAGCCTTAGAATTTTTTGTCCTCTCACATGACATCACAAACCCGGAGACGCTGTTGAAGAAGACAGCAGCAATTCTCAATGAAATGGAAGCGATTTATATTAAATAAATAAATTGTTGAATAAATTACTATTCGTTAATGTTGATAAATATGCGTCACTTGAATTTCATTGTTTTAATGATTGTATACGGTTATTATCTACCTAACCAACAATAGTATTTCTGTTAGTGTTGAAAAAAATACTTAATTGTAAAAAAAATAACTAATTTAGAGCCACAAATGTTTACAATTTTTCAATTTTACCTACTATATTTCAACATGTTCATATCATGTGTATTTGGAGTAAACAAAGTTTCAGAAACCTTTAACAACATAAAATGACATAAGAAAATCATAAGACAAAAAATACTGTTCCTGAATAAAACTGTGAAATATGTTTCATGTTGTTGGTAATTAAATAGAAAAATATTTACAAATAGCTTTTGTGTTTATCTTAATCAAATAACAAGAATATAGACCTAATGATTTTTCTTTCATTTATATAAAATCTCAAGGCTTTAAGAAATATGTCTGGGGGAAGTTACGTTATTCTTTTAGCTCATGAAGAACCATTATAATTAAATCTCCATTTACCTCATTCCAATGTTTGAGAATGATATTCATAGTCCAGACATTGTAGCGGTACACATTTAAGTACAGTAGTCTAAAAGCCACAGAGGCAAGGATTATGCAAGGATTTATGCAATCGAATTAAGTGCTTCGACAAATTAACATGAGAGGCTCTTAAACATGTATAAATAAAGCTATTTCAATTTCATTCGTCTCAACATTGTCCTTGTAACCGTCGATTTAAATTAAGTTATGAATATGTTTCAAACTTTTCTCTTGAATTATTGATTTTTTTAATTAAACTATTCACTATTTCTACTAATATTACTAATACTTGTAATTAGGAATCAGAATTACTACAAAAGTTATAAAGTTATCCATAAATTCCAGAAATTTAATTTTCCCTAATATGTTTATGTTATAAATTAAACCTAAATAGAATGTATAAAGAACGAGACATAGCAAGAGACACAGTAGGAGGAGGTTCACGTAATGCTAAAAGTGGAAGACCAAGCTGCTGTCTACCACCTCTCTCTTGCATCTAGGCATAGTGGAGAGCTAGAAGCAGTGGTTGTGGTGGAATGATACGTCCTTTCTATCTCCTAGCTTTGCTGTAGGTTCCCGTACTGCTGAGAGTGGAAGACCAAGCTGCTGTCTACCAGCTCAATCTTGCATCTAGGCATAGTGGAGAGCTAGAAGCAGTGGTTGTGGTGGAATGATACGTCCTTGCTATGTCCTTGCTTTGCTGTAGGTTCACGTACTGGTGAGAGAGGAAGACCAAGCTGCTGTCTACCACCTCTCTCTTGCAGCTAGGCATAGTGGAGAGCTAGAAGCAGTGGTTGTGGTGGAATTATACGTCCTTGCTATGTCCTTGCTTTGCTGTAGGTTCACGTACTGCTGAGAGTGGAAGACCAAGCTGCTGTCTACCATCTTCGTCTTGCAGCTAGGCATAGTGGAGAGCTAGAAGCAGTGGTTGTGGTGGAATGATACGTCCTTGCTTTGCTATAGGTTCCCGTACTGCTGAGAGTGGAAGACCAAGCTGCTGTCTACCACCTCTCTCTTGCAGCTAGGCATAGTGGAGAGCTAGAAGCAGTGGTTGTGGTGGAATGATTCGTCCTTGCTTTGCTATAGGTTCACGTACTGCTGAGAGTGGAAGACCAAGCTGCTGTCTACCACCTCTCTCTTGCAGCTAGGCATAGTGGAGAGCTAGAAGCAGTGGTTGTGGTGGAATGATACGTCCTTGCTTTGCTGTAGGTTCACGTACTGCTGAGAGTGGAAGACCAAGCTGCTGTCTACCACCTCTCTCTTGCAGCTAGGCATAGTGGAGAGCTAGAAGCAGTGGTTGTGGTGGAATGATACGTCCTTGCTTTGCTATAGGTTCAGGTACTGCTGAGAGTGGAAGACCAAGCTGCTGTCTACCACCTCTCTCTTGCATCTAGGCATAGTGGAGAGCTAGAAGCAGTGGTTTGTGGAGGAATGATACGTCCTTGCTATGTCCTTGCTTTGCTGTAGGTTCACGAACTGCTGAGAGTGGAAGACCAAGCTGCTGTCTACCACCTCTCTCTTGCATCTAGGCATAGTGGAGAGCTAGAGGCCGTAGTTGTGTTGGAATGATACGTCCTTGCTATGTCCTTGCTTTGCTGTAGGTTCACGAACTGCTGAGAGTGGAAGACCAAGCTGCTGTCTACCACCTCTCTCTTGCATCTAGGCATAGTGGAGAGCTAGAAGCAGTGGTTTGTGGAGGAATGATACGTCCTTGCTTTGCTGTAGGTTCACGAACTGCAGAGAGTGGAAGACCAAGCTGCTGTCTACCACCTCTCTCTTGCATCTAGGCATAGTGGAGAGCTAGAAGCAGTGGTTTGTGGAGGAATGATACGTCCTTGCTTTGCTGTAGGTTCCCGTACTGCTGAGAGTGGAAGACCAAGCTGCTGTCTACCACCTCTATCTTACATCTAGGCATAGTGGAGAGCTAGAAGCAGTGGTTGTGGTGGAATGATACGTCCTTGCTTTGCTGTAGGTTCCCGTACTGCTGAGAGTGGAAGACCAAGCTGCTGTCTACCACCTCCCTCTTAAATCTAGGCATAGTGGAGAGCTAGAAGCAGTGGTTTGTGGTGGAATGATACGTCCTTGCTATGTCCTTGCATTGCTACAGGTTCACGTACTGCTGAGAGTGGAAGACCAAGCTGCTGTCTACCACCTCTATCTTGCATCTAGGCATAGTGGAGAGCTAGAAGCAGTGGTTGTGGTGGAATGATACGTCCTTGCTTTGCTGTAGGTTCCCGTACTGCTGAGAGTGGAAGACCAAGCTGCTGTCTACCACCTCAGTAGAGAAGGCTACAGGGTAGACGGGTCGCTTGGGAGGGAACCAATAGGAAAGCCGGATTTTCTACCCCCGCCCCTTTCCAAGATGGCGGCGCCCATAAGCGCGGGAACAACATTTACACCAAGCTAATAGGAAAGCCGGATTTGCTACCCCAACCCCTTTCCAAGATGGCGACGCCCATAAGCGTGGGAAGTTCAAATACTCAACTGTCTGTGTGGGAATCGGTAGGCTAACGCCTGACGGACACCCAACACACGGACGCGTTGCTGCAGGCGCACCAGCAGAAGGGAGATGTGTGAAGAGTATGAATATCAGTACACCAAACTCTATGTCTGTTCCCGAATAACAAGGTTGATTATCTGTAATGCGTAATATTATGTGTATCAAATATACAAGGTTATCTAGACACCTGCACTCCTAACCGCTATGTGTAGAGGTGAAATAATAATAACTCAAATATCTCTTAGCATAAGGTTAGTCTCGGAGCTCCTGCATGCTCTGTCGTGGGTATTTCCTAGCTTTATAAAGGGAAAAAACAACGAAAAAGCCTGTACCTGCTCAGACCTGCACATCCCAGCTAAATTGGATCCAACCTAACCAACACATAGTAGAAGGGGTGATCTCAACAACGTTCAGGACCATCCCCGGGGGTTGTTATGAATGAAGAAGGCTCTGAATGACCTTGATCATAGACTATGGGACGTATATGACTACGTCTAGAGGTAGTTATTGGATAACCTAGGCAGGTAAAAATGGATCAAACCTACCCACAGGTATGGGGTGATCTCAACAACGATCAGGACCATCCCCAGGGGTTGGAACGGATGAAGGCGGCTCTGAATGGCCATGATCATAGACTATGAGGTGTGTTTGACTACTTCTAGAGGTAATTAATGGAAAAAACCAAATCAGGCCTAAGACGCAACCACCCCGGGACATCCTCAAAACCCTCCCCGGAGGTAGCTACCGGCGTGGGGTTATCTTAAGATATAACTGTTTAATATATGAAATATCAACGCTCGAACGATTCAGGGCCCACCCTAAAATGAACGGTATAACCCAGGGTAATGAGGGATACAAGTTGAATGTTAAATGCCGCGTAGGCCGCTCACTCGAACCCTGACGGGCCAGCGCCTTAAAAACAAAATATCTAAAAACATACCAGGTATAGCAGAGGTATCTAGTAGGGCCTACCTCCAAAGGTAAAAAAATAAACAGTGTAACAAAGCCTTATCGCTTGAGTGAACACGTTTGACCTACATGTGCAGGCATGCAGAGATAACGCAAATCCCTAGAGCCGCAAAGACAGATAGCTACCGGTGGTCTATTTTCATATTATAAAAATAATAAGCAGTTACCTGTACAGAAAAAATAAATACCTTTGCAGATAAGAGAGCAAGAACCTGGACACATAGAAGAATCAAATACGTGTGCAGACAGAAGAAGCAAGGATCTGGACATATAGAAGAAGCAAAGACCTGGATGGATAGGAAAATAAAGGACCCGGACAGGTATACGAGGCAAAGCCTGGGCAGATAGAAAAAACAAGGATTTGGACAGGTAGACGAGGTAGGGCTTGGGCAGATAGAAGAAACAACGATCTGGACAGATAGAAGAAGCTAGGACATGGATAGGTAGACGAGGCAGGGCCTGGACAGATTGAAGAAGCAATGACCCAGAGAGATTGATGAGGTAAGGCCTGGACAGATAGAAGAAGCAAGAACCTGGACAAATAGAAGAAGCAAATACCTGGACTGGTATACGGAGTAACGTCCCGGACAGATAGAAGAAACAAATATCTGGACAGATAAAAGAACCAAGGACTTCGGCACGTAGAGGAACCAATACTTGGACAGACGGAAGAAGCAAGGACATGAACAGATAAGAGAAGTAAGGACCTGGACGGATAGAAGAAGCAAGTACCTGGACAGATAGAAGAAGCAGGGATATGGACAGATAGGAGAAGCCGTGCCAGATAGGAGGAAGTCCTTGACCTGGACAGATAGAAGAAGCAAATACATGGACACATAGAAGAAGCAAAGACCTGGACAGATAGAATATGCAAGTACCAGGACAAATAGAAGAAGCGAGTAGTTGGACAGATAGAAGAAGTAAGGACATAGACAGATATGAGAAGCACGGACTTGGGCAGATAGAAGAAGCAAGTACATGGATACATAGAAGAAGTAAGGATATGGACAGATAGGAGAAGCAAGGACCTGGACCGATAAAAAGAGCAAATACCTGGACAGATAGAAGAAGCAAGGACCTGTACCGATGGAAGAAGCAAGTACATGGACTGATAGAAGAAGCAAGGACCTGGACCGATAAAAGAAACAAGCACCTGGGCAGATAGAAGAAGCAGGTACTTGGACAGATAGTAGAAGTAAGCACCTGGACAGACAGAAGAACCAAGGACCTGGACAGATAGAAGAAGCAAAGACCTGGACAGATAAAAGAAGCAATGACCTAGACTGATAGAAGAAGTAAGGACATGGACCGATAAAAGAAACAAGGACCTGGAAGAAATGACGCTACCTCATGTCCACAATATATATTAAGCGCTATTGAAAATAGACTACCGCTCATTCAATATAGTGTGTAATCTAAAGCTTTACAAAAATTGAAAAAGACCTGACATTAACATATAATATCTCGTATCCAAAATATATATATTAAACGCTAATGAAAATAAACTACCAATCATTCAATATAATCTATGATCTAGGCTTCAGATAATTCGAAAAATGAAGTGTGAAAATATTCTCTCCTATAAATAAACACCTATTGTATCATCTAGAGTTAACATAATTTAAAAAAAAGACTAGTTACTTACAATGCGAGTGTTTATAGGTTGTTGTGACGTAGACGCCATCTCTCGTGAATGTATGACCTGCAGTTTAACGGATCACAATAGTTGATCAAAGTATAGCTCTCCTCCTGGGTTGATTGCAGAAAGTCTTCAAAACTAAATAACTTAAATAACGGGCTTAAACAGATATAGTCTTTAAAAGATTTTATCAACGCTAGCTTTACAGATACAGGTAAGTCCAAACTGTCTATATCATGTCTGTTCTATACGCATGCGCAGACCTCAATAGCGCATAGATTAAACAAAGATAGAGGCACTGTAAAATTTATAAAAAAGAAACATGCTGAAACGTGTTAATGAATAATATTACTCTGTAATGGCCAAATTCACAGTCTGGCCGACATGTTCGATAACAGTTAAAGATTTGCCTAAAATAGAGCTCAAATCTTCCACAGTCAACGCCGTAGCGTATCGCTTTGGAAGAAAGACAGCACGTCTGTCTTCATCATCTACCTGTAAGTCTACAAGTACGGTGTTACCATACTTTGCTTCGACAAAACGCGCATTTACAATTTTATATGCCATGCCTATCTTTAGATCGCGTATAGGCATAGAATCTACAGAATTTAAAGCTGAAAACTTTGCCGACACTGATGATGACATTTTTACTACTTATTGGCAAACACACACACAGATCACTTGAAACACAGACTATGTAAAAAACACTATATCTCCACCTGTATATAATGTTTTATACATAGCTGTGGAAGAGTCCATTTGAGAGGTGAGTGGACGAGTCCAAGCAAGTTGGACTGATCCATAATTACGTCATAACTAAGACTGTTGATTACAACAAGGCGGGCGATACCGTATGTAGAGGTAAACACATCGTATTCGATGAGAAGTTTAAATACAAGTTAACACATAATATAAAATGCACGGCCTGACTAGGGTTTAACAAACAGTATCCGATGAGTAGACTGGCTACGGTTTAACAAATAGTATCCATTGAGTAGGTTGAATACAAACTATCACATAGTATCCATTGTAAATATTGGCTAATGGTTATCAAATAGTATCTGATACATAGCTGGGCTAATGATTAACACATTGTATCCGATACATAGATTGACTAGGGCTAACACATAGTATCCGAGCCAAAGATTGACTAATGGTTAACACATAATATCCATTGCACGGCTTGGGTAATATATATATATATATAGTTAGCCTACATTTTGTGTTATGTATGTAAACCCACATATTATGCTAAGCTGGTTACCCATAGACATGGATCTATGGTAATGCAAGAGTAAGCCTAAGTGTAACCCATACCCTGACAACAGTTACCTAGCCTCACCATAGCCTACATAGGTAGACAACCGATACCTAGCCCGACCATAGGTTACATAGCTAGACAATAGATACCTAACCCTGAATCAAATACATAGCCTGACAACCGATACATAGCCTAACAACAGAGCTAGATCACAGACCAACGTTTCAACTACACAACATTATGCTATGTTTAACCAGCCAACATACACGAAGTTCAAACGAACAACATTGACACCAAGTTCAAATAGGCTATGGCTGGTGAAGGCTAGATCAACGTTGAAAAACTTACACTAATCAACCAACAAACTTACACATGGTTCACATAGGTTATGGAGGGTGAAGACATAATTATAGCTATCAATGCATACCAAAAATAGCTATGCAGAAACCGTCAAGGCCATTACACATATTGTCCAGGTATGTTGTATCAGTTACAACATACTGACTAATACGAGTACCTCCATCAAATCTTAGGTAAAGCTACCTTGGAGTCAGGCCTTAGGTAAAGCTACCTCGGAGTCAGCCCTTAGGTAAAGCAAGACCATAGGTAAAGCTCAGGTAAGGTTGGTAAAACAGCTATCTATGCATGCCCAATCTCAATAGTTACGTTAAAAAGAGCTACCGATGCTCACCCTACCATAATAGCTACGTACAGACGGCTAATATTGTATAACCTATCACAAGACTTATGTAAAAACAGCTATGCATAACCTGTCACAATAACTGCGTAAAGGCAGCTAACAATGCCAACCCCATTAAAATAGCTACGAAAAGATAACAACCAATACATACCCTATCATAATAGCTATGTAAAGACAGCTAAAGATGCATAACCTAACTCAGTAATGACCGCTATTAAATAATGAACCATCACAACAGCCTCGTAAAGACAGCTACCAACACCACAATAGCTACGTAAAAACAGTTATCGATCCATGACCCGTATTACACCATTATGTGCGTTACCCTACATCATGTATTAAGCCAATAAACGCCTAAACCTACATTCCTCCTGTATTAAGCCACGCTACCCCTACATAGGCCTACACCCCGTAGCCAATATGCACGGTACCCTACATTAGCCGTTAAAAAGAGCTACCGATGCTCACCCTACCATAATAGCTACGTACAGACGGCTAATATTGTATAACCTATCACAAGACTTATGTAAAAACAGCTATGCATAACCTGTCACAATAACTGCGTAAAGGCAGCTAACAATGCCTACCCCATTAAAATAGCTACGAAAAGATAACAACCAATACATACCCTATCATAATAGCTATGTAAAGACAGCTAAAGATGCATAACCTAACTCAGTAATGACCGCTATTAAATAATGAACCATCACAACAGCCTCGTAAAGACAGCTACCAACACCACAATAGCTACGTAAAAACAGTTATCGATCCATGACCCGTATTACACCATTATGTGCGTTACCCTACATCATGTATTAAGCCAATAAACGCCTAAACCTACATTCCTCCTGTATTAAGCCACGCTACCCCTACATAGGCCTACACCCCGTAGCCAATATGCACGGTACCCTACATTAGCCGTTAAAAAGAGCTACCGATGCTCACCCTACCATAATAGCTACGTACAGACGGCTAATATTGTATAACCTATCACAAGACTTATGTAAAAACAGCTATGCATAACCTGTCACAATAACTGCGTAAAGGCAGCTAACAATGCCTACCCCATTAAAATAGCTACGAAAAGATAACAACCAATACATACCCTATCATAATAGCTATGTAAAGACAGCTAAAGATGCATAACCTAACTCAGTAATGACCGCTATTAAATAATGAACCATCACAACAGCCTCATAAAGACAGCTACCAACACCACAATAGCTACGTAAAAACAGTTATCGATCCATGACCCGTATTACACCATTATGTGCGTTACCCTACATCATGTATTAAGCCAATAAACGTCTAAACCTACATTCCCCCTGTATTAAGCCACGTTACCCCTACATAGGCCTACACCCTGTAGCCAATATGCACAGTACCCTACATTAGCCTACAGATTGCGTTAGGGCAACATACACGTAAACCTGTATTAGGTATATATGGGTGTTAACCTCCATAGGCCTACATATTGTGTTAGGTTGATATACCTGTAAATCTGCAGACACCCTGCATTAAGCCAATATGCATGATACGGTACATAGGCCTATAAGTCAATAAACAGTGTTGTTACGTTTCATTCACAGATGACCTGTCGATGGTCCGGATGCCGTCTTGACCGACATTTTGTTTGAGGTCATTTGCTGCGGTTATGTTGATATGTCCAGAGTGAGCTATTGCGGTCGTAACAGTATTAATGTAAGGTTTTAAACAAGCATATATTTGTCGAGCTCTGTGTGTATGATCTACACCTGCAATGAAACGTAACAACACTGTTTATTGACTTATAGGCCTATGTACCGTATCATGCATATTGGCTTAATGCAGGGTGTCTGCAGATTTACAGGTATATCAACCTAACACAATATGTAGGCCTATGGAGGTTAACACCCATATATACCTAATACAGGTTTACGTGTATATTGCCCTAACGCAATCTGTAGGCTAATGTAGGGTACTGTGCATATTGGCTACAGGGTGTAGGCCTATGTAGGGGTAACGTGGCTTAATACAGGGGGAATGTAGGTTTAGACGTTTATTGGCTTAATACATGATGTAGGGTAACGCACATAATGGTGTAATACGGGTCATGGATCGATAACTGTTTTTACGTAGCTATTGTGGTGTTGGTAGCTGTCTTTATGAGGCTGTTGTGATGGTTCATTATTTAATAGCGGTCATTACTGAGTTAGGTTATGCATCTTTAGCTGTCTTTACATAGCTATTATGATAGGGTATGTATTGGTTGTTATCTTTTCGTAGCTATTTTAATGGGGTAGGCATTGTTAGCTGCCTTTACGCAGTTATTGTGACAGGTTATGCATAGCTGTTTTTACATAAGTCTTGTGATAGGTTATACAATATTAGCCGTCTGTACGTAGCTATTATGGTAGGGTGAGCATCGGTAGCTCTTTTTAACGGCTAATGTAGGGTACCGTGCATATTGGCTACGGGGTGTAGGCCTATGTAGGGGTAGCGTGGCTTAATACAGGAGGAATGTAGGTTTAGGCGTTTATTGGCTTAATACATGATGTAGGGTAACGCACATAATGGTGTAATACGGGTCATGGATCGATAACTGTTTTTACGTAGCTATTGTGGTGTTGGTAGCTGTCTTTACGAGGCTGTTGTGATGGTTCATTATTTAATAGCGGTCATTACTGAGTTAGGTTATGCATCTTTAGCTGTCTTTACATAGCTATTATGATAGGGTATGTATTGGTTGTTATCTTTTCGTAGCTATTTTAATGGGGTAGGCATTGTTAGCTGCCTTTACGCAGTTATTGTGACAGGTTATGCATAGCTGTTTTTACATAAGTCTTGTGATAGGTTATACAATATTAGCCGTCTGTACGTAGCTATTATGGTAGGGTGAGCATCGGTAGCTCTTTTTAACGGCTAATGTAGGGTACCGTGCATATTGGCTACGGGGTGTAGGCCTATGTAGGGGTAGCGTGGCTTAATACAGGAGGAATGTAGGTTTAGGCGTTTATTGGCTTAATACATGATGTAGGGTAACGCACATAATGGTGTAATACGGGTCATGGATCGATAACTGTTTTTACGTAGCTATTGTGGTGTTGGTAGCTGTCTTTACGAGGCTGTTGTGATGGTTCATTATTTAATAGCGGTCATTACTGAGTTAGGTTATGCATCTTTAGCTGTCTTTACATAGCTATTATGATAGGGTATGTATTGGTTGTTATCTTTTCGTAGCTATTTTAATGGGGTTGGCATTGTTAGCTGCCTTTACGCAGTTATTGTGACAGGTTATGCATAGCTGTTTTTACATAAGTCTTGTGATAGGTTATACAATATTAGCCGTCTGTACGTAGCTATTATGGTAGGGTGAGCATCGGTAGCTCTTTTTAACGTAACTATTGAGATTGGGCATGCATAGATAGCTGTTTTACCAACCTTACCTGAGCTTTACCTATGGTCTTGCTTTACCTAAGGGCTGACTCCGAGGTAGCTTTACCTAAGGCCTGACTCCAAGGTAGCTTTACCTAAGATTTGATGGAGGTACTCGTATTAGTCAGTATGTTGTAACTGATACAACATACCTGGACAATATGTGTAATGGCCTTGACGGTTTCTGCATAGCTATTTTTGGTATGCATTGATAGCTATAATTATGTCTTCACCCTCCATAACCTATGTGAACCATGTGTAAGTTTGTTGGTTGATTAGTGTAAGTTTTTCAACGTTGATCTAGCCTTCACCAGCCATAGCCTATTTGAACTTGGTGTCAATGTTGTTCGTTTGAACTTCGTGTATGTTGGCTGGTTAAACATAGCATAATGTTGTGTAGTTGAAACGTTGGTCTGTGATCTAGCTCTGTTGTTAGGCTATGTATCGGTTGTCAGGCTATGTATTTGATTCAGGGTTAGGTATCTATTGTCTAGCTATGTAACCTATGGTCGGGCTAGGTATCGGTTGTCTACCTATGTAGGCTATGGTGAGGCTAGGTAACTGTTGTCAGGGTATGGGTTACACTTAGGCTTACTCTTGCATTACCATAGATCCATGTCTATGGGTAACCAGCTTAGCATAATATGTGGGTTTACATACATAACACAAAATGTAGGCTAACTATATATATATATATATTACCCAAGCCGTGCAATGGATATTATGTGTTAACCATTAGTCAATCTTTGGCTCGGATACTATGTGTTAGCCCTAGTCAATCTATGTATCGGATACAATGTGTTAATCATTAGCCCAGCTATGTATCAGATACTATTTGATAACCATTAGCCAATATTTACAATGGATACTATGTGATAGTTTGTATTCAACCTACTCAATGGATACTATTTGTTAAACCGTAGCCAGTCTACTCATCGGATACTGTTTGTTAAACCCTAGTCAGGCCGTGCATTTTATATTATGTGTTAACTTGTATTTAAACTTCTCATCGAATACGATGTGTTTACCTCTACATACGGTATCGCCCGCCTTGTTGTAATCAACAGTCTTAGTTATGACGTAATTATGGATCAGTCCAACTTGCTTGGACTCGTCCACTCACCTCTCAAATGGACTCTTCCACAGCTATGTATAAAACATTATATACAGGTGGAGATATAGTGTTTTTTACATAGTCTGTGTTTCAAGTGATCTGTGTGTGTGTTTGCCAATAAGTAGTAAAAATGTCATCATCAGTGTCGGCAAAGTTTTCAGCTTTAAATTCTGTAGATTCTATGCCTATACGCGATCTAAAGATAGGCATGGCATATAAAATTGTAAATGCGCGTTTTGTCGAAGCAAAGTATGGTAACACCGTACTTGTAGACTTACAGGTAGATGATGAAGACAGACGTGCTGTCTTTCTTCCAAAGCGATACGCTACGGCGTTGACTGTGGAAGATTTGAGCTCTATTTTAGGCAAATCTTTAACTGTTATCGAACATGTCGGCCAGACTGTGAATTTGGCCATTACAGAGTAATATTATTCATTAACACGTTTCAGCATGTTTCTTTTTTATAAATTTTACAGTGCCTCTATCTTTGTTTAATCTATGCGCTATTGAGGTCTGCGCATGCGTATAGAACAGACATGATATAGACAGTTTGGACTTACCTGTATCTGTAAAGCTAGCGTTGATAAAATCTTTTAAAGACTATATCTGTTTAAGCCCGTTATTTAAGTTATTTAGTTTTGAAGACTTTCTGCAATCAACCCAGGAGGAGAGCTATACTTTGATCAACTATTGTGATCCGTTAAACTGCAGGTCATACATTCACGAGAGATGGCGTCTACGTCACAACAACCTATAAACACTCGCATTGTAAGTAACTAGTCTTTTTTTTAAATTATGTTAACTCTAGATGATACAATAGGTGTTTATTTATAGGAGAGAATATTTTCACACTTCATTTTTCGAATTATCTGAAGCCTAGATCATAGATTATATTGAATGATTGGTAGTTTATTTTCATTAGCGTTTAATATATATATTTTGGATACGAGATATTATATGTTAATGTCAGGTCTTTTTCAATTTTTGTAAAGCTTTAGATTACACACTATATTGAATGAGCGGTAGTCTATTTTCAATAGCGCTTAATATATATTGTGGACATGAGGTAGCGTCATTTCTTCCAGGTCCTTGTTTCTTTTATCGGTCCATGTCCTTACTTCTTCTATCAGTCTAGGTCATTGCTTCTTTTATCTGTCCAGGTCTTTGCTTCTTCTATCTGTCCAGGTCCTTGGTTCTTCTGTCTGTCCAGGTGCTTACTTCTACTATCTGTCCAAGTACCTGCTTCTTCTATCTGCCCAGGTGCTTGTTTCTTTTATCGGTCCAGGTCCTTGCTTCTTCTATCAGTCCATGTACTTGCTTCTTCCATCGGTACAGGTCCTTGCTTCTTCTATCTGTCCAGGTATTTGCTCTTTTTATCGGTCCAGGTCCTTGCTTCTCCTATCTGTCCATATCCTTACTTCTTCTATGTATCCATGTACTTGCTTCTTCTATCTGCCCAAGTCCGTGCTTCTCATATCTGTCTATGTCCTTACTTCTTCTATCTGTCCAACTACTCGCTTCTTCTATTTGTCCTGGTACTTGCATATTCTATCTGTCCAGGTCTTTGCTTCTTCTATGTGTCCATGTATTTGCTTCTTCTATCTGTCCAGGTCAAGGACTTCCTCCTATCTGGCACGGCTTCTCCTATCTGTCCATATCCCTGCTTCTTCTATCTGTCCAGGTACTTGCTTCTTCTATCCGTCCAGGTCCTTACTTCTCTTATCTGTTCATGTCCTTGCTTCTTCCGTCTGTCCAAGTATTGGTTCCTCTACGTGCCGAAGTCCTTGGTTCTTTTATCTGTCCAGATATTTGTTTCTTCTATCTGTCCGGGACGTTACTCCGTATACCAGTCCAGGTATTTGCTTCTTCTATTTGTCCAGGTTCTTGCTTCTTCTATCTGTCCAGGCCTTACCTCATCAATCTCTCTGGGTCATTGCTTCTTCAATCTGTCCAGGCCCTGCCTCGTCTACCTATCCATGTCCTAGCTTCTTCTATCTGTCCAGATCGTTGTTTCTTCTATCTGCCCAAGCCCTACCTCGTCTACCTGTCCAAATCCTTGTTTTTTCTATCTGCCCAGGCTTTGCCTCGTATACCTGTCCGGGTCCTTTATTTTCCTATCCATCCAGGTCTTTGCTTCTTCTATATGTCCAGATCCTTGCTTCTTCTGTCTGCACACGTATTTGATTCTTCTATGTGTCCAGGTTCTTGCTCTCTTATCTGCAAAGGTATTTATTTTTTCTGTACAGGTAACTGCTTATTATTTTTATAATATGAAAATAGACCACCGGTAGCTATCTGTCTTTGCGGCTCTAGGGATTTGCGTTATCTCTGCATGCCTGCACATGTAGGTCAAACGTGTTCACTCAAGCGATAAGGCTTTGTTACACTGTTTATTTTTTTACCTTTGGAGGTAGGCCCTACTAGATACCTCTGCTATACCTGGTATGTTTTTAGATATTTTGTTTTTAAGGCGCTGGCCCGTCAGGGTTCGAGTGAGCGGCCTACGCGGCATTTAACATTCAACTTGTATCCCTCATTACCCTGGGTTATACCGTTCATTTTAGGGTGGGCCCTGAATCGTTCGAGCGTTGATATTTCATATATTAAACAGTTATATCTTAAGATAACCCCACGCCGGTAGCTACCTCCGGGGAGGGTTTTGAGGATGTCCCGGGGTGGTTGCGTCTTAGGCCTGATTTGGTTTTTTCCATTAATTACCTCTAGAAGTAGTCAAACACACCTCATAGTCTATGATCATGGCCATTCAGAGCCGCCTTCATCCGTTCCAACCCCTGGGGATGGTCCTGATCGTTGTTGAGATCACCCCATACCTGTGGGTAGGTTTGATCCATTTTTACCTGCCTAGGTTATCCAATAACTACCTCTAGACGTAGTCATATACGTCCCATAGTCTATGATCAAGGTCATTCAGAGCCTTCTTCATTCATAACAACCCCCGGGGATGGTCCTGAACGTTGTTGAGATCACCCCTTCTACTATGTGTTGGTTAGGTTGGATCCAATTTAGCTGGGATGTGCAGGTCTGAGCAGGTACAGGCTTTTTCGTTGTTTTTTCCCTTTATAAAGCTAGGAAATACCCACGACAGAGCATGCAGGAGCTCCGAGACTAACCTTATGCTAAGAGATATTTGAGTTATTATTATTTCACCTCTACACATAGCGGTTAGGAGTGCAGGTGTCTAGATAACCTTGTATATTTGATACACATAATATTACGCATTACAGATAATCAACCTTGTTATTCGGGAACAGACATAGAGTTTGGTGTACTGATATTCATACTCTTCACACATCTCCCTTCTGCTGGTGCGCCTGCAGCAACGCGTCCGTGTGTTGGGTGTCCGTCAGGCGTTAGCCTACCGATTCCCACACAGACAGTTGAGTATTTGAACTTCCCACGCTTATGGGCGTCGCCATCTTGGAAAGGGGTTGGGGTAGCAAATCCGGCTTTCCTATTAGCTTGGTGTAAATGTTGTTCCCGCGCTTATGGGCGCCGCCATCTTGGAAAGGGGCGGGGGTAGAAAATCCGGCTTTCCTATTGGTTCCCTCCCAAGCGACCCGTCTACCCTGTAGCCTTCTCTACTCACCTCCCTCTTGCATCTAGGCATAGTGGAGAGCTAGAAGCAGTGGTTGTGGAGGAATGATACGTCCTTGCTTTGCTGTAGGTTCCCGTACTGCTGAGAGTGGAAGACCAAGCTGCTGTCTACCACCTCCCTCTTGCATCTAGGCATAGTGGAGAGCTAGAAGCAGTGGTTGTGGAGGAATGATACGTCCTTGCTTTGCTGTAGGTTCCCGTACTGCTGAGAGTGGAAGACCAAGCTGATGTCTACCACCTCCCTCTTGCATCTAGGCATAGTGGAGAGCTAGAAGCAGTGGTTTGTGGTGGAATGATACGTCCTTACTATGTAATTGCAATGCTGTAGGTTCACGTAACGCTGAGAGTGGAAGACCAGGCTGCTGTCTACCAGCTCCCTCTTAAATCTAGGCATAGTGGAGAGCTAGAAGCAGTGGTTTGTGGTGGAATGATACGTCCTTGCTATGTCCTTGCATTGCTACAGGTTCACGTACTGCTGAGAGTGGAAGACCAAGCTGCTGTCTACCACCTCTATCTTGCATCTAGGCATAGTGGAGAGCTAGAAGCAGTGGTTGTGGTGGAATGATACGTCCTTGCTTTGCTGTAGGTTCCCGTACTGCTGAGAGTGGAAGACCAAGCTGCTGTCTACCACCTCCCTCTTGCATCTAGGCATAGTGGAGAGCTAGAAGCAGTGGTTGTGGAGGAATGATACGTCCTTGCTTTGCTGTAGGTTCCCGTACTGCTGAGAGGGGAAGACCAAGCTGCTGTCTACCACCTCTATCTTGCAGCTAGGCATAGTGGAGAGCTAGAATCAGTAGTTGTGTTGGAATGATACGTCCTTGCTTTGCTGTAGTTTCACGTACTGCTAAGAGTGGAAGACCAAGCTGCTTTCTACCACCTCTCTCTTGCATCTAGGCATAGTGGAGAGCTAGAAGCAGTGGTTGTGGTGGAATGATACGTCCTTGCTTTGCTGTAGGTTCCCGTACTGCTGAGAGTGGAAGACCAAGCTGCTGTCTACCACCTCCCTCTTAAATCTAGGCATAGTGGAGAGCTAGAAGCAGTGGTTTGTGATGGAATGATACGTCCTTGCTATGTCCTTGCATTGCTACAGGTTCACGTACTGCTGAGAGTGGAAGACCAAGCTGCTGTCTACCACCTCTATCTTGCATCTAGGCATAGTGGTGAGCTAGAAGCAGTGGTTGTGGTGGAATGATACGTCCTTGCTTTGCTGTAGGTTCCCGTACTGCTGAGAGTGGAAGACCAAGCTGCTGTCTACCACCTCCCTCTTGCATCTAGGCATAGTGGTGAGCTAGAAGCAGTGGTTGTGGTGGAATGATACGTCCTTGCTTTGCTGTAGGTTCCCGTACTGCTGAGAGTGGAAGACCAAGCTGCTGTCTACCACCTCCCTCTTGCATCTAGGCATAGTGGAGAGCTAGAAGCAGTGGTTGTGGAGGAATGATACGTCCTTGCTTTGCTGTAGGTTCCCGTACTGCTGAGAGTGGAAGACCAAGCTGCTGTCTACCACCTCCCTCTTGCATCTAGGCATAGTGGAGAGCTAGAAGCAGTGGTTTGTGGTGGAATGATACGTCCTTACTATGTAATTGCAATGCTGTAGGTTCACGTAATGCTGAGGGTGGAAGACCAAGCTGCTGTCTACCAGCTCCCTCTTAAATCTAGGCATAGTGGAGAGGTAGAAGCAGTGGTTTGTGGTGGAATGATACGTCCTTGCTATGTCCTTGCATTGCTACAGGTTCACGTACTGCTGAGAGAGGAAGACCAAGCTGCTGTCTACCACCTCTATCTTGCATCTAGGCATTGAGGAGAGCTAGAAGCAGTGGTTGTGGTGGAATGATACGTCCTTGCTTTGCGTAGCCTCACGTACTGCCGAGAGTAGAAGACCAAGCTGCTGTCTACCACTTCTCTCTTGCATCTAGGCATAGTGGAGAGCTAGAAGCAGTGGTTGTGGTGGAAAGATACGTCCTTGCTATGTCCTTGCTTTGCTGTAGGTTCACGTACTGCTGAGAGTGGAAGACCAAGCTGCTGTCTACCACTTCTCTCTTGCATCTAGGCATAGTGGAGAGCTAGAAGCAGTAGTTGTGTTGGAATGATACGTCCTTGCTATGTCCTTGCTTTGCTGTAGGTTCACGTACTGCTAAGAGTGGAAGACCAAGCTGCGGTCTACCACCTCTCTCTTGCAGCTAGGCATAGTGGAAAGCTAGAAGCAGTGGTTGTGGTGAAATGATACGTCCATGCTATGTCCTTGCTTTGCTGTAGGTTCACGTACTGCTGAGAGGGGAAGACCAAGCTGCTGTCTACCACCTCTATCTTGCAGCTAGGCATAGTGGAGAGCTAGAATCAGTAGTTGTGTTGGAATGATACGTCCTTGCTTTGCTGTAGGTTCACGTACTGCTAAGAGTGGAAGACCAAGCTGCTTTCTACCACCTCTCTCTTGCATCTAGGCATAGTGGAGAGCTAGAAGCAGTAGTTGTGTTGGAATGATACGTCCTTGCTATGTCCTTGCATTGCTGTAGGTTCACGTACTGCTGAGAGTGGAAGACCAAGCTGCTGTCTACCACCTCTATCTTGCATCTAGGCATAGTGGATAGCTAGAAGCAGTGGTTGTGTTGGAATGATACGTCCTTGCTATGTCCTTGCATTGCTGTAGGTTCACGTACTGCTGAGAGTGGAAGACCAAGCTGCTGTCTACCACCTCTCTCTTGCAGCTAGGCATAGTGGAGAGCAAGAAGCAGTGGTTGTGGTGGAATGATACGTCCTTGCTATGTCCTTGCTTTGCTGTAGGTTCACGTACTGCTGAGAGTGGAAGACCAAGCTGCTGTCTACCACCTCTCTCTTGCATCTATGCATAGTGGAGAGCTAGAAGTAGTGGTTGTGGTGAAATGATACGTCCTTGCTTTGCTGTAGGTTCCCGTACTGCTGAGAGTGGAAGACCAAGCTGCTGTCTACCACCTCCCTCTTGCATCTAGGCATAGTGGAGAGCTAGAAGCAGTGGTTTGTGGTGGAATGATACGTCTTTACTATGTAATTGCAATGCTGTAGGTTCACGTAATGATGAGAGTGGAAGATCAAGCTTTTGTCTACCAGCTCCCTCTTAAATCTAGGCATAGTGGAGAGCTAGAAGCAGTGGTTTGTGGTGGAATGATACGTCCTTGCTTTGCTGTAGGTTCACGTACTGCTGAGAGTGGAAGACCAAGCTGCTGTCTACCACCTCCCTCTTGCATCTAGGCATAGTGGAGAGCTAGAAGCAGTGGTTTGTGGTGGAATGATACGTCCTTACTATGTAATTGTAATGCTGTAGGTTCACGTAATGCTGAGAGTGGAAGACCAAGCTGCTGTCTACCAGCTCCCTCTTGCATCTAGGCATAGTGGAGAGCTAGAAGCAGTGGTTTGTGGTGGAATGATACGTCCTTACTATGTAATTGCAATGCTGTAGGTTCACGTAATGCTGAGAGTGGAAGACCAAGCTGCTGTCTACCACCTCCCTCTTGCATCTAGTCATAGAGGAGAGCTAGAAGCAGTGGTTTGTGGTGGAATGATACGTCCTTACTATGTAATTGCAATGCTGTGGGTTCACGTAATGCTGAGAGTGGAAGACCAAGCTGCTGTCTACCACCTCCCTCTTGCATCTAGGCATAGTGGAGAGCTAGAAACAGTGGTTGTGGTGGAATGATACGTCCTTGCTTTGCTGTAGGTTCCCGTACTGCTGAGAGTGGAAGACCAAGCTGCTGTCTACCACCTCCCTCTTGCATCTAGGCATAGTGGAGAGCTAGAAGCAGTGGTTTGTGGTGGAATGATACGTCCTTACTATGTAATTGCAATGCTGTAGGTTCACGTAATGCTGAGAGTGGAAGACCAAGCTGCTGTCTACCACCTCTATCTTGCATCTAGCCATAGTGGAGAGCTAGAAGCCGTAGTTGTGTTGGAATGATACGTCCTTGCTTTGCTGTAGGTTCACGTATTGCTGAGAGTGGAAGACCAAGCTGCGGTCTACCACCTCTCTCTTGCAGCTAGGCATAGTGGAAAACTAGAAGCAGTGGTTGTGGTGAAATGATACGTCCTTGCTATGTCCTTGCTTTGCTGTAGGTTCACGTACTGCTGAGAGGGGAAGACCAAGCTGCTGTCTACCACCTCTCTCTTGCAGCTAGGCATAGTGGAGAGCTAGAAGCAGTGGTTGTGGTAGAATGATACGTCCTTGCTATGTCTTTGCTTTGCTGTAGGTTCAGGTACTGCTAAGAGTGGAAGACCAAGCTGCTTTCTACCACCTCTCTCTTGCATCTAGGCATAGTGGAGAGCTAGAAGCAGTAGTTGTGTTGGAATGATACGTCCTTGCTATGTCCTTGCTTTGCTGTAGGTTCACGTACTGCTAAGAGTGGAAGACCAAGCTGCTTTCTACCACCTCTCTCTTGCATCTAGGCATAGTGGAGAGCTAGAAGCAGTAGTTGTGTTGGAATGATACGTCCTTGCTATGTCCTTGCATTGCTGTAGGTTCACGTACTGCTGAGAGTGGAAGACCAAGCTGCTGTCTACCACCTCTATCTTGCATCTAGGCATAGTGGAGAGCTAGAAGCAGTGGTTGTGTTGGAATGATACGTCCTTGCTATGTCCTTGCATTGCTGTAGGTTCACGTACTGCTGAGAGTTTAGGACCAAGCTGCTGTCTACCACCTCTCTCTTGCAGCTAGGCATAGTGGAGAGCAAGAAGCAGTGGTTGTGCTGGAATGATACGTCCTTGCTATGTCCTTGCTTTGCTATAGGTTCACGTACTGCTGAGAGTGGAAGACCAAGCTGCTGTCTACCACCTCTCTCTTGCATCTATGCATAGTGGAGAGTTAGAAGTAGTGGTTGTGGTGGAATGATACGTCCTTGCTTTGCTGTAGGTTCCCGTACTGCTGAGAGTGGAAGACCAAGCTGCTATCTACCACCTCCCTCTTGCATCTAGGCATAGTGGAGAGCTAGAAGCAGTGGTTTGTGGTGGAATGATACGTCCTTACTATGTAATTGCAATGCTGTAGGTTCACGTAATGCTGAGAGTGGAAGACCAAGCTGCTGTCTACCAGCTCCCTCTTAAATCTAGGCATAGTGGAGAGCTAGAAGCAGTGGTTTGTGGTGGAATGATACGTCCTTACTATGTAATTGCAATGCTGTAGGTTCACGTAATGCTGAGAGTGGAAGACCAAGCTGCTGTCTACCACCTCCCTCTTGCATCTAGGCATAGTGGAGAGCTAGAAGCAGTGGTTTGTGGTGGAATGATACGTCCTTACTATGTAATTGCAATGCTGTAGGTTCACGTAATGCTGAGAGTGGAAGACCAAGCTGCTGTCTACCAGCTCCCTCTTAAATCTAGGCATAGTGGAGAGCTAGAAGCAGTGGTTTGTGGTGGAATGATACGTCCTTGCTATGTCCTTGCATTGCTACAGGTTCACGTACTGCTGAGAGTGGAAGACCAAGCTGCTGTCTACCACCTCTATCTTGCATCTAGGCATAGTGGAGAGCTAGAAGCAGTGGTTGTGGTGGAATGATACGTCCTTGCTTTGCTGTAGGTTCCCGTACTGCTGAGAGTGGAAGACCAAGCTGCTGTCTACCACTTCTCTCTTGCAGCTAGGCATAGTGGAAAGCTAGAAGCAGTGGTTGTGGTGAAATGATACGTCCTTGCTATGTCCTTGCTTTGCTGTAGGTTCACGTACTGCTGAGAGGGGAAGACCAAGCTGCTGTCTACCACCTCTCTCTTGCAGCTAGGCATAGTGGAGAGCTAGAAGCAGTGGTTGTGGTAGAATGATACGTCCTTGCTATGTCTTAGCTTTGCTGTAGGTTCAGGTACTGCTAAGAGTGGAAGACCAAGCTGCTTTCTACCACCTCTCTCTTGCATCTAGGCATAGTGGAGAGCTAGAAGCAGTAGTTGTGTTGGAATGATACGTCCTTGCTATGTCCTTGCTTTGCTATATTTTCACGTACTGCTGAGAGTGGAAGACCAAGCTGCTGTCTACCACCTCTCTCTTGCATCTATGCATAGTGGAGAGTTAGAAGTAGTGGTTGTGGTGGAATGATACGTCCTTGCTATGTCCTTGCATTGCTGTAGGTTCACGTACTGCTGAGAGTGGAAGACCAAGCTGCTGTCTACCACCTCTATCTTGCATCTAGGCATAGTGGAGAGCTAGAAGCAGTGGTTGTGTTGGAATGATACGTCCTTGCTATGTCCTTGCATTGCTGTAGGTTCACGTACTGCTGAGAGTTTAGGACCAAGCTGCTGTCTACCACCTCTCTCTTGCAGCTAGGCATAGTGGAGAGCAAGAAGCAGTGGTTGTGCTGGAATGATACGTCCTTGCTATGTCCTTGCTTTGCTATAGGTTCACGTACTGCTGAGAGTGGAAGACCAAGCTGCTGTCTACCACCTCTCTCTTGCATCTATGCATAGTGGAGAGTTAGAAGTAGTGGTTGTGGTGGAATGATACGTCCTTGCTTTGCTGTAGGTTCCCGTACTGCTGAGAGTGGAAGACCAAGCTGCTATCTACCACCTCCCTCTTGCATCTAGGCATAGTGGAGAGCTAGAAGCAGTGGTTTGTGGTGGAATGATACGTCCTTACTATGTAATTGCAATGCTGTAGGTTCACGTAATGCTGAGAGTGGAAGACCAAGCTGCTGTCTACCAGCTCCCTCTTAAATCTAGGCATAGTGGAGAGCAAGAAGCAGTGGTTTGTGGTGGAATGATACGTCCTTACTATGTAATTGCAATGCTGTAGGTTCACGTAATGCTGAGAGTGGAAGACCAAGCTGCTGTCTACCACCTCCCTCTTGCATCTAGGCATAGTGGAGAGCTAGAAGCAGTGGTTTGTGGTGGAATGATACGTCCTTACTATGTAATTGCAATGCTGTAGGTTCACGTAATGCTGAGAGTGGAAGACCAAGCTGCTGTCTACCAGCTCCCTCTTAAATCTAGGCATAGTGGAGAGCTAGAAGCAGTGGTTTGTGGTGGAATGATACGTCCTTGCTATGTCCTTGCATTGCTACAGGTTCACGTACTGCTGAGAGTGGAAGACCAAGCTGCTGTCTACCACCTCTATCTTGCATCTAGGCATAGTGGAGAGCTAGAAGCAGTGGTTGTGGTGGAATGATACGTCCTTGCTTTGCTGTAGGTTCCCGTACTGCTGAGAGTGGAAGACCAAGCTGCTGTCTACCACTTCTCTCTTGCAGCTAGGCATAGTGGAAAGCTAGAAGCAGTGGTTGTGGTGAAATGATACGTCCTTGCTATGTCCTTGCTTTGCTGTAGGTTCATGTACTGCTGATGGGGAAGACCAAACTGCTGTCTACCACCTCTCTCTTGCAGCTAGGCATAGTGGAGAGCTAGAAGCAGTGGTTGTGGTAGAATGATACGTCCTTGCTATGTCTTAGCTTTGCTGTAGGTTCAGGTACTGCTAAGAGTGGAAGACCAAGCTGCTTTCTACCACCTCTCTCTTGCATCTAGGCATAGTGGAGAGCTAGAAGCAGTGGTTGTGTTGGAATGATAAGTCCTTGCTATGTCCTTGCTTTGCTATAGGTTCACGTACTGCTGAGAGTGGAAGACCAATCTGCTGTCTACCACCTCTCTCTTGCATCTATGCATAGTGGAGAGTTAGAAGTAGTGGTTGTGGTGGAATGATACGTCCTTGCTTTGCTGTAGGTTCCCGTACTGCTGAGAGTGGAAGACCAAGCTGCTATCTACCACCTCCCTCTTGCATCTAGGCATAGTGGAGAGCTAGAAGCAGTGGTTTGTGGTGGAATGATACGTCCTTACTATGTAATTGCAATGCTGTAGGTTCACGTAATGCTGAGAGTGGAAGACCAAGCTGCTGTCTACCACCTCCCTCTTGCATCTAGGCATAGTGGAGAGCTAGAAGCAGTGGTTTGTGGTGGAATGATACGTCCTTACTATGTAATTGCAATGCTGTAGGTTCACGTAATGCTGAGAGTGGAAGACCAAGCTGCTGTCTACCAGCTCCCTCTTAAATCTAGGCATAGTGGAGAGCTAGAAGCAGTGGTTTGTGGTGGAATGATACGTCCTTACTATGTAATTGCAATGCTGTAGGTTCACGTAATGCTGAGAGTGGAAGACCAAGCTGCTGTCTACCACCTCCCTCTTGCATCTAGGCATAGTGGAGAGCTAGAAGCAGTGGTTTGTGGTGGAATGATACGTCCTTACTATGTAATTGCAATGCTGTAGGTTCACGTAATGCTGAGAGTGGAAGACCAAGCTGCTGTCTACCAGCTCCCTCTTAAATCTAGGCATAGTGGAGAGCTAGAAGCAGTGGTTTGTGGTGGAATGATAGGTCCTTGCTATGTCCTTGCATTGCTACAGGTTCACGTACTGCTGAGAGTGGAAGACCAAGCTGCTGTCTACCACCTCTATCTTGCATCTAGGCATAGTGGAGAGCTAGAAGCAGTGGTTGTGGTGGAATGATACGTCCTTGCTTTGCTGTAGGTTCCCGTACTGCTGAGAGTGGAAGACCAAGCTGCTGTCTACCACTTCTCTCTTGCAGCTAGGCATAGTGGAAAGCTAGAAGCAGTGGTTGTGGTGAAATGATACGTCCTTGCTATGTCCTTGCTTTGCTGTAGGTTCACGTACTGCTGAGAGGGGAAGACCAAGCTGCTGTCTACCACCTCTCTCTTGCAGCTAGGCATAGTGGAGAGCTAGAAGCAGTGGTTGTGGTAGAATGATACGTCCTTGCTATGTCTTAGCTTTGCTGTAGGTTCAGGTACTGCTAAGAGTGGAAGACCAAGCTGCTTTCTACCACCTCTCTCTTGCATCTAGGCATAGTGGAGAGCTAGAAGCAGTAGTTGTGTTGGAATGATAAGTCCTTGCTATGTCCTTGCTTTGCTGTAGGTTCACGTACTGCTAAGAGTGGAAGACCAAGTTGCTTTCTACCACCTCTCTCTTGCATCTAGGCATAGTGGAGAGCTAGAAGCAGTAGTTGTGTTGGAATGATACGTCCTTGCTATGTCCTTGCATTGCTGTAGGTTCACGTACTGCTGAGAGTGGAAGACCAAGCTGCTGTCTACCACCTCTATCTTGCATCTAGGCATAGTGGAGAGCTAGAAGCAGTGGTTGTGTTGGAATGATACGTCCTTGCTATGTCCTTGCATTGCTGTAGGTTCACGTACTGCTGAGAGTGGAAGACCAAGCTGCTGTCTACCACCTCTCTCTTGCAGCTAGGCATAGTGGAGAGCAAGAAGCAGTGGTTGTGGTGGAATGATACGTCCTTGCTATGTCCTTGCATTGCTGTAGGTTCACGTACTGCTGAGAGTGGAAGACCGAGCTGCTGTCTACCACCTCTATCTTGCATCTAGGCATAGTGGAGAGCTAGAAGCAGTGGTTGTGTTGGAATGATACGTCCTTGCTATGTCCTTGCATTGCTGTAGGTTCACGTACTGCTGAGAGTGGAAGACCAAGCTGCTGTCTACCACCTCTCTCTTGCAGCTAGGCATAGTGGAGAGCAAGAAGCAGTGGTTGTGGTGGAATGATACGTCCTTGCTATGTCCTTGCTTTGCTGTAGGTTCACGTACTGCTGAGAGTGGAAGACCAAGCTGCTGTCTACCACTTCTCTCTTGCATCTAGGCATAGTGGAGAGCTAGAAGCAGTAGTTGTGTTGGAATGATACGTCCTTGCTATGTCCTTGCTTTGCTGTAGGTTCACGTACTGCTGAGAGTGGAAGACCAAGCTGCTGTCTACCACCTCCCTCTTGCATCTAGGCATAGTGGAGAGCTAGAAGCAGTGGTTTGTGGTGGAATGATACGTCCTTACTATGTAATTGCAATGCTGTAGGTTCACGTAATGCTGAGAGTGGAAGACCAAGCTGCTGTCTACCAGCTCCCTCTTAAATCTAGGCATAGTGGAGAGCTAGAAACAGTGGTTTGTGGTGGAATGATACGTCCTTGCTATGTCCTTGCATTGCTACAGGTTCACGTACTGCTGAGAGTGGAAGACCAAGCTGCTGTCTACCACCTCTATCTTGCATCTAGGCATAGTGGAGAGCTAGAAGCCGTAGTTGTGTTGGAATGATACGTCCTTGCTTTGCTGTAGGTTCACGTACTGCTGAGAGTGGAAGACCAAGCTGCGGTCTACCACCTCTCTCTTGCATCTATGCATAGTGGAGAGTTAGAAGTAGTGGTTGTGGTGGAATGATACGTCCTTGCTATGTCCTTGCATTGCTGTAGGTTCACGTACTGCTGAGAGTGGAAGACCAAGCTGCTGTCTACCACCTCTATCTTGCATCTAGGCATAGTGGAGAGCTAGAAGCAGTGGTTGTGTTGGAATGATACGTCCTTGCTATGTCCTTGCATTGCTGTAGGTTCACGTACTGCTGAGAGTTTAGGACCAAGCTGCTGTCTACCACCTCTCTCTTGCAGCTAGGCATAGTGGAGAGCAAGAAGCAGTGGTTGTGCTGGAATGATACGTCCTTGCTTTGCTATAGGTTCACGTACTGCTGAGAGTGGAAGACCAAGCTGCTGTCTACCACCTCTCTCTTGCATCTATGCATAGTGGAGAGTTAGAAGTAGTGGTTGTGGTGGAATGATACGTCCTTGCTTTGCTGTAGGTTCCCGTACTGCTGAGAGTGGAAGACCAAGCTGCTATCTACCACCTCAGTCTTGCATCTAGGCATAGTGGAGAGCTAGAAGCAGTGGTTTGTGGTGGAATGATACGTCCTTACTATGTAATTGCAATGCTGTAGGTTCACGTAATGCTGAGAGTGGAAGACCAAGCTGCTGTCTACCAGCTCCCTCTTAAATCTAGGCATAGTGGAGAGCTTGAAGCAGTGGTTTGTGGTGGAATGATACGTCCTTACTATGTAATTGCAATGCTGTAGGTTCACGTAATGCTGAGAGTGGAAGACCAAGCTGCTGTCTACCACCTCCCTCTTGCATCTAGGCATAGTGGAGAGCTAGAAGCAGTGGTTTGTGGTGGAATGATACGTCCTTTCTATGTAATTGCAATGCTGTAGGTTCACGTAATGCTGAGAGTGGAAGACCAAGCTGCTGTCTACCAGCTCCCTCTTAAATCTAGGCATAGTGGAGAGCTAGAAGCAGTGGTGTGTGGTGGAATGATACGTCCTTGCTATGTCCTTGCATTGCTACAGGTTCACGTACTGCTGAGAGTGGAAGACCAAGCTGCTGTCTACCACCTCTATCTTGCATCTAGGCATAGTGGAGAGCTAGAAGCAGTGGTTGTGGTGGAATGATACGTCCTTGCTTTGCTGTAGGTTCCCGTACTGCTGAGAGTGGAAGACCAAGCTGCTGTCTACCACTTCTCTCTTGCAGCTAGGCATAGTGGAAAGCTAGAAGCAGTGGTTGTGGTGAAATGATACGTCCTTGCTATGTCCTTGCTTTGCTGTAGGTTCACGTACTGCTGAGAGGGGAAGACCAAGCTGCTGTCTACCACCTCTCTCTTGCATCTAGGCATAGTGGAGAGCTAGAAGCAGTAGTTGTGTTGGAATGATAAGTCCTTGCTATGTCCTTGCTTTGCTATAGGTTCACGTACTGCTGAGAGTGGAAGACCAAGCTGCTGTCTACCACCTCTCTCTTGCATCTATGCATAGTGGAGAGTTAGAAGTAGTGGTTGTGGTGGAATGATACGTCCTTGCTTTGCTGTAGGTTCCCGTACTGCTGAGAGTGGAAGACCAAGCTGCTATCTACCACCTCCCTCTTGCATCTAGGCATAGTGGAGAGCTAGAAGCAGTGGTTTGTGGTGGAATGATACGTCCTTACTATGTAATTGCAATGCTGTAGGTTTACGTAATGCTGAGAGTGGAAGACCAAGCTGCTGTCTACCAGCTCCCTCTTAAATCTAGGCATAGTGGAGAGCTAGAAGCAGTGGTTTGTGGTGGAATGATACGTCCTTACTATGTAATTGCAATGCTGTAGGTTCACGTAATGCTGAGAGTGGAAGACCAAGCTGCTGTCTACCACCTCCCTCTTGCATCTAGGCATAGTGGAGAGCTAGAAGCAGTGGTTTGTGGTGGAATGATACGTCCTTACTATGTAATTGCAATGCTGTAGGTTTACGTAATGCTGAGAGTGGAAGACCAAGCTGCTGTCTACCAGCTCCCTCTTAAATCTAGGCATAGTGGAGAGCTAGAAGCAGTGGTTTGTGGTGGAATGATACGTCCTTGCTATGTCCTTGCATTGCTACAGGTTCACGTACTGCTGAGAGTGGAAGACCAAGCTGCTGTCTACCACCTCTATCTTGCATCTAGGCATAGTGGAGAGCTAGAAGCAGTGGTTGTGGTGGAATGATACGTCCTTGCTTTGCTGTAGGTTCCCGTACTGCTGAGAGTGGAAGACCAAGCTGCTGTCTACCACTTCTCTCTTGCAGCTAGGCATAGTGGAAAGCTAGAAGCAGTGGTTGTGGTGAAATGACACGTCCTTGCTATGTCCTTGCTTTGCTGTAGGTTAACGTACTACTGAGAGGGGAAGACCAAGCTGCTGTCTACCACCTCTCTCTTGCAGCTAGGCATAGTGGAGAGCTAGAAGCAGTGGTTGTGGTAGAGTGATACGTCCTTGCTATGTCTTAGCTTTGCTGTAGGTTCAGGTACTGCTAAGAGTGGAAGACCAAGCTGCTTTCTACCACCTCTCTCTTGCATCTAGGCATATTGGAGAGCTAGAAGCAGTAGTTGTGTTGGAATGATAAGTCCTTGCTATGTCCTTGCTTTGCTGTAGGTTCACGTACTGCTAAGAGTGGAAGACCAAGTTGCTTTCTACCACCTCTCTCTTGCATCTAGGCATAGTGGAGAGCTAGAAGCAGTAGTTGTGTTGGAATGATACGTCCTTGCTATGTCCTTGCATTGCTGTAGGTTCACGTACTGCTGAGAGTGGAAGACCAAGCTGCTGTCTACCACCTCTATCTTGCATGTAGGCATAGTGGAGAGCTAGAAGCAGTGGTTGTGTTGGAATGATACGTCCTTGCTATGTCCTTGCATTGCTGTAGGTTCACGTACTGCTGAGAGTGGAAGACCAAGCTGCTGTCTACCACCTCTCTCTTGCAGCTAGGCATAGTGGAGAGCAAGAAGCAGTGGTTGTGGTGGAATGATACGTCCTTGCTATGTCCTTGCATTGCTGTAGGTTCACGTACTGCTGAGAGTGGAAGACCAAGCTGCTGTCTACCACCTCTATCTTGCATCTAGGCATAGTGGAGAGCTAGAAGCAGTGGTTTGTGGTGGAATGATACGTCCTTACTATGTAATTGCAATGCTGTAGGTTCACGTAATGCTGAGAGTGGAAGACCAAGCTGCTGTCTACCAGCTCCCTCTTAAATCTAGGCATAGTGGAGAGCTAGAAGCAGTGGTTTGTGGTGGAATGATACGTCCTTACTATGTAATTGCAATGCTGTAGGTTCACGTAATGCTGAGAGTGGAAGACCAAGCTGCTGTCTACCACCTCCCTCTTGCATCTAGGCATAGTGGAGAGCTAGAAGCAGTGGTTTGTGGTGGAATGATACGTCCTTACTATGTAATTGCAATGCTGTAGGTTCACGTAATGCTGAGAGTGGAAGACCAAGCTGCTGTCTACCAGCTCCCTCTTAAATCTAGGCATAGTGGAGAGCTAGAAGCAGTGGTTTGTGGTGGAATGATACGTCCTTGCTATGTCCTTGCATTGCTACAGGTTCACGTACTGCTGAGAGTGGAAGACCAAGCTGCTGTCTACCACCTCTATCTTGCATCTAGGCATAGTGGAGAGCTAGAAGCAGTGGTTGTGGTGGAATGATACGTCCTTGCTTTGCTGTAGGTTCCCGTACTGCTGAGAGTGGAAGACCAAGCTGCTGTCTACCACTTCTCTCTTGCAGCTAGGCATAGTGGAAAGCTAGAAGCAGTGGTTGTGGTGAAATGATACGTCCTTGCTATGTCCTTGCTTTGCTGTAGGTTCACGTACTGCTGAGAGGGGAAGACCAAGCTGCTGTCTACCACCTCTCTCTTGCAGCTAGGCATAGTGGAGAGCTAGAAGCAGTGGTTGTGGTAGAATGATACGTCCTTGCTATGTCTTAGCTTTGCTGTAGGTTCAGGTACTGCTAAGAGTGGAAGACCAAGCTGCTTTCTACCACCTCTCTCTTGCATCTAGGCATAGTGGAGAGCTAGAAGCAGTAGTTGTGTTGGAATGATAAGTCCTTGCTATGTCCTTGCTTTGCTGTAGGTTCACGTACTGCTAAGAGTGGAAGACCAAGTTGCTTTCTACCACCTCTCTCTTTCATCTAGGCATAGTGGAGAGCTAGAAGCAGTAGTTGTGTTGGAATGATACGTCCTTGCTATGTCCTTGCATTGCTGTAGGTTCACGTACTGCTGAGAGTGGAAGACCAAGCTGCTGTCTACCACCTCTATCTTGCATCTAGGCATAGTGGAGAGCTAGAAGCAGTGGTTGTGTTGGAATGATACGTCCTTGCTATGTCCTTGCATTGCTGTAGGTTCACGTACTGCTGAGAGTGGAAGACCAAGCTGCTGTCTACCACCTCTCTCTTGCAGCTAGGCATAGTGGAGAGCAAGAAGCAGTGGTTGTGGTGGAATGATACGTCCTTGCTATGTCCTTGCATTGCTGTAGGTTCACGTACTGCTGAGAGTGGAAGACCAAGCTGCTGTCTACCACCTCCCTCTTGCATCTAGGCATAGTGGAGAGCTAGAAGCAGTGGTTTGTGGTGGAATGATACGTCCTTACTATGTAATTGCAATGCTGTAGGTTCACGTAATGCTGAGAGTGGAAGACCAAGCTGCTGTCTACCAGCTCCCTCTTAAATCTAGGCATAGTGGAGAGCTAGAAGCAGTGGTTTGTGGTGGAATGATACGTCCTTGCTATGTCCTTGCATTGCTACAGGTTCACGTACTGCTGAGAGTGGAAGACCAAGCTGCTGTCTACCACCTCTATCTTGCATCTAGGCATAGTGGAGAGCTAGAAGCAGTGGTTGTGGTGGAATGATACGTCCTTGCTTTGCTGTAGGTTCCCGTACTGCTGAGAGTGGAAGACCAAGCTGCTGTCTACCACTTCTCTCTTGCAGCTAGGCATAGTGGAAAGCTAGAAGCAGTGGTTGTGGTGAAATGATACGTCCTTGCTATGTCCTTGCTTTGCTGTAGGTTCACGTACTGCTGAGAGGGGAAGACCAAGCTGCTGTCTACCACCTCTCTCTTGCAGCTAGGCATAGTGGAGAGCTAGAAGCAGTGGTTGTGGTAGAATGATACGTCCTTGCTATGTCTTAGCTTTGCTGTAGGTTCAGGTACTGCTAAGAGTGGAAGACCAAGCTGCTTTCTACCACCTCTCTCTTGCATCTAGGCATAGTGGAGAGCTAAAAGCAGTAGTTGTGTTGGAATGATAAGTCCTTGCTATGTCCTTGCTTTGCTATAGGTTCACGTACTGCTGAGAGTGGAAGACCAAGCTGCTGTCTACCACCTCTCTCTTGCATCTATGCATAGTGGAGAGTTAGAAGTAGTGGTTGTGGTGGAATGATACGTCCTTGCTTTGCTGTAGGTTCCCGTACTGCTGAGAGTGGAAGACCAAGCTGCTATCTACCACCTCCCTCTTGCATCTAGGCATAGTGGAGAGCTAGAAGCAGTGGTTTGTGGTGGAATGATACGTCCTTACTATGTAATTGCAATGCTGTAGGTTCACGTAATGCTGAGAGTGGAAGACCAAGCTGCTGTCTACCAGCTCCCTCTTAAATCTAGGCATAGTGGAGAGCTAGAAGCAGTGGTTTGTGGTGGAATGATACGTCCTTACTATGTAATTGCAATGCTGTAGGTTCACGTAATGCTGAGAGTGGAAGACCAAGCTGCTGTCTACCACCTCTATCTTGCATCTAGGCATAGTGGAGAGCTAGAAGCAGTGGTTTGTGGTGGAATGATACGTCCTTACTATGTAATTGCAATGCTGTAGGTTCACGTAATGCTGAGAGTGGAAGACCAAGCTGCTGTCTACCAGCTCCCTCTTAAATCTAGGCATAGTGGAGAGCTAGAAGCAGTGGTTTGTGGTGGAATGATACGTCCTTACTATGTAATTGCAATGCTGTAGGTTCACGTAATGCTGAGAGTGGAAGACCAAGCTGCTGTCTACCACCTCCCTCTTGCATCTAGGCATAGTGGAGAGCTAGAAGCAGTGGTTTGTGGTGGAATGATACGTCCTTACTATGTAATTGCAATGCTGTAGGTTCACGTAATGCTGAGAGTGGAAGACCAAGCTGCTGTCTACCAGCTCCCTCTTAAATCTAGGCATAGTGGAGAGCTAGAAGCAGTGGTTTGTGGTGGAATGATACGTCCTTGCTATGTCCTTGCATTGCTACAGGTTCACGTACTGCTGAGAGTGGAAGACCAAGCTGCTGTCTACCACCTCTATCTTGCATCTAGGCATAGTGGAGAGCTAGAAGCAGTGGTTGTGGTGGAATGATACGTCCTTGCTTTGCTGTAGGTTCCCGTACTGCTGAGAGTGGAAGACCAAGCTGCTGTCTACCACTTCTCTCTTGCAGCTAGGCATAGTGGAAAGCTAGAAGCAGTGGTTGTGGTGAAATGATACGTCCTTGCTATGTCCTTGCTTTGCTGTAGGTTCACGTACTGCTGAGAGGGGAAGACCAAGCTGCTGTCTACCACCTCTCTCTTGCAGCTAGGCATAGTGGAGAGCTAGAAGCAGTGGTTGTGGTAGAATGATACGTCCTTGCTATGTCTTAGCTTTGCTGTAGGTTCAGGTACTGCTAAGAGTGGAAGACCAAGCTGCTTTCTACCACCTCTCTCTTGCATCTAGGCATAGTGGAGAGCTAGAAGCAGTAGTTGTGTTGGAATGATAAGTCCTTGCTATGTCCTTGCTTTGCTGTAGGTTCACGTACTGCTAAGAGTGGAAGACCAAGTTGCTTTCTACCACCTCTCTCTTTCATCTAGGCATAGTGGAGAGCTAGAAGCAGTAGTTGTGTTGGAATGATACGTCCTTGCTATGTCCTTGCATTGCTGTAGGTTCACGTACTGCTGAGAGTGGAAGACCAAGCTGCTGTCTACCACCTCTATCTTGCATCTAGGCATAGTGGAGAGCTAGAAGCAGTGGTTGTGTTGGAATGATACGTCCTTGCTATGTCCTTGCATTGCTGTAGGTTCACGTACTGCTGAGAGTGGAAGACCAAGCTGCTGTCTACCACCTCTCTCTTGCAGCTAGGCATAGTGGAGAGCAAGAAGCAGTGGTTGTGGTGGAATGATACGTCCTTGCTATGTCCTTGCATTGCTGTAGGTTCACGTACTGCTGAGAGTGGAAGACCAAGCTGCTGTCTACCACCTCCCTCTTGCATCTAGGCATAGTGGAGAGCTAGAAGCAGTGGTTTGTGGTGGAATGATACGTCCTTACTATGTAATTGCAATGCTGTAGGTTCACGTAATGCTGAGAGTGGAAGACCAAGCTGCTGTCTACCAGCTCCCTCTTAAATCTAGGCATAGTGGAGAGCTAGAAGCAGTGGTTTGTGGTGGAATGATACGTCCTTGCTATGTCCTTGCATTGCTACAGGTTCACGTACTGCTGAGAGTGGAAGACCAAGCTGCTGTCTACCACCTCTATCTTGCATCTAGGCATAGTGGAGAGCTAGAAGCAGTGGTTGTGGTGGAATGATACGTCCTTGCTTTGCTGTAGGTTCCCGTACTGCTGAGAGTGGAAGACCAAGCTGCTGTCTACCACTTCTCTCTTGCAGCTAGGCATAGTGGAAAGCTAGAAGCAGTGGTTGTGGTGAAATGATACGTCCTTGCTATGTCCTTGCTTTGCTGTAGGTTCACGTACTGCTGAGAGGGGAAGACCAAGCTGCTGTCTACCACCTCTCTCTTGCAGCTAGGCATAGTGGAGAGCTAGAAGCAGTGGTTGTGGTAGAATGATACGTCCTTGCTATGTCTTAGCTTTGCTGTAGGTTCAGGTACTGCTAAGAGTGGAAGACCAAGCTGCTTTCTACCACCTCTCTCTTGCATCTAGGCATAGTGGAGAGCTAAAAGCAGTAGTTGTGTTGGAATGATAAGTCCTTGCTATGTCCTTGCTTTGCTATAGGTTCACGTACTGCTGAGAGTGGAAGACCAAGCTGCTGTCTACCACCTCTCTCTTGCATCTATGCATAGTGGAGAGTTAGAAGTAGTGGTTGTGGTGGAATGATACGTCCTTGCTTTGCTGTAGGTTCCCGTACTGCTGAGAGTGGAAGACCAAGCTGCTATCTACCACCTCCCTCTTGCATCTAGGCATAGTGGAGAGCTAGAAGCAGTGGTTTGTGGTGGAATGATACGTCCTTACTATGTAATTGCAATGCTGTAGGTTCACGTAATGCTGAGAGTGGAAGACCAAGCTGCTGTCTACCAGCTCCCTCTTAAATCTAGGCATAGTGGAGAGCTAGAAGCAGTGGTTTGTGGTGGAATGATACGTCCTTACTATGTAATTGCAATGCTGTAGGTTCACGTAATGCTGAGAGTGGAAGACCAAGCTGCTGTCTACCACCTCCCTCTTGCATCTAGGCATAGTGGAGAGCTAGAAGCAGTGGTTTTGGTAGAATGATACGTCCTTGCTATGTCTTAGCTTTGCTGTAGGTTCAGGTACTGCTAAGAGTGGAAGACCAAGCTGCTTTCTACCACCTCTCTCTTGCATCTAGGCATAGGGGAGAGCTAGAAGCAGTAGTTGTGTTGGAATGATAAGTCCTTGCTATGTCCTTGCTTTGCTGTAGGTTCACGTACTGCTAAGAGTGGAAGACCAAGTTGCTTTCTACCACCTCTCTCTTTCATCTAGGCATAGTGGAGAGCTAGAAGCAGTAGTTGTGTTGGAATGATACGTCCTTGCTATGTCCTTGCATTGCTGTAGGTTCACGTACTGCTGAGAGTGGAAGACCAAGCTGCTGTCTACCACCTCTATCTTGCATCTAGGCATAGTGGAGAGCTAGAAGCAGTGGTTGTGTTGGAATGATACGTCCTTGCTATGTCCTTGCATTGCTGTAGGTTCACGTACTGCTGAGAGTGGAAGACCAAGCTGCTGTCTACCACCTCTCTCTTGCAGCTAGGCATAGTGGAGAGCAAGAAGCAGTGGTTGTGGTGGAATGATACGTCCTTGCTATGTCCTTGCATTGCTGTAGGTTCTCGTACTGCTGAGAGTGGAAGACCAAGCTGCTGTCTACCACCTCTATCTTGCATCTAGGCATAGTGGAGAGCTAAAAGCAGTGGTTGTGTTGGAATGATACGTCCTTGCTATGTCCTTGCATTGCTGTAGGTTCACGTACTGCTGAGAGTGGAAGACCAAGCTGCTGTCTACCACCTCTCTCTTGCAGCTAGGCATAGTGGAGAGCAAGAAGCAGTGGTTGTGGTGGAATGATACGTCCTTGCTATGTCCTTGCTTTGCTGTAGGTTCACGTACTGCTGAGAGTGGAAGACCAAGCTGCTGTCTACCACTTCTCTCTTGCATCTAGGCATAGTGGAGAGCTAGAAGCAGTAGTTGTGTTGGAATGATACGTCCTTGCTATGTCCTTGCTTTGCTGTAGGTTCACGTACTGCTGAGAGTGGAAGACCAAGCTGCTGTCTACCACCTCCCTCTTGCATCTAGGCATAGTGGAGAGCTAGAAGCAGTGGTTTGTGGTGGAATGATACGTCCTTACTATGTAATTGCAATGCTGTAGGTTCACGTAATGCTGAGAGTGGAAGACCAAGCTGCTGTCTACCAGCTCCCTCTTAAATCTAGGCATAGTGGAGAGCTAGAAGCAGTGGTTTGTGGTGGAATGATACGTCCTTGCTATGTCCTTGCATTGCTACAGGTTCACGTACTGCTGAGAGTGGAAGACCAAGCTGCTGTCTACCACCTCTATCTTGCATCTAGGCATAGTGGAGAGCTAGAAGCAGTGGTTGTGGTGGAATGATACGTCCTTGCTTTGCTGTAGGTTCCCGTACTGCTGAGAGTGGAAGACCAAGCTGCTGTCTACCACTTCTCTCTTGCAGCTAGGCATAGTGGAAAGCTAGAAGCAGTGGTTGTGGTGAAATGATACGTCCTTGCTATGTCCTTGCTTTGCTGTAGGTTCACGTACTGCTGAGAGGGGAAGACCAAGCTGCTGTCTACCACCTCTCTCTTGCAGCTAGGCATAGTGGAGAGCTAGAAGCAGTGGTTGTGGTAGAATGATACGTCCTTGCTATGTCTTAGCTTTGCTGTAGGTTCAGGTACTGCTAAGAGTGGAAGACCAAGCTGCTTTCTACCACCTCTCTCTTGCATCTAGGCATAGTGGAGAGCTAAAAGCAGTAGTTGTGTTGGAATGATAAGTCCTTGCTATGTCCTTGCTTTGCTATAGGTTCACGTACTGCTGAGAGTGGAAGACCAAGCTGCTGTCTACCACCTCTCTCTTGCATCTATGCATAGTGGAGAGTTAGAAGTAGTGGTTGTGGTGGAATGATACGTCCTTGCTTTGCTGTAGGTTCCCGTACTGCTGAGAGTGGAAGACCAAGCTGCTATCTACCACCTCCCTCTTGCATCTAGGCATAGTGGAGAGCTAGAAGCAGTGGTTTGTGGTGGAATGATACGTCCTTACTATGTAATTGCAATGCTGTAGGTTCACGTAATGCTGAGAGTGGAAGACCAAGCTGCTGTCTACCAGCTCCCTCTTAAATCTAGGCATAGTGGAGAGCTAGAAGCAGTGGTTTGTGGTGGAATGATACGTCCTTACTATGTAATTGCAATGCTGTAGGTTCACGTAATGCTGAGAGTGGAAGACCAAGCTGCTGTCTACCACCTCCCTCTTGCATCTAGGCATAGTGGAGAGCTAGAAGCAGTGGTTTTGGTTGAATGATACGTCCTTGCTATGTCTTAGCTTTGCTGTAGGTTCAGGTACTGCTAAGAGTGGAAGACCAAGCTGCTTTCTACCACCTCTCTCTTGCATCTAGGCATAGGGGAGAGCTAGAAGCAGTAGTTGTGTTGGAATGATAAGTCCTTGCTATGTCCTTGCTTTGCTGTAGGTTCACGTACTGCTAAGAGTGGAAGACCAAGTTGCTTTCTACCACCTCTCTCTTTCATCTAGGCATAGTGGAGAGCTAGAAGCAGTAGTTGTGTTGGAATGATACGTCCTTGCTATGTCCTTGCATTGCTGTAGGTTCACGTACTGCTGAGAGTGGAAGACCAAGCTGCTGTCTACCACCTCTATCTTGCATCTAGGCATAGTGGAGAGCTAGAAGCAGTGGTTGTGTTGGAATGATACGTCCTTGCTATGTCCTTGCATTGCTGTAGGTTCACGTACTGCTGAGAGTGGAAGACCAAGCTGCTGTCTACCACCTCTCTCTTGCAGCTAGGCATAGTGGAGAGCAAGAAGCAGTGGTTGTGGTGGAATGATACGTCCTTGCTATGTCCTTGCATTGCTGTAGGTTCTCGTACTGCTGAGAGTGGAAGACCAAGCTGCTGTCTACCACCTCTATCTTGCATCTAGGCATAGTGGAGAGCTAAAAGCAGTGGTTGTGTTGGAATGATACGTCCTTGCTATGTCCTTGCATTGCTGTAGGTTCACGTACTGCTGAGAGTGGAAGACCAAGCTGCTGTCTACCACCTCTCTCTTGCAGCTAGGCATAGTGGAGAGCAAGAAGCAGTGGTTGTGGTGGAATGATACGTCCTTGCTATGTCCTTGCTTTGCTGTAGGTTCACGTACTGCTGAGAGTGGAAGACCAAGCTGCTGTCTACCACTTCTCTCTTGCATCTAGGCATAGTGGAGAGCTAGAAGCAGTAGTTGTGTTGGAATGATACGTCCTTGCTATGTCCTTGCTTTGCTGTAGGTTCACGTACTGCTGAGAGTGGAAGACCAAGCTGCTGTCTACCACCTCCCTCTTGCATCTAGGCATAGTGGAGAGCTAGAAGCAGTGGTTTGTGGTGGAATGATACGTCCTTACTATGTAATTGCAATGCTGTAGGTTCACGTAATGCTGAGAGTGGAAGACCAAGCTGCTGTCTACCAGCTCCCTCTTAAATCTAGGCATAGTGGAGAGCTAGAAGCAGTGGTTTGTGGTGGAATGATACGTCCTTGCTATGTCCTTGCATTGCTACAGGTTCACGTACTGCTGAGAGTGGAAGACCAAGCTGCTGTCTACCACCTCTATCTTGCATCTAGGCATAGTGGAGAGCTAGAAACCGTAGTTGTGTTGGAATGATACGTCCTTGCTTTGCTGTAGGTTCACGTACTGCTGAGAGTGGAAGACCAAGCTGCGGTCTACCACCTCTCTCTTGCAGCTAGGCATACTGGAAAACTAGAAGCAGTGGTTGTGGTGAAATGATACGTCCTTGCTATGTCCTTGCTTTGCTGTAGGTTCACGTACTGCTGAGAGGGGAAGACCAAGCTGCTGTCTACCACCTCTCTCTTGCAGCTAGGCATAGTGGAGAGCTAGAAGCAGTGGTTGTGGTAGAATGATACGTCTTTGCTATGTCTTTGCTTTGCTGTAGGTTCAGGTACTGCTAAGAGTGGAAGACCAAGCTGCTTTCTACCACCTCTCTCTTGCATCTAGGCATAGTGGAGAGCTAGAAGTAGTAGTTGTGTTGGAATGATACGTCCTTGCTATGTCCTTGCTTTGCTGTAGGTTCACGTACTGCTAAGAGTGGAAGACCAAGCTGCTTTCTACCACCTCTCTCTTGCATCTAGGCATAGTGGAGAGCTAGAAGCAGTAGTTGTGTTGGAATGATACGTCCTTGCTATGTCCTTGCATTGCTGTAGGTTCACGTACTGCTGAGAGTGGAAGACCAAGCTGCTGTCTACCACCTCTATCTTGCATCTAGGCATAGTGGAGAGCTAGAAGCAGTGGTTGTGTTGGAATGATACGTCCTTGCTATGTCCTTGCATTGCTGTAGGTTCACGTACTGCTGAGAGTTTAAGACCAAGCTGCTGTCTACCACCTCTCTCTTGCAGCTAGGCATAGTGGAGAGCAAGAAGCAGTGGTTGTGCTGGAATGATACGTCCTTGCTATGTCCTTGCTTTGCTATAGGTTCACGTACTGCTGAGAGTGGAAGACCAAGCTGCTGTCTACCACCTCTCTCTTGCATCTATGCATAGTGGAGAGTTAGAAGTAGTGGTTGTGGTGGAATGATACGTCCTTGCTTTGCTGTAGGTTCCCGTACTGCTGAGAGTGGAAGACCAAGCTGCTATCTACCACCTCCCTCTTGCATCTAGGCATAGTGGAGAGCTAGAAGCAGTGGTTTGTGGTGGAATGATACGTCCTTACTATGTCCTTGCATTGCTACAGGTTCACGTACTGCTGAGAGTGGAAGACCAAGCTGCTGTCTACCACCTCTCTCTTGCAGCTAGGCATAGTGGAGAGCAAGAAGCAGTGGTTGTGGTGGAATGATACGTCCTTGCTATGTCCTTGCTTTGCTGTAGGTTCACGTACTGCTGAGAGTGGAAGACCAAGCTGCTGTCTACCACTTCTCTCTTGCATCTAGGCATAGTGGAGAGCTAGAAGCAGTAGTTGTGTTGGAATGATACGTCCTTGCTATGTCCTTGCTTTGCTGTAGGTTCACGTACTGCTGAGAGTGGAAGACCAAGCTGCTGTCTACCACCTCCCTCTTGCATCTAGGCATAGTGGAGAGCTAGAAGCAGTGGTTTGTGGTGGAATGATACGTCCTTACTATGTAATTGCAATGCTGTAGGTTCACGTAATGCTGAGAGTGGAAGACCAAGCTGCTGTCTACCAGCTCCCTCTTAAATCTAGGCATAGTGGAGAGCTAGAAGCAGTGGTTTGTGGTGGAATGATACGTCCTTACTATGTAATTGCAATGCTGTAGGTTCACGTAATGCTGAGAGTGGAAGACCAAGCTGCTGTCTACCACCTCCCTCTTGCATCTAGGCATAGTGGAGAGCTAGAAGCAGTGGTTTGTGGTGGAATGATACGTCCTTACTATGTAATTGCAATGCTGTAGGTTCACGTAATGCTGAGAGTGGAAGACCAAGCTGCTGTCTACCAGCTCCCTCTTAAATCTAGGCATAGTGGAGAGCTAGAAGCAGTGGTTTGTGGTGGAATGATACGTCCTTGCTATGTCCTTGCATTGCTACAGGTTCACGTACTGCTGAGAGTGGAAGACCAAGCTGCTGTCTACCACCTCTATCTTGCATCTAGGCATAGTGGACAGCTAGAAGCAGTGGTTGTGGTGGAATGATACGTCCTTGCTTTGCGTAGCCTCACGTACTGCTAAGAGTGGAAGACCAAGCTGCGGTCTACCACCTCTCTCTTGCAGCTAGGCATAGTGGAAAGCTAGAAGCAGTGGTTGTGGTGAAATGATACGTCCTTGCTATGTCCTTGCTTTGCTGTAGGTTCACGTACTGCTGAGAGGGGAAGACCAAGCTGCTGTCTACCACCTCTCTCTTGCAGCTAGGCATAGTGGAGAGCTAGAAGCAGTGGTTGTGGTAGAATGATACGTCCTTGCTATGTCTTAGCTTTGCTGTAGGTTCAGGTACTGCTAAGAGTGGAAGACCAAGCTGTTTTCTACCACCTCTCTCTTGCATCTAGGCATAGTGGAGAGCTAGAAGCAGTAGTTGTGTTGGAATGATAAGTCCTTGCTATGTCCTTGCTTTGCTGTAGGTTCACGTACTGCTAAGAGTGGAAGACCAAGCTGCTTTCTACCACCTCTCTCTTGCATCTAGGCATAGTGGAGAGCTAGAAGCAGTGGTTGTGGTGGAATGATACGTCCTTGCTTTGCTGTAGGTTCCCGTACTGCTGAGAGTGGAAGACCAAGCTGCTGTCTACCACTTCTCTCTTGCAGCTAGGCATAGTGGAAAGCTAGAAGCAGTGGTTGTGGTGAAATGATACGTCCTTGCTATGTCCTTGCTTTGCTGTAGGTTCACGTACTGCTGAGAGGGGAAGACCAAGCTGCTGTCTACCACCTCTCTCTTGCAGCTAGGCATAGTGGAGAGCTAGAAGCAGTGGTTGTGGTAGAATGATACGTCCTTGCTATGTCTTAGCTTTGCTGTAGGTTCAGGTACTGCTAAGAGTGGAAGACCAAGCTGCTTTCTACCACCTCTCTCTTGCATCTAGGCATAGTGGAGAGCTAGAAGCAGTAGTTGTGTTGGAATGATAAGTCCTTGCTATGTCCTTGCTTTGCTATAGGTTCACGTACTGCTGAGAGTGGAAGACCAAGCTGCTGTCTACCACCTCTCTCTTGCATCTATGCATAGTGGAGAGTTAGAAGTAGTGGTTGTGGTGGAATGATACGTCCTTGCTTTGCTGTAGGTTCCCGTACTGCTGAGAGTGGAAGACCAAGCTGCTATCTACCACCTCCCTCTTGCATCTAGGCATAGTGGAGAGCTAGAAGCAGTGGTTTGTGGTGGAATGATACGTCCTTACTATGTAATTGCAATGCTGTAGGTTCACGTAATGCTGAGAGTGGAAGACCAAGCTGCTGTCTACCAGCTCCCTCTTAAATCTAGGCATAGTGGAGAGCTAGAAGCAGTGGTTTGTGGTGGAATGATACGTCCTTACTATGTAATTGCAATGCTGTAGGTTCACGTAATGCTGAGAGTGGAAGACCAAGCTGCTGTCTACCACCTCCCTCTTGCATCTAGGCATAGTGGAGAGCTAGAAGCAGTGGTTTGTGGTGGAATGATACGTCCTTACTATGTAATTGCAATGCTGTAGGTTCACGTAATGCTGAGAGTGGAAGACCAAGCTGCTGTCTACCAGCTCCCTCTTAAATCTAGGCATAGTGGAGAGCTAGAAGCAGTGGTTTGTGGTGGAATGATACGTCCTTGCTATGTCCTTGCATTGCTACAGGTTCACGTACTGCTGAGAGTGGAAGACCAAGCTGCTGTCTACCACCTCTATCTTGCATCTAGGCATAGTGGAGAGCTAGAAGCAGTGGTTGTGGTGGAATGATACGTCCTTGCTTTGCTGTAGGTTCCCGTACTGCTGAGAGTGGAAGACCAAGCTGCTGTCTACCACTTCTCTCTTGCAGCTAGGCATAGTGGAAAGCTAGAAGCAGTGGTTGTGGTGAAATGATACGTCCTTGCTATGTCCTTGCTTTGCTGTAGGTTCACGTACTAATGAGAGGGGAAGACCAAGCTGCTGTCTACCACCTCTCTCTTGCAGCTAGGCATAGTGGAGAGCTAGAAGCAGTGGTTGTGGTAGAATGATACGTCCTTGCTATGTCTTAGCTTTGCTGTAGGTTCAGGTACTGCTAAGAGTGGAAGACCAAGCTGCTTTCTACCACCTCTCTCTTGCATCTAGGCATAGTGGAGAGCTAGAAGCAGTAGTTGTGTTGGAATGATAAGTCCTTGCTATGTCCTTGCTTTGCTGTAGGTTCACGTACTGCTAAGAGTGGAAGACCAAGTTGCTTTCTACCACCTCTCTCTTGCATCTAGGCATAGTGGAGAGCTAGAAGCAGTAGTTGTGTTGGAATGATACGTCCTTGCTATGTCCTTGCATTGCTGTAGGTTCACGTACTGCTGAGAGTGGAAGACCAAGCTGCTGTCTACCACCTCTATCTTGCATCTAGGCATAGTGGAGAGCTAGAAGCAGTGGTTGTGTTGGAATGATACGTCCTTGCTATGTCCTTGCATTGCTGTAGGTTCACGTACTGCTGAGAGTGGAAGACCAAGCTGCTGTCTACCACCTCTCTCTTGCAGCTAGGCATAGTGGAGAGCAAGAAGCAGTGGTTGTGGTGGAATGATACGTCCTTGCTATGTCCTTGCATTGCTGTAGGTTCACGTACTGCTGAGAGTGGAAGACCAAGCTGCTGTCTACCACCTCTATCTTGCATCTAGGCATAGTGGAGAGCTAGAAGCAGTGGTTGTGTTGGAATGATACGTCCTTGCTATGTCCTTGCATTGCTGTAGGTTCACGTACTGCTGAGAGTGGAAGACCAAGCTGCTGTCTACCACCTCTCTCTTGCAGCTAGGCATAGTGGAGAGCAAGAAGCAGTGATTGTGGTGGAATGATACGTCCTTGCTATGTCCTTGCTTTGCTGTAGGTTCACGTACTGCTGAGAGTGGAAGACCAAGCTGCTGTCTACCACTTCTCTCTTGCATCTAGGCATAGTGGAGAGCTAGAAGCAGTAGTTGTGTTGGAATGATACGTCCTTGCTATGTCCTTGCTTTGCTGTAGGTTCACGTACTGCTGAGAGTGGAAGACCAAGCTGCTGTCTACCACCTCCCTCTTGCATCTAGGCATAGTGGAGAGCTAGAAGCAGTGGTTTGTGGTGGAATGATACGTCCTTACTATGTAATTGCAATGCTGTAGGTTCACGTAATGCTGAGAGTGGAAGACCAAGCTGCTGTCTACCAGCTCCCTCTTAAATCTAGGCATAGTGGAGAGCTAGAAGCAGTGGTTTGTGGTGGAATGATACGTCCTTGCTATGTCCTTGCATTGCTACAGGTTCACGTACTGCTGAGAGTGGAAGACCAAGCTGCTGTCTACCACCTCTATCTTGCATCTAGGCATAGTGGAGAGCTAGAAGCCGTAGTTGTGTTGGAATGATACGTCCTTGCTTTGCTGTAGGTTCACGTACTGCTGAGAGTGGAAGACCAAGCTGCGGTCTACCACCTCTCTCTTGCAGCTAGGCATAGTGGAAAACTAGAAGCAGTGGTTGTGGTGAAATGATACGTCCTTGCTATGTCCTTGCTTTGCTGTAGGTTCACGTACTGCTGAGAGGGGAAGACCAAGCTGCTGTCTACCACCTCTCTCTTGCAGCTAGGCATAGTGGAGAGCTAGAAGCAGTGGTTGTGGTAGAATGATACGTCCTTGCTATGTCTTTGCTTTGCTGTAGGTTCAGGTACTGCTAAGAGTGGAAGACCAAGCTGCTTTCTACCACCTCTCTCTTGCATCTAGGCATAGTGGAGAGCTAGAAGTAGTAGTTGTGTTGGAATGATACGTCCTTGCTATGTCCTTGCTTTGCTGTAGGTTCACGTACTGCTAAGAGTGGAAGACCAAGCTGCTTTCTACCACCTCTCTCTTGCATCTAGGCATAGTGGAGAGCTAGAAGCAGTAGTTGTGTTGGAATGATACGTCCTTGCTATGTCCTTGCATTGCTGTAGGTTCACGTACTGCTGAGAGTGGAAGACCAAGCTGCTGTCTACCACCTCTATCTTGCATCTAGGCATAGTGGAGAGCTAGAAGCAGTGGTTGTGTTGGAATGATACGTCCTTGCTATGTCCTTGCATTGCTGTAGGTTCACGTACTGCTGAGAGTTTAAGACCAAGCTGCTGTCTACCACCTCTCTCTTGCAGCTAGGCATAGTGGAGAGCAAGAAGCAGTGGTTGTGCTGGAATGATACGTCCTTGCTATGTCCTTGCTTTGCTATAGGTTCACGTACTGCTGAGAGTGGAAGACCAAGCTGCTGTCTACCACCTCTCTCTTGCATCTATGCATAGTGGAGAGTTAGAAGTAGTGGTTGTGGTGGAATGATACGTCCTTGCTTTGCTGTAGGTTCCCGTACTGCTGAAGGTGGAAGACCAAGCTGCTATCTACCACCTCCCTCTTGCATCTAGGCATAGTGGAGAGCTAGAAGCAGTGGTTTGTGGTGGAATGATACGTCCTTACTATGTAATTGCAATGCTGTAGGTTCACGTAATGCTGAGAGTGGAAGACCAAGCTGCTGTCTACCAGCTCCCTCTTAAATCTAGGCATAGTGGAGAGCTAGAAGCAGTGGTTTGTGGTGGAATGATACGTCCTTACTATGTAATTGCAATGCTGTAGGTTCACGTAATGCTGAGAGTGGAAGACCAAGCTGCTGTCTACCACCTCCCTCTTGCATCTAGGCATAGTGGAGAGCTAGAAGCAGTGGTTTGTGGTGGAATGATACGTCCTTACTATGTAATTGCAATGCTGTAGGTTCACGTAATGCTGAGAGTGGAAGACCAAGCTGCTGTCTACCAGCTCCCTCTTAAATCTAGGCATAGTGGAGAGCTAGAAGCAGTGGTTTGTGGTGGAATGATACGTCCTTGCTATGTCCTTGCATTGCTACAGGTTCACGTACTGCTGAGAGTGGAAGACCAAGCTGCTGTCTACCACCTCTATCTTGCATCTAGGCATAGTGGACAGCTAGAAGCAGTGGTTGTGGTGGAATGATACGTCCTTGCTTTGCGTAGCCTCACGTACTGCTGAGAGTGGAAGACCAAGCTGCCGTCTACCACTTCTCTCTTGCATCTAGGCATAGTGGAGAGCTAGAAGCAGTGGTTGTGGTGGAATGATACGTCCTTGCTATGTCCTTGCTTTGCTGTAGGTTCACGTACTGCTGAGAGTGGAAGACCAAGCTGCTGTATACCACTTCTCTATTGCATCTAGGCATAGTGGAGAGCTAGAAGCAGTAGTTGTGTTGGAATGATACGTCCTTGCTATGTCCTTGCTTTGCTGTAGGTTCACGTACTGCTAAGAGTGGAAGACCAAGCTGCGGTCTACCACCTCTCTCTTGCAGCTAGGCATAGTGGAAAGCTAGAAGCAGTGGTTGTGGTGAAATGATACGTCCTTGCTATGTCCTTGCTTTGCTGTAGGTTCACGTACTGCTGAGAGGGGAAGACCAAGCTGCTGTCTACCACCTCTCTCTTGCAGCTAGGCATAGTGGAGAGCTAGAAGCAGTGGTTGTGGTAGAATGATACGTCCTTGCTATGTCTTAGCTTTGCTGTAGGTTCAGGTACTGCTATGAGTGGAAGACCAAGCTGCTTTCTACCACCTCTCTCTTGCATCTAGGCATAGTGGAGAGCTAGAAGCAGTAGTTGTGTTGGAATGATAAGTCCTTGCTATGTCCTTGCTTTGCTGTAGGTTCACGTACTGCTAAGAGTGGAAGACCAAGCTGCTTTCTACCACCTCTCTCTTGCATCTAGGCATAGTGGAGAGCTAGAAGCAGTAGTTGTGTTGGAATGATACGTCCTTGCTATGTCCTTGCATTGCTGTAGGTTCACGTACTGCTGAGAGTGGAAGACCAAGCTGCTGTCTACCACCTCTATCTTGCATCTAGGCATAGTGGAGAGCTAGAATTAGTGGTTGTGTTGGAATGATACGTCCTTGCTATGTCCTTGCATTGCTGTAGGTTCACGTACTGCTGAGAGTGGAAGACCAAGCTGCTGTCTACCACCTCTCTCTTGCAGCTAGGCATAGTGGAGAGCAAGAAGCAGTGGTTGTGGTGGAATGATACGTCCTTGCTATGTCCTTGCATTGCTGTAGGTTCACGTACTGCTGAGAGTGGAAGACCAAGCTGCTGTCTACCACCTCTGTCTTGCATCTAGGCATAGTGGAGAGCTAGAAGCAGTGGTTGTGTTGGAATGATACGTCCTTGCTATGTCCTTGCATTGCTGTAGGTTCACGTACTGCTGAGAGTGGAAGACCAAGCTGCTGTCTACCACCTCTCTCTTGCAGCTAGGCATAGTGGAGAGCTAGAAGCAGTAGTTGTGTTGGAATGATACGTCCTTGCTATGTACTTGCTTTGCTGTAGGTTCACGTACTGATGAGAGTGGAAGACCAAGCTGCTGTCTACCACCTCTCTTTTGCAGCTAGGCATAGTGGAGAGCAAGAAGCAGTGGTTGTGGTGGAATGATACGTCCTTGCTATGTCCTTGCTTTGCTGTAGGTTCACGTACTGCTGAGAGTGGAAGACCAAGCTGCTGTCTACCACCTCTCTCTTGCAACTATGCATAGTGGAGAGCTAGAAGTAGTGGTTGTGGTGAAATGATACGTCCTTGCTTTGCTGTAGGTTCCCGTACTGCTGAGAGTGGAAGACCAAGCTGCTGTCTACCACCTCCCTCTTGCATCTAGGCATAGTGGAGAGCTAGAAGCAGTGGTTTGTGGTGGAATGATACGTCTTTACTATGTAATTGCAATGCTGTAGGTTCACGTAATGCTGAGAGTGGAAGACCAAGCTGCTGTCTACCAGCTCCCTCTTAAATCTAGGCATAGTGGAGAGCTAGAAGCAGTGGTTTGTGGTGGAATGATACGTCCTTGCTTTGCTGTAGGTTCACGTACTGCTGAGAGTGGAAGACCAAGCTGCTGTCTACCACCTCCCTCTTGCATCTAGGCATAGTGGAGAGCTAGAAGCAGTGGTTTGTGGTGGAATGATACGTCCTTACTATGTAATTGTAATGCTGTAGGTTCACGTAATGCTGAGAGTGGAAGACCAAGCTGCTGTCTACCAGCTCCCTCTTGCATCTAGGCATAGTGGAGAGCTAGAAGCAGTGGTTTGTGGTGGAATGATACGTCCTTACTATGTAATTGCAATGCTGTGGGTTCACGTAATGCTGAGAGTGGAAGACCAAGCTGCTGTCTACCACCTCCCTCTTGCATCTAGGCATAGTGGAGAGCTAGAAACAGTGGTTGTGGTGGAATGATACGTCCTTGCTTTGCTGTAGGTTCCCGTACTGCTGAGAGTGGAAGACCAAGCTGCTGTCTACCACCTCCCTCTTGCATCTAGGCATAGTGGAGAGCTAGAAGCAGTGGTTTGTGGTGGAATGATACGTCCTTACTATGTAATTGCAATGCTGTAGGTTCACGTAATGCTGAGAGTGGAAGACCAAGCTGCTGTCTACCAGCTCCCTCTTAAATCTAGGCATAGTGGAGAGCTAGAAGCAGTGGTTTGTGGTGGAATGATACGTCCTTGCTATGTCCTTGCATTGCTACAGGTTCACGTACTGCTGAGAGTGGAAGACCAAGCTGCTGTCTACCACCTCTATCTTGCATCTAGGCATAGTGGAGAGCTAGAAGCCGTAGTTGTGTTGGAATGATACGTCCTTGCTTTGCTGTAGGTTCACGTACTGCTGAGAGTGGAAGACCAAGCTGCGGTCTACCACCTCTCTCTTGCAGCTAGGCATAGTGGAAATCTAGAAGCAGTGGTTGTGGTGAAATGATACGTCCTTGCTATGTCCTTGCTTTGCTGTAGGTTCACGTACTGCTGAGAGGGGAAGACCAAGCTGCTGTCTACCACCTCTCTCTTGCAGCTATGCATAGTGGAGAGCTAGAAGCAGTGGTTGTGGTAGAATGATACGTCCTTGCTATGTCTTTGCTTTGCTGTAGGTTCAGGTACTGCTAAGAGTGGAAGACCAAGCTGCTTTCTACCACCTCTCTCTTGCATCTAGGCATAGTGGAGAGCTAGAAGCAGTAGTTGTGTTGGAATGATACGTCCTTGCTATGTCCTTGCTTTGCTGTAGGTTCACGTACTGCTAAGAGTGGAAGACCAAGCTGCTTTCTACCACCTCTCTCTTGCATCTAGGCATAGTGGAGAGCTAGAAGCAGTAGTTGTGTTGGAATGATACGTCCTTGCTATGTCCTTGCATTGCTGTAGGTTCACGTACTGCTGAGAGTGGAAAACCAAGCTGCTGTCTACCACCTCTATCTTGCATCTAGGCATAGTGGAGAGCTAGAAGCAGTGGTTGTGTTGGAATGATACGTCCTTGCTATGTCCTTGCATTGCTGTAGGTTCACGTACTGCTGAGAGTTTAAGACCAAGCTGCTGTCTACCACCTCTCTCTTGCAGCTAGGCATAGTGGAGAGCAAGAAGCAGTGGTTGTGGTGGAATGATACGTCCTTGCTATGTCCTTGCATTGCTGTAGGTTCACGTACTGCTGAGAGTGGAAGACCAAGCTGCTGTCTACCACCTCTGTCTTGCATCTAGGCATAGTGGAGAGCTAGAAGCAGTGGTTGTGTTGGAATGATACGTCCTTGCTATGTCCTTGCATTGCTGTAGGTTCACGTACTGCTGAGAGTGGAAGACCAAGCTGCTGTCTACCACCTCTCTCTTGCAGCTAGGCATAGTGGAGAGCTAGAAGCAGTAGTTGTGTTGGAATGATACGTCCTTGCTATGTACTTGCTTTGCTGTAGGTTCACGTACTGATGAGAGTGGAAGACCAAGCTGCTGTCTACCACCTCTCTTTTGCAGCTAGGCATAGTGGAGAGCAAGAAGCAGTGGTTGTGGTGGAATGATACGTCCTTGCTATGTCCTTGCTTTGCTGTAGGTTCACGTACTGCTGAGAGTGGAAGACCAAGCTGCTGTCTACCACCTCTCTCTTGCAACTATGCATAGTGGAGAGCTAGAAGTAGTGGTTGTGGTGAAATGATACGTCCTTGCTTTGCTGTAGGTTCCCGTACTGCTGAGAGTGGAAGACCAAGCTGCTGTCTACCACCTCCCTCTTGCATCTAGGCATAGTGGAGAGCTAGAAGCAGTGGTTTGTGGTGGAATGATACGTCTTTACTATGTAATTGCAATGCTGTAGGTTCACGTAATGCTGAGAGTGGAAGACCAAGCTGCTGTCTACCAGCTCCCTCTTAAATCTAGGCATAGTGGAGAGCTAGAAGCAGTGGTTTGTGGTGGAATGATACGTCCTTGCTTTGCTGTAGGTTCACGTACTGCTGAGAGTGGAAGACCAAGCTGCTGTCTACCACCTCCCTCTTGCATCTAGGCATAGTGGAGAGCTAGAAGCAGTGGTTTGTGGTGGAATGATACGTCCTTACTATGTAATTGTAATGCTGTAGGTTCACGTAATGCTGAGAGTGGAAGACCAAGCTGCTGTCTACCAGCTCCCTCTTGCATCTAGGCATAGTGGAGAGCTAGAAGCAGTGGTTTGTGGTGGAATGATACGTCCTTACTATGTAATTGCAATGCTGTGGGTTCACGTAATGCTGAGAGTGGAAGACCAAGCTGCTGTCTACCACCTCCCTCTTGCATCTAGGCATAGTGGAGAGCTAGAAACAGTGGTTGTGGTGGAATGATACGTCCTTGCTTTGCTGTAGGTTCCCGTACTGCTGAGAGTGGAAGACCAAGCTGCTGTCTACCACCTCCCTCTTGCATCTAGGCATAGTGGAGAGCTAGAAGCAGTGGTTTGTGGTGGAATGATACGTCCTTACTATGTAATTGCAATGCTGTAGGTTCACGTAATGCTGAGAGTGGAAGACCAAGCTGCTGTCTACCAGCTCCCTCTTAAATCTAGGCATAGTGGAGAGCTAGAAGCAGTGGTTTGTGGTGGAATGATACGTCCTTGCTATGTCCTTGCATTGCTACAGGTTCACGTACTGCTGAGAGTGGAAGACCAAGCTGCTGTCTACCACCTCTATCTTGCATCTAGGCATAGTGGAGAGCTAGAAGCCGTAGTTGTGTTGGAATGATACGTCCTTGCTTTGCTGTAGGTTCACGTACTGCTGAGAGTGGAAGACCAAGCTGCGGTCTACCACCTCTCTCTTGCAGCTAGGCATAGTGGAAATCTAGAAGCAGTGGTTGTGGTGAAATGATACGTCCTTGCTATGTCCTTGCTTTGCTGTAGGTTCACGTACTGCTGAGAGGGGAAGACCAAGCTGCTGTCTACCACCTCTCTCTTGCAGCTATGCATAGTGGAGAGCTAGAAGCAGTGGTTGTGGTAGAATGATACGTCCTTGCTATGTCTTTGCTTTGCTGTAGGTTCAGGTACTGCTAAGAGTGGAAGACCAAGCTGCTTTCTACCACCTCTCTCTTGCATCTAGGCATAGTGGAGAGCTAGAAGCAGTAGTTGTGTTGGAATGATACGTCCTTGCTATGTCCTTGCTTTGCTGTAGGTTCACGTACTGCTAAGAGTGGAAGACCAAGCTGCTTTCTACCACCTCTCTCTTGCATCTAGGCATAGTGGAGAGCTAGAAGCAGTAGTTGTGTTGGAATGATACGTCCTTGCTATGTCCTTGCATTGCTGTAGGTTCACGTACTGCTGAGAGTGGAAAACCAAGCTGCTGTCTACCACCTCTATCTTGCATCTAGGCATAGTGGAGAGCTAGAAGCAGTGGTTGTGTTGGAATGATACGTCCTTGCTATGTCCTTGCATTGCTGTAGGTTCACGTACTGCTGAGAGTTTAAGACCAAGCTGCTGTCTACCACCTCTCTCTTGCAGCTAGGCATAGTGGAGAGCAAGAAGCAGTGGTTGTGCTGGAATGATACGTCCTTGCTATGTCCTTGCTTTGCTATAGGTTCACGTACTGCTGAGAGTGGAAGACCAAGCTGCTGTCTACCACCTCTCTCTTGCATCTATGCATAGTGGAGAGTTAGAAGTAGTGGTTGTGGTGGAATGATACGTCCTTGCTTTGCTGTAGGTTCCCGTACTGCTGAGAGTGGAAGACCAAGCTGCTATCTACCACCTCCCTCTTGCATCTAGGCATAGTGGAGAGCTAGAAGCAGTGGTTTGTGGTGGAATGATACGTCCTTACTATGTAATTGCAATGCTGTAGGTTCACGTAATGCTGAGAGTGGAAGACCAAGCTGCTGTCTACCAGCTCCCTCTTAAATCTAGGCATAGTGGAGAGCTAGAAGCAGTGGTTTGTGGTGGAATGATACGTCCTTACTATGTAATTGCAATGCTGTAGGTTCACGTAATGCTGAGAGTGGAAGACCAAGCTGCTGTCTACCACCTCCCTCTTGCATCTAGGCATAGTGGAGAGCTAGAAGCAGTGGTTTGTGGTGGAATGATACGTCCTTACTATGTAATTGCAATGCTGTAGGTTCACGTAATGCTGAGAGTGGAAGACCAAGCTTCTGTCTACCAGCTCCCTCTTAAATCTAGGCATAGTGGAGAGCTAGAAGCAGTGGTTTGTGGTGGAATGATACGTCCTTGCTATGTCCTTGCTTTGCGTAGCCTCAAGTACTGCTGAGAGTGGAAGACCAAGCTGCTGTCTACCACTTCTCTCTTGCATCTAGGCATAGTGGAGAGCTAGAAGCAGTGGTTGTGGTGGAATGATACGTCCTTGCTATGTCCTTGCTTTGCTGTAGGTTCACGTACTGCTGAGAGTGGAAGACCAAGCTGCTGTATACCACTTCTCTATTGCATCTAGGCATAGTGGAGAGCTAGAAGCAGTAGTTGTGTTGGAATGATACGTCCTTGCTATGTCCTTGCTTTGCTGTAGGTTCACGTACTGCTAAGAGTGGAAGACCAAGCTGCGGTCTACCACCTCTCTCTTGCAGCTAGGCATAGTGGAAAGCTAGAAGCAGTGGTTGTGGTGAAATGATACGTCCCTGCTATGTCCTTGCTTTGCTGTAGGTTCACGTACTGCTGAGAGGGGAAGACCAAGCTGCTGTCTACCACCTCTCTCTTGCAGCTAGGCATAGTGGAGAGCTAGAAGCAGTGGTTGTGGTAGAATGATACGTCCTTGCTATGTCTTAGCTTTGCTGTAGGTTCAGGTACTGCTAAGAGTGGAAGACCAAGCTGCTTTCTACCACCTCTCTCTTGCATCTAGGCATAGTGGAGAGCTAGAAGCAGTAGTTGTGTTGGAATGATAAGTCCTTGCTATGTCCTTGCTTTGCTGTAGGTTCACGTACTGCTAAGAGTGGAAGACCAAGCTGCTTTCTACCACCTCTCTCTTGCATCTAGGCATAGTGGAGAGCTAGAAGCAGTAGTTGTGTTGGAATGATACGTCCTTGCTATGTCCTTGCATTGCTGTAGGTTCACGTACTGCTGAGAGTGGAAGACCAAGCTGCTGTCTAACACCTCTATCTTGCATCTAGGCATAGTGGAGAGCTAGAAGCAGTGGTTGTGTTGGAATGATACGTCCTTGCTATGTCCTTGCATTGCTGTAGGTTCACGTACTGCTGAGAGTGGAAGACCAAGCTGCTGTCTACCACCTCTCTCTTGCAGCTAGGCATAGTGGAGAGCAAGAAGCAGTGGTTGTGGTGGAATGATACGTCCTTGCTATGTCCTTGCATTGCTGTAGGTTCACGTACTGCTGAGAGTGGAAGACCAAGCTGCTGTCTACCACCTCTATCTTGCATCTAGGCATAGTGGAGAGCTAGAAGCAGTGGTTGTGTTGGAATGATACGTCCTTGCTATGTCCTTGCATTGCTGTAGGTTCACGTACTGCTGAGAGTGGAAGACCAAGCTGCTGTCTACCACCTCTCTCTTGCAGCTAGGCATAGTGGAGAGCAAGAAGCAGTGGTTGTGGTGGAATGATACGTCCTTGCTATGTCCTTGCTTTGCTGTAGGTTCACGTACTGCTGAGAGTGGAAGACCAAGCTGCTGTCTACCACCTCTCTCTTGCATCTATGCATAGTGGAGAGCTAGAAGTAGTGGTTGTGGTGAAATGATACGTCCTTGCTTTGCTGTAGGTTCCCGTACTGCTGAGAGTGGAAGACCAAGCTGCTGTCTACCACCTCCCTCTTGCATCTAGGCATAGTGGAGAGCTAGAAGCAGTGGTTTGTGGTGGAATGATACGTCTTTACTATGTAATTGCAATGCTGTAGGTTCACGTAATGCTGAGAGTGGAAGACCAAGCTGCTGTCTACCAGCTCCCTCTTAAATCTAGGCATAGTGGAGAGCTAGAAGCAGTGGTTTGTGGTGGAATGATACGTCCTTGCTTTGCTGTAGGTTCACGTACTGCTGAGAGTGGAAGACCAAGCTGCTGTCTACCACCTCCCTCTTGCATCTAGGTATAGTGGAGAGCTAGAAGCAGTGGTTTGTGGTGGAATGATACGTCCTTACTATGTAATTGTAATGCTGTAGGTTCACGTAATGCTGAGAGTGGAAGACCAAGCGGCTGTCTACCAGCTCCCTCTTGCATCTAGGCATAGTGGAGAGCTGGAAGCAGTGGTTTGTGGTGGAATGATACGTCCTTACTATGTAATTGCAATGCTGTAGGTTCACGTAATGCTGGGAGTGGAAGACCAAGCTGCTGTCTACCACCTCCCTCTTGCATCTAGGCATAGAGGAGAGCTAGAAGCAGTGGTTTGTGGTGGAATGATACGTCCTTACTATGTAATTGCAATGCTGTGGGTTCACGTAATGCTGAGAGTGGAAGACCAAGCTGCTGTCTACCACCTCCCTCTTGCATCTAGGCATAGTGGAGAGCTAGAAACAGTGGTTGTGGTGGAATGATACGTCCTTGCTTTGCTGTAGGTTCACGTACTGCTGAGAGTGGAAGACCAAGCTGCTGTCTACCACCTCCCTCTTGCATCTAGGCATAGTGGAGAGCTAGAAGCAGTGGTTTGTGGTGGAATGATACGTCCTTACTATGTAATTGCAATGCTGTAGGTTCACGTAATGCTGAGAGTGGAAGACCAAGCTGCTGTCTAATAGCTCCCTCTTAAATCTAGGCATAGTGGAGAGCTAGAAGCAGTGGTTTGTGGTGGAATGATACGTCCTTGCTATGTCCTTGCATTGCTACAGGTTCACGTACTGCTGAGAGTGGAAGACCAAGCTGCTGTCTACCACCTCTATCTTGCATCTAGGCATAGTGGAGAGCTAGAAGCCGTAGTTGTGTTGGAATGATACGTCCTTGCTTTGCTGTAGGTTCACGTACTGCTGAGAGTGGAAGACCAAGCTGCGGTCTACCACCTCTCTCTTGCAGCTAGGCATAGTGGAAAGCTAGAAGCAGTGGTTGTGGTGAAATGATACGTCCTTGCTATGTCCTTGCTTTGCTGTAGGTTCAAGTACTGCTGAGAGGGGAAGACCAAGCTGCTGTCTACCACCTCTCTCTTGCAGCTAGGCATAGTGGAGAGCTAGAAGCAGTGGTTGTGGTAGAATGATACATCCTTGCTATGTCTTTGCTTTGCTGTAGGTTCAGGTACTGCTAAGAGTGGAAGACCAAGCTGCTTTCTACCACCTCTCTCTTGCAGCTAGGCATAGTGGAGAGCAAGAAGCAGTGGTTGTGCTGGAATGATACGTCCTTGCTATGTCCTTGCTTTGCTGTAGGTTCACGTACTGCTGAGAGTGGAAGACCAATCTGCTGTCTACCACCTCTCTCTTGCATCTATGCATAGTGGAGAGTTAGAAGTAGTGGTTGTGGTGGAATGATACGTCCTTGCTTTGCTGTAGGTTCCCGTACTGCTGAGAGTGGAAGACCAAGCTGCTATCTACCACCTCCCTCTTGCATCTAGGCATAGTGGAGAGCTAGAAGCAGTGGTTTGTGGTGGAATGATACGTCCTTACTATGTAATTGCAATGCTGTAGGTTCACGTAATGCTGAGAGTGGAAGACCAAGCTGCTGTCTACCAGCTCCCTCTTAAATCTAGGCATAGTGGAGAGCTAGAAGCAGTGGTTTGTGGTGGAATGATACGTCCTTACTATGTAATTGCAATGCTGTAGGTTCACGTAATGCTGAGAGTGGAAGACCAAGCTGCTGTCTACCACCTCCCTCTTGCATCTAGGCATAGTGGAGAGCTAGAACCAGTGGTTTTTGGTGGAATGATACGTCCTTACTATGTAATTGCAATGCTGTAGGTTCACGTAATGCTGAGAGTGGAAGACCAAGCTGCTGTCTACCAGCTCCCTCTTAAATCTAGGCATAGTGGAGAGCTAGAAGCAGTGGTTTGTGGTGGAATGATACGTCCTTGCTATGTCCTTGCATTGCTACAGGTTCACGTACTGCAGAGAGTGGAAGACCAAGCTGCTGTCTACCACCTCCCTCTTGCATCTAGGCATAGTGGAGAGCTAGAAACAGTGGTTGTGGTGGAATGATACGTCCTTGCTTTGCTGTAGGTTCCCGTACTGCTGAGAGTGGAAGACCAAGCTGCTGTCTACCAGCTCCCTCTTAAATCTAGGCATAGTGGAGAGCTAGAAGCAGTGGTTTGTGGTGGAATGATACGTCCTTGCTATGTCCTTGCATTGCTACAGGTTCAAGTACTGCTGAGAGTGGAAGACCAAGCTGCTGTCTACCACCTCTATCTTGCATCTAGGCATAGTGGAGAGCTAGAAGCCGTAGTTGTGTTGGAATGATACGTCCTTGCTTTGCTGTAGGTTCACGTACTGCTGAGAGTGGAAGACCAAGCTGCGGTCTACCACCTCTCTCTTGCAGCTAGGCATAGTGGAAAGCTAGAAGCAGTGGTTGTGGTGAAATGATACGTCCTTGCTATGTCCTTGCTTTGCTGTAGGTTCACGTACTGCTGAGAGGGGAAGACCAAGCTGCTGTCTACCACCTCTCTCTTGCAGCTAGGCATAGTGGAGAGCTAGAAGCAGTGGTTGTGGTAGAATGATACATCCTTGCTATGTCTTTGCTTTGCTGTAGGTTCAGGTACTGCTAAGAGTGGAAGACCAAGCTGCTTTCTACCACCTCTCTCTTGCATCTAGGCATAGTGGAGAGCTAGAAGCAGTAGTTGTGTTGGAATGATACGTCCTTGCTATGTCCTTGCTTTGCTGTACGTTCACGTACTGCTAAGAGTGGAAGACCAAGCTGCTTTCTACCACCTCTCTCTTGCATCTAGGCATAGTGGAGAGCTAGAAGCAGTAGTTGTGTTGGAATGATACGTCCTTGCTATGTCCTTGCATTGCTGTAGGTTGACGTACTGCTGAGAGTGGAAGACCAAGCTGCTGTCTACCAACTCTATCTTGCATCTAGGCATAGTGGAGAGCTAGAAGCAGTGGTTGTGTTGGAATGATACGTCCATGCTATGTCCTTGCATTGCTGTAGGTTCACGTACTGCTGAGAGTTTAAGACCAAGCTGCTGTCTACCACCTCTCTCTTGCAGCTAGGCATAGTGGAGAGCAAGAAGCAGTGGTTGTGCTGGAATGATACGTCCTTGCTATGTCCTTGCTTTGCTGTAGGTTCACGTACTGCTGAGAGTGGAAGACCAATCTGCTGTCTACCACCTCTCTCTTGCATCTATGCATAGTGGAGAGTTAGAAGTAGTGGTTGTGGTGGAATGATACGTCCTTGCTTTGCTGTAGGTTCCCGTACTGCTGAGAGTGGAAGACCAAGCTGCTATCTACCACCTCCCTCTTGCATCTAGGCATAGTGGAGAGCTAGAAGCAGTGGTTTGTGGTGGAATGATACGTCCTTACTATGTAATTGCAATGCTGTAGGTTCACGTAATGCTGAGAGTGGAAGACCAAGCTGCTGTCTACCAGCTCCCTCTTAAATCTAGGCATAGTGGAGAGCTAGAAGCAGTGGTTTGTGGTGGAATGATACGTCCTTACTATGTAATTGCAATGCTGTAGGTTCACGTAATGCTGAGAGTGGAAGACCAAGCTGCTGTCTACCACCTCCCTCTTGCATCTAGGCATAGTGGAGAGCTAGAAGCAGTGGTTTTTGGTGGAATGATACGTCCTTACTATGTAATTGCAATGCTGTAGGTTCACGTAATGCTGAGAGTGGAAGACCAAGCTGCTGTCTACCAGCTCCCTCTTAAATCTAGGCATAGTGGAGAGCTAGAAGCAGTGGTTTGTGGTGGAATGATACGTCCTTGCTATGTCCTTGCATTGCTACAGGTTCACGTACTGCAGAGAGTGGAAGACCAAGCTGCTGTCTACCACCTCTATCTTGCATCTAGGCATAGTGGAGAGCTAGAAGCAGTGGTTGTGGTGGAATGATACGTCCTTGCTTTGCGTAGCCTCACGTACTGCTGAGAGTGGAAGACCAAGCTGCTGTCTACCACTTCTCTCTTGCATCTAGGCATAGTGGAGAGCTAGAAGCAGTGGTTGTGGTGGAATGATACGTCCTTGCTATGTCCTTGCTTTGCTGTAGGTTCACGTACTGCTGAGAGTGGAAGACCAAGCTGCTGTCTACCACTTCTCTATTGCATCTAGGCATAGTGGAGAGCTAGAAGCAGTAGTTGTGTTGGAATGATACGTCCTTGCTATGTCCTTGCTTTGCTGTAGGTTCACGTACTGCTAAGAGTGGAAGACCAAGCTGCGGTCTACCACCTCTCTCTTGCAGCTAGGCATAGTGGAAAGCTAGAAGCAGTGGTTTTTGGTGGAATGATACGTCCTTACTATGTAATTGCAATGCTGTAGGTTCACGTAATGCTGAGAGTGGAAGACCAAGCTGCTGTCTACCAGCTCCCTCTTAAATCTAGGCATAGTGGAGAGCTAGAAGCAGTGGTTTGTGGTGGAATGATACGTCCTTGCTATGTCCTTGCATTGCTACAGGTTCAATTACTGCTGAGAGTGGAAGACCAAGCTGCTGTCTACCACCTCTATCTTGCATCTAGGCATAGTGGAGAGCTAGAAGCCGTAGTTGTGTTGGAATGATACGTCCTTGCTTTGCTGTAGGTTCACGTACTGCTGAGAGTGGAAGACCAAGCTGCGGTCTACCACCTCTCTCTTGCAGCTTGGCATAGTGGAAAGCTAGAAGCAGTGGTTGTGGTGAAATGATACGTCCTTGCTATGTCCTTGCTTTGCTGTAGGTTCACGTACTGCTGAGAGGGGAAGACCAAGCTGCTGTCTACCACCTCTCTCTTGCAGCTAGGCATAGTGGAGAGCTAGAAGCAGTGGTTGTGGTAGAATGATACATCCTTGCTATGTCTTTGCTTTGCTGTAGGTTCAGGTACTGCTAAGAGTGGAAGACCAAGCTGCTTTCTACCACCTCTCTCTTGCATCTAGGCATAGTGGAGAGCTAGAAGCAGTAGTTGTGTTGGAATGATACGTCCTTGCTATGTCCTTGCTTTGCTGTACGTTCAGGTACTGCTAAGAGTGGAAGACCAAGCTGCTTTCTACCACCTCTCTCTTGCATCTAGGCATAGTGGAGAGCTAGAAGCAGTAGTTGTGTTGGAATGATACGTCCTTGCTATGTCCTTGCATTGCTGTAGGTTGACGTACTGCTGAGAGTGGAAGACCAAGCTGCTGTCTACCACCTCTATCTTGCATCTAGGCATAGTGGAGAGCTAGAAGCAGTGGTTGTGTTGGAATGATACGTCCATGCTATGTCCTTGCATTGCTGTAGGTTCACGTACTGCTGAGAGTTTAAGACCAAGCTGCTGTCTACCACCTCTCTCTTGCAGCTAGGCATAGTGGAGAGCAAGAAGCAGTGGTTGTGCTGGAATGATACGTCCTTGCTATGTCCTTGCTTTGCTGTAGGTTCACGTACTGCTGAGAGTGGAAGACCAATCTGCTGTCTACCACCTCTCTCTTGCATCTATGCATAGTGGAGAGTTAGAAGTAGTGGTTGTGGTGGAATGATACGTCCTTGCTTTGCTGTAGGTTCCCGTACTGCTGAGAGTGGAAGACCAAGCTGCTATCTACCACCTCCCTCTTGCATCTAGGCATAGTGGAGAGCTAGAAGCAGTGGTTTGTGGTGGAATGATACGTCCTTACTATGTAATTGCAATGCTGTAGGTTCACGTAATGCTGAGAGTGGAAGACCAAGCTGCTGTCTACCAGCTCCCTCTTAAATCTAGGCATAGTGGAGAGCTAGAAGCAGTGGTTTGTGGTGGAATGATACGTCCTTACTATGTAATTGCAATGCTGTAGGTTCACGTAATGCTGAGAGTGGAAGACCAAGCTGCTGTCTACCACCTCCCTCTTGCATCTAGGCATAGTGGAGAGCTAGAAGCAGTGGTTTTTGGTGGAATGATACGTCCTTACTATGTAATTGCAATGCTGTAGGTTCACGTAATGCTGAGAGTGGAAGACCAAGCTGCTGTCTACCAGCTCCCTCTTAAATCTAGGCATAGTGGAGAGCTAGAAGCAGTGGTTTGTGGTGGAATGATACGTCCTTGCTATGTCCTTGCATTGCTACAGGTTCACGTACTGCAGAGAGTGGAAGACCAAGCTGCTGTCTACCACCTCTATCTTGCATCTAGGCATAGTGGAAAGCTAGAAGCAGTGGTTGTGGTGGAATGATACGTCCTTGCTTTGCGTAGCCTCACGTACTGCTGAGAGTGGAAGACCAAGCTGCTGTCTACCACTTCTCTCTTGCATCTAGGCATAGTGGAGAGCTAGAAGCAGTGGTTGTGGTGGAATGATACGTCCTTGCTATGTCCTTGCTTTGCTGTAGGTTCACGTACTGCTGAGAGTGGAAGACCAAGCTGCTGTCTACCACTTCTCTATTGCATCTAGGCATAGTGGAGAGCTAGAAGCAGTAGTTGTGTTGGAATGATACGTCCTTGCTATGTCCTTGCTTTGCTGTAGGTTCACGTACTGCTAAGAGTGGAAGACCAAGCTGCGGTCTACCACCTCTCTCTTGCAGCTAGGCATAGTGGAAAGCTAGAAGCAGTGGTTGTGGTGAAATGATACGTCCTTGCTATGTCCTTGCTTTGCTGTAGGTTCACGTACTGCTGAGAGGGGAAGACCAAGCTGCTGTCTACTACCTCTCTCTTGCAGCTAGGCATAGTGGAGAGCTAGAGCTGTGGTTGTGGTAGAATGATACGTCCTTGCTATGTCTTAGCTTTGCTGTAGGTTCAGGTACTGCTAAGAGTGGAAGACCAAGCGGCTTTCTACCACCTCTCTCTTGCATCTAGGCATAGTGGAGAGCTAGAAGCAGTAGTTGTGTTGGAATGATAAGTCCTTGCTATGTCCTTGCTTTGCTGTAGGTTCACGTACTGCTAAGAGTGGAAGACCAAGCTGCTTTCTACCACCTCTCTCTTGCATCTAGGCATAGTGGAGAGCTAGAAGCAGTAGTTGTGTTGGAATGATACGTCCTTGCTATGTCCTTGCATTGCTGTAGGTTCACGTACTGCTGAGAGTGGAAGACCAAGCTGCTGTCTACCACCTCTATCTTGCATCTAGGCATAGTGGAGAGCTAGAAGCAGTGGTTGTGTTGGAATGATACGTCCTTGCTATGTCCTTGCATTGCTGTAGGTTCACGTACTGCTGAGAGTGGAAGACCAAGCTGCTGTCTACCACCTCTCTCTTGCATTTATGCATAATGGAGAGCTAGAAGTAGTGGTTGTAGTGGAATGATACGTCCTTGCTATGTCCTTGCTTTGCTGTAGGTTCACGTACTGCTAAGAGTGGAAGACCAAGCTGCTTTCTACCACCTCTCTCTTGCATCTAGGCATAGTGGAGAGATAGAAGCAGTAGTTGTGTTGGAATGATACGTCCTTGCTATGTCCTTGCTTTGCTGTAGGTTCACGTACTGCTAAGAGTGGAAGACCAAGCTGCTTTCTACCACCTCTCTCTTGCATCTAGGCATAGTGGAGAGCTAGAAGCAGTAGTTGTGTTGGAATGATACGTCCTTGCTATGTCCTTGCATTGCTTTAGGTTCACGTACTGCTGAGAGTGGAAGACCAAGCTGCTGTCTACCACCTCTATCTTGCATCTAGGCATAGTGGAGAGCTAGAAGCAGTGGTTGTGTTGGAATGATACGTCCTTGCTATGTCCTTGCATTGCTGTAGGTTCACGTACTGCTGAGAGTGGAAGACCAAGCTGCTGTCTACCACCTCTCTCTTGCAGCTAGGCATAGTGGAGAGCAAGAAGCAGTGTTTGTGGTGGAATGATACGTCCATGCTATGTCCTTGCTTTGCTGTAGGTTCACGTACTGCTGAGAGTGGAAGAACAAGCTGCTGTCTACCACCTCTCTCTTGCATCTATGCATAGTGGAGAGCTAGAAGTAGTGGTTGTGGTGGAATGATACGTCCTTGCTATGTCCTTGCTTTGCTGTAGGTTCACGTACTGCTAAAAGTGGAAGACCAAGCTGCGGTCTACAACCTCTCTCTTGCAGCTAGGCATAGTGGAGAGCTAGAAGCAGTGGTTGTGTTGGAATGATACGTCCTTGCTATGTCCTTGCTTTGCTGTAGGTTCACGTACTGCTGAGAGTGGAAGACCAAACTGCTGTCTACCACCTCTATCTTGCATCTAGGCATAGTGGAGAGCTAGAAGCAGTGGTTGTGTTGGAATGATACGTCCTGGCTTTGCTGTAGATTCACGTACTGCTGAGAGGGGAAGACCAAGCTGCTGTCTACAACCTCTATCTTGCATCTAGGCATAGTGGAGAGCTAGTAGCAGTGGTTGTGTTGGAATGATACGTCCTTGCTATGTCTTTGCTTTGCTGTAGGTTCACGTACTGCTGAGAGTGGAAGACCAAGCTGCTGTCTACCACCTCTATCTTGCATCTAGGCATAGTGGAGAGCTAGAAACAGTGGTTGTGGTGGAATGATACGTCCTTGCTTTGTCATTGCTGTGCTGTAGGTTCACGTACTGCTAAGAGTGGAAGACCAAGCTGCGGTCTACCACCTCTCTCTTGCAGCTAGGCATAGTGGAGAGCTAGAAGCAGTGGTTGTGGTGGAATGATACGTCCTTGCTATGTCCTGGCTTTGCTGTAGGTTCACGTACTGCTGAGAGTGGAAGACCAAGCTGCTGTCTACCACCTCTATCTTGCATCTAGGCATAGTGGAGAGCTAGAAGCAGTAGTTGTGTTGGAATGATACGTCCTTGCTATGTCCTTGCTTTGCTGTAGGTTCACGTACTGCTGAGAGTGGAAGACCAAGCTGCTGTCTACCACCTCTATCTTGCTTCTAGGCATAGAGGAGAGCTAGAAGCAGTGGTTGTGGTAGAATGATACGTACTTGCTATGTCCTTGCTTTGCTGTAGGTTCACGTACTGCTGAGAGTGGAAGACCAAGCTGCTGTCTACCACCTCTATCTTGAATCAAGGCATAGTGGAGAGCTAGAAGCAGTGGTTGTGGTAGAATGATACGTCCTTGCTATGTCCTTGCTTTGCTGTAGGTTCAGGTACTGCTAAGAGTGGAAGACCAAGCTGCTGTCTACCACCTCTCTCTTTCATCTAGGCAAAGTGGAGACCTAGAAGCAGTGGTTGTGGAGGAATGATACGTCCTTGCTATGTCCTTGCTTTGCTGTAGGTTCAAGTACTGCTGAGAGTGGAAGACCAAGCTGCGGTCGAACACATCTCTCTTGCATCTAGGCATAGTGGAGAGCTAGGTATCAGTGGTTGTGGTTTAATAATACGTCCTTGCTATGTCCTTGCTTTGCTGTAGGTTCAGGTACTGCTGAGAGTGGAAGACCAAGCTGCTTTCTACCACCTCTCTCTTGCATCTAGGCATAGTGGAGAACTAGAAGCAACGGTTGTGGTGTAATGATACGTCCTTGCTATGTCCTTGCTTTGCTGTAGGTTCACGTACTGCTGAGAGTGGAAGACCAAGCTGCTGTCTACAACCTCTTTCTTGCATCTATGCATAGTGGAGAGCTAGAATTAGTGGTTGTGGTGGAATGATACGTCCTTGCTATGTCCTTGCATTGCTGTAGGTTCACGTACTGCTGAGAGTGGAAGATCAAGCTGCGGTCTACCACCTCTTTCATGCAGCTAGGCATAGTAGAGAGCTAGAAGCAGTATTTGTGGTGGAATGATACGTCCTTGATATGTCCTTGCTTTCTTGTAGGTTCAGGTACTGCTGAGAGTGGAAGACCAAGCTGCTGTCTACCACCTCTCTCTTGCATCTAGGCATAGTGGAGAGCTGGAAACAGTGGTTGTGGTGGGAAGATACGTCCTTGCTATGTCCTTGCTTTGCTGTAGGATCACGTACTGCTGAGAGTGAAAGACCAAGCTGCTGTCTACCACCTCTATCTTGCATCTAGGCATAGTGGAGAGCTAGAAGCAGTAGTTGTGTTGGAATGATACGTCCTTGCTATGTCCTTGCATTGCTGTAGGTTCACGTACTGCTGAGAGTGGAAGACCAAGCTGCTGTCTACCACCTCTATCTTGCATCTAGGCATAGTGGAGAGCTAGAAGCAGTAGTTGTGTTGGAATGATACGTCCTTGCTATGTCCTTGCATTGCTGTAGGTTCACGTACTGCTGAGAGTGGAAGACCAAGCTGCTGTCTACCACCTCTATCTTGCATCTAGGCATAGTGGAGAGCTAGAAACAGTGGTTGTGGTGGAATGATACGTCCTTGCTTTGTCATTGCTGTGCTGTAGGTTCACGTACTGCTAAGAGTGGAAGACCAAGCTGCGGTCTACCACCTCTCTCTTGCAGCTAGGCATAGTGGAGAGCTAGAAGCAGTGGTTGTGGTGGAATGATACGTCCTTGCTATGTCCTGGCTTTGCTGTAGGTTCACGTACTGCTGAGAGTGGAAGACCAAGCTGCTGTCTACCACCTCTATCTTGCATCTAGGCATAGTGGAGAGCTAGAAGCAGTAGTTGTGTTGGAATGATACGTCCTTGCTATGTCCTTGCTTTGCTGTAGGTTCACGTACTGCTGAGAGTGGAAGACCAAGCTGCTGTCTACCACCTCTATCTTGCTTCTAGGCATAGAGGAGAGCTAGAAGCAGTGGTTGTGGTAGAATGATACGTACTTGCTATGTCCTTGCTTTGCTGTAGGTTCACGTACTGCTGAGAGTGGAAGACCAAGCTGCTGTCTACCACCTCTATCTTGAATCAAGGCATAGTGGAGAGCTAGAAGCAGTGGTTGTGGTAGAATGATACGTCCTTGCTATGTCCTTGCTTTGCTGTAGGTTCAGGTACTGCTAAGAGTGGAAGACCAAGCTGCTGTCTACCACCTCTCTCTTTCATCTAGGCAAAGTGGAGACCTAGAAGCAGTGGTTGTGGAGGAATGATACGTCCTTGCTATGTCCTTGCTTTGCTGTAGGTTCAAGTACTGCTGAGAGTGGAAGACCAAGCTGCGGTCGAACACATCTCTCTTGCATCTAGGCATAGTGGAGAGCTAGGTATCAGTGGTTGTGGTTTAATAATACGTCCTTGCTATGTCCTTGCTTTGCTGTAGGTTCAGGTACTGCTGAGAGTGGAAGACCAAGCTGCTTTCTACCACCTCTCTCTTGCATCTAGGCATAGTGGAGAACTAGAAGCAACGGTTGTGGTGTAATGATACGTCCTTGCTATGTCCTTGCTTTGCTGTAGGTTCACGTACTGCTGAGAGTGGAAGACCAAGCTGCTGTCTACAACCTCTTTCTTGCATCTATGCATAGTGGAGAGCTAGAATTAGTGGTTGTGGTGGAATGATACGTCCTTGCTATGTCCTTGCATTGCTGTAGGTTCACGTACTGCTGAGAGTGGAAGACCAAGCTGCGGTCAACCACCTCTTTCTTGCAGCTAGGCATAGTGGAGAGCTAGAAGCAGTATTTGTGGTGGAATGATACGTCCTTGATATGTCCTTGCTTTCTTGTAGGTTTAGGTACTGCTGAGAGTGGAAGACCAAGCTGCTGTCTACCACCTCTCTCTTGCATCTAGGCATAGTGGAGAGCTAGAAACAGTGGTTGTGGTGGAAAGATACGTCCTTGCTATGTCTTTGCTTAGCTGTAGGATCACGTACTGCTGAGAGTGAAAGACCAAGCTGCTGTCTACCACCTCTATCTTGCATCTAGGCATAGTGGAGAGCTAGAAGCAGTAGTTGTGTTGGAATGATACGTCCTTGCTATGTCCTTGCATTGCTGTAGGTTCACGTACTGCTGAGAGTGGAAGACCAAGCTGCTGTCTACCACCTCTATCTTGCATCTAGGCAAAGTGGAGAGCTAGAAGCAGTGGTTGTGGATAAATGATACGTCCTTGCTATGTCCTTGCTTTGCTGTAGGTTCAAGTACTGCTGAGAGTGGAAGACCAAGCTGCGGTCGAACACATCTCTCTTGCATCTAGGCATAGTGGAGAGCTAGGTATCAGTGGTTGTGGTTTAATAATACGTCTTTGCTATGTCCTTGCTTTGCTGTAGGTTCAGGTACTGCTGAGAGTGGAAGACCAAGCTGCTTTCTACCACCTCTCTCTTGCATCTAGGCATAGTGGAGAACTAGAAACAACGGTTGTGGTGGAATGATACGTCCTTGCTATGTCCTTGCTTTGCTGTAGGTTCACGTACTGCTGAGAGTGGAAGACCAAGCTGCTGTCTACAACCTCTTTCTTGCATCTATGCATAGTGGAGAGCTAGAATTAGTGGTTGTGGTGGAATGATACGTCCTTGCTATGTCCTTGCATTGCTGTAGGTTCACGTACTGCTGAGAGTGGAAGATCAAGCTGCGGTCTACCACCTCTTTCATGCAGCTAGGCATAGTAGAGAGCTAGAAGCAGTATTTGTGGTGGAATGATACGTCCTTGATATGTCCTTGCTTTCTTGTAGGTTCAGGTACTGCTGAGAGTGGAAGACCAAGCTGCTGTCTACCACCTCTCTCTTGCATCTAGGCATAGTGGAGAGCTGGAAACAGTGGTTGTGGTGGGAAGATACGTCCTTGCTATGTCCTTGCTTTGCTGTAGGATCACGTACTGCTGAGAGTGAAAGACCAAGCTGCTGTCTACCACCTCTATCTTGCATCTAGGCATAGTGGAGAGCTAGAAGCAGTAGTTGTGTTGGAATGATACGTCCTTGCTATGTCCTTGCATTGCTGTAGGTTCACGTACTGCTGAGAGTGGAAGACCAAGCTGCTGTCTACCACCTCTATCTTGCATCTAGGCTTAGTGGAGAGCTAGAAGCAGTAGTTGTGATGGAATGATACGTCGTTGCTATGTCCTTGCATTGCTGTAGGTTCACGTACTGCTGAGAGTGGAAGACCAAGCTGCTGTCTACCACCTCTATCTTGCATCTAGGCATAGTGGAGAGCTAGAAACAGTAGTTGTGTTGGAATGATACGTCCTTGCTATGTCCTTGCTTTGCTGTAGGTTCCCGTACTGCTGAGAGTGGAAGACCAAGCTGCTGTCTACCACCTCTATCTTGCATCTAGGCATAGTGGAGAGCTAGAAGCAGTGGTTGTGGTGGAATGATACGTCCTTGCTATGTCCTTGCTTTGCTGTAGGTTCACGTAATGCTGAGAGTGAAAGACCAAGCTGCTGTCTACCACCTCTATCTTGCATCTAGGCATAGTCGAGAGCTAGAAGCAGTGGTTGTGGTGGAATGATACGTCCTTGCTATGTCCTTGCTTTGCTGTAGGTTCACGTACTGCTGAGAGTGGAAGACCAAGCTGCTGTCTACCACCTCTATCTTGCATCTAGGCATAGTGGAGAGCTAGAAGCAGTAGTTGTGTTGGAATGATACGTCCTTGCTATGTCCTTGCATTGCTGTAGGTTCACGTACTGCTGAGAGTGGAAGACCAAGCTGCTGTCTACCACCTCTATCTTGCATCTAGGCATAGTGGAGAGCTAGAAGCAGTAGTTGTGTTGGAATGATACGTCCTTGCTATGTCCTTGCTTTGCTGTAGGTTCACGTACTGCTGAGAGGGGAAGACCAAGCTGCTGTCTACTACCTCTCTCGTGTATCTAGACATAGTGAAGAGCTAGAAGCAGTGGTTGTGTTGGAATGATACGTCCTCGCTATGTCCTTGCTTTGCTGTAGGATCACGTACTGCTGAGAGTGAAAGACCAAGCTGCTGTCTACCACCTCTTTCTTGCATCTATGCATAGTGGAGAGCTAGAAGTAGTGGTTGTGGTGGAATGATACGTCCTTGCTATGTCCTTGCATTGCTGTAGGTTCACGTACTGCTGAGAGTGGAAGACCAAGCTGCTTCTACCACCTGTCTCTTGCATCTAGGCATAGTGGAGAGCTAGAAACAGTGGTTGTGGTGGAATGATACGTCCTTGCTATGCCCTTGCTTTGCTGTATGTTCACGTACTGCTGAGATTGGAAGACCAAGCTGCTGTCTACCACCTCTTTCTTGCATCTATGCATAGTGGAGAGTTAGAAGTAGTGGTTGTGGTGGAATGATACGTCCTTGCTATGTCCTTGCTTTGCTGTAGGTTCACGTACTGCTGAGAGTGGAAGACCAAGCTGCTTCTACCACCTCTCTCTTGTATCTAGGCATAGTGGAGAGCTAGAAGCAGTGGTTGTGGTTGAATGATACGTCCTTGCTATGTCCTTGCTTTGCTGTAGGTTCACGTACTGCTGAGAGTGGAAGACCAAGCTGCGGTCTACCACCTCTCTCTTGCAGCTAGGCATAGTGGAGAGCTAGAAGCAGTATTTGTGGTGGAATGATACGTCCTTGATATGTCCTTGCTTTGCTGTAGGTTCAGGTACTGCTGAGAGAGGAAGACCAAGCTGCTGTCTACCACCTCTCTCTTGCAGCTAGGCATAGTGGACAGCTAGAAGCAGTGGTTGTGGTGGAATGATACGTCCTTGCTATGTCCTTGCTTTGCTGTAGGATCACGTACTGCTGAGAGTGAAAGACCAAGCTGCTGTCTACCACCTCTGACTTACATCTAGGCATAGTGGAGAGCTAGAAGCAGTAGTTGTGTTGGAATGATACGTCCTTGCTATGTCCTTGCTTTGCTGTAGGTTCACGTACTGCTGAGAGGGGAAGACCAAGCTGCTGTCTACCACCTCTATCTTGCATCTAGGCATAGTGGAGAGCTAGAAGCAGTAGTTGTGTTGGAATGATACGTCCTTGCTATGTCCTTGCTTTGCTGTAGGTTCACGTACTGCTGAGAGGGGAAGACCAAGCTGCTGTCTACCACCTCTATCTTGCATCTAGGCATAGTGGAGAGCTAGAAGCAGTAGTTGTGTTGGAATGATAAGTCCTTGCTATGTCCTTGCTTTGCTGTAGGTTCACGTACTGCTGAGAAAGAAAGACCAAGCTGCTTTCTACTACCTCTCTCGTGTATCTAGACATAGTAGAGAGCTAGAAGCAGTGGTTGTGTTGGAATGATACGTCCTCGCTATGTCCTTGCTTTGCTGTAGGATCACGTACTGCTGAGAGTGAAAGACCAAGCTGCTGTCTACCACCTCTTTCTTGCATCAATGCATAGTGGAGAGCTAGAAGTAGTGGTTGTGGTGGAATGATACGTCCTTGCTATGTCCTTGCATTGCTGTAGGTTCACGTACTGCTGAGAGTGGAAGACCAAGCTGCTTCTACCACCTCTCTCTTGCATCTAGGCATAGTGGAGAGCTAGAAACAGTGGTTGTGGTGGAATGATACGTCCTTGCTATGTCCTTGCTTTGCTGTAGGTTCACGTACTGCTGAGAGTGGAAGACCAAGCTGCTTCTACCACCTCTCTCTTGCATCTAGGCATAGTGGAGAGCTAGAAACAGTGGTTGTGGTGGAATGATACGTCCTTGCTATGTCCTTGCTTTGCTGTAGGTTCACGTACTGCTGAGAGTGGAAGACCAAGCTGCTTCTACCACCTCTCTCTTGCATCTAGGCATAGTGGAGAGCTAGAAACAGTGGTTGTGGTGGATTGATACGTCCTTGCTATGTCATTGCTGTGCTGTAGGTTCACGTACTGCTAAGAGTGGAAGACCAAGCTGCGGTCTACCACCTCTCTCTTGCAGCTAGGCATAGTGGAGAGCTAGAAGCAGTGGTTGTGGTGGAATGATACGTCCTTGCTATGTCCTTGCTTTGCTGTAGGTTCACGTACTGCTGAGAGTGGAAGACCAAGCTGCGGTCTACCACCTCTCTCTTGCAGCTAGGCATAGTGGAGAGCTAGAAGCAGTATTTGTGGTGGAATGATACGTCCTTGATATGTCCTTGCTTTGCTGTAGGTTCACGTACTGCTGAGAGTGGAAGACCAAGCTGCTGTCTACCACCTCCCTCTTGCAGCTAGGCATAGTGGAGAGCTAGAAGCAGTGGTTGTGGTGGAATGATACGTCCTTGCTTTACTGTAACGTTTTCCAAAGCATTGCAGCACTACTTTTGAATTATTTGATTTACTTGTTCACTTAAACTGTGGGTGTGAAAGACCCAAAATATGTCCAAGTTTTAAGTAGAGAGATTTATTACTAAATCTAGTAGGCCTCGTTAAACGAAACCAAATTTACTACGCAAATTTAATAAAATTGACGGAATGAGCTTTAAAATAATTGATTTTATGGATATAAGCAAAGTTCCACACGTTCCTCTATTTGCCAGAAAGAATATATACTTTAAAAATCAGCTGTTATAAATTTAAATAACAAACAAGAGATTTAGTGGAATTATAAATAAGAGATTCTCTTTATTATCAAAGTAATATTTAATGAGTTCAGTGCAACTAAAGTGTTAGCGTGTAATATTCGGAAACTTCGAAACTAAATACAAAGAAAGACAATTCCTTGTAACGATGAGCTGAGAAAATCCTTTCAAACAAAGATATTCATTATATATTCATTTCCTTTTGCAATTTCTTTAAAGTTGAAGAATGTCTACTTTCAATCTACCACTAAATAATTTAATAAAAGGGAGATGTTGATATTGTATTCTATAGAAATCTATGAAACTAGACATTATACTAACATTTTTCAATGTAGTAATCAATTACTGACAATCTCAAATTAAGCATTATTTTTTTCAATTTGAAAAAAACACTACAATAATTCAAAACTAAAATAAACGTTGCTTTTAAGCAATATTTTGTTAATTTAAATTTAAGCATTTAAAAAGAAATATAGGTTTTTCATTCTAATACGGCATAAGATAAAGTGGGTTTCTCTTATTAATCCTTAGCACTCGACTGTCGGGGGTCACCCGGCACGATTTTCAAATGCCTATAAACTCGTCTGCGGCGAAGCCCAAGACATTCAATCTTTTGCTGTTTTGTGCTACACTTTACAAGTGTAATGTGACAATAAAGTGAACTAAGTTGAAAATGTCTAGGAATATGTGAGTCATCACAAAATCTAGTTTGCTGCTACGTTGTAAGCAGCAAGTAGGTTAAAGTTTTGCAGGTTATTTGTTTACTTGTAGTTTACTGTGGCTTCACGTGCAATTAGTGATTCTGAAATTCCTGATCTTTTACTTGATCCTGATTTATTAAAATGTAGTTCAGTTTCATAAACAAAATAATTAAACCCACAGTTATTTGTAAATATAACCAGTTTATGGGGGATGTAGATTTAGCTGTTCACTGTAATGAACCGTACAGTTTCTCGAGACGAACAAATAAATGGCGGAGGAAAATGTTTTTTCTGGCTATTAGATGTAGCTGTAGTAAATAGTTTTATTACCTATAATAATCAAAAAAAGCAAAAGGAGAGAAAATCCTGTTTAACATAAATGTTTTCGCCAAAACTTGGTGAGGTAACTCGTTGGTGATATCAGGAATAACTCGTATAGTAAGAGGGGTCGGCCATCAACTACTGACAAGGAAGAGAGACTGAATTTGAAATTACATTTAATTTATTCCAAAGATAAAAGTAACTCTAAGGATTGTGCAGTTTGCCGTAACAGGAAGATAAAAGGAGGTAGAAGGGAAACAGTTTTTCACTGCAAAACATGCAGCAGAAAACCAGGACTTCATCTGGAAGACTGTTTTCAGAGATATCATACTCTGCAAAACTACAAAAAAGATAATAAAATCATGTACATACAGTATTAGTGAATATAAATAGCTTAGTTTACTAAAATCATGTAAGAGAAAACAAAGTTTTCCATAAAAAATAATGCAACTTACAGGTGAGGAATTTATCTCAATTTAATTACAAGTGGGGAAGCAAAGTATTTTAAAAAAATCCGAGCGCTAAGTGTCAAGTAGAATATTAAGGGTTGAAGTTTTCGAAAGTAAAGTAGTTTTATATTAAGGCACCAACAAAAATAAACAGAAAAAAGTTTCTTTTCATAAAAAATAAGATTCAAAGAAAGAGCATAAGATATATCCAGCCGAAAAATATTTTCTTTTTGAAAATATTACCACTTTTTTGCGTAAAAAAGCCGTAAAATTTATTATATTTTTCTACTCGCAAGTTTTATTACCTAACACAAATTATACTCAATTGAAGCATTGAATGTTTTCACAGTAGAAACTATTCGGTTTGCTGGAGCTATAAAGCTACTCTATTTTGTCACAGGATTATTTTATTAGAGAGCCAATCATGGAGTAACATATATAATATTTATAGCTTTGTGTATTGTTTAAAAGGTAATTTATTCATCTCCATGTCAGTAGAATTTTTATTTGTGCGTATATCCAGATTTGCTCTTTGGTGATCAACCTTTCTACCCTAAATCACTATTTTCCTTCCTTTGCTCAGTAAGTAGCTGTGAGACGAGTGATGAACCTCTCTTGGGAACGACAGGGGCAAATAAAAAGTTGGTGTTTGAAATTACCTGTATGGTTTGAAGTTATTTATTACTATGTCTTTTAATTTTATTACGTCAGAAAAAATATTCATTTTAAAATTTGCAAAATAGAAAACCAAAATATATTAGTAAAATACAAAGTACCCTACATTTTTATTATTCCTTTACATTTTTGCAAAACACTACAGATGTTGTCGACATTATTATATCAAAATGTGTCACAAATGTATAAATATTTAATAAACCAAGTACGTTAATGTTTTAATTCAATTTAATAGTTGTTTAAAGTGTTAAATATATTAAATAATCCATTGTGTTATTCAAAATTCTTGATTAAATTTCCAGATGCGGCCACTAGTGCCCCCTGATAGGTTAATCACATGAATTGAGCCTGTTATTGGAAATTCAAGAAGCGATTGTAAACTATTGTTAGAGATTAAATTGTACTTTATCTCCGGCAAAGTGCGGTTAATTAAATCAGAGATGGCTTTGCGTATGCGCCGCAAGGGAATACTTTGATGTATAAAACATTATTTAACCAGCCCGTAAGTTTAAATTAAATTATGCAATATCGCTTTTCAAAGCCAAATCTCACTTGAATAAACATTAGTTCAATAAACGAGAACGATTCGTCATTAATAATCGTAAAGCATTGTTAATAGTTATTTTGCAAAATTAACATTAAACAATAATATGTAGCGTCAACATACGCTAATAATGCATTTTCTGTTATTATACGTCAAGCTTTATTAATACAAACCGTTTCACTTTCAAGAGTTTGATATAGCGCAATTTATGTTTGTTAAATATTACTAAATACATTTGATTTGTAAATATTTATTTCAACACATAGTATATATTATTCTGTCCTATTAAATACATAGTCTTCAATTGTGGACCCACAACGCCCGTTCTTACATCCCTCTGCAATGTTGTTTTAACCCTAGAGGACTCGCGCGTTGTAATTATTCTCCCAGTGAATTTTCAACAAAGATTATAAAACAGTTGCAAATCCTGAAATTCTTCCACCCCTTACGTACCTTCTAATTGACTAACCCTGTATCTATTTCTGTCCCTACATCACCTAGTTTGACAGTTTTTGTTTACTTATAACGGTTTGGAGTTATTGTTGCAACAGCTTGGAAAGTTTTTACCCCGCGCGAGTCCTCAAGTTACAATATTGGTCCCTCTAAGTGAAGTCTATTTCTATTTATATTTTGCGAGGTTTTATAAGTGAAGTCTATTTCTATTTGTATTTTGCGAAGTTTGTATAAGTGAGGTCTATTTCTATTTGTATTTTGCGAGGTTTTTATAAGTGAAGACAATTTCTATTTGTATTTTACGAAGTTTTTATATGGGAAGATTATATCAAATTGTGTTTTGCAACTTTTTTATCAGATAAATTTATTTTCATTTTTTTGCAAGATTGCTGTTAGTAAATTTTACTATGTTCCGTATTTTGTGTGGAATTTATCACTGAAGTTAATTTTAACTTATAAATTTATAATCTATTTTAAATTATCTACGTATATATTTTGTCATGGCGATAATAGAGAACACAAATTTTATATTTGTAACTTTTCAAGAGAGAGAGACGCAAATCAAACATCTTTTGAAGGAATTAAAGCAGTGTTTGGGGTATTGTATATTTGTGGAGCAATGATGTCTTCGTACAAAAATTCTAAAGGTATATGGACAACAGACAGAACTGGTTTGCATATAGCAAGGTATACAATGTCAAGACACAGATTCTATTTTCTCTTGCAAGGATTACGTTTTGATATACATTGTGTTTGTAAACTATTATTGTATATAACATATTTTGTTTTCATGATAATCGTAACAAAAAACGTTTAATTACAATATAGGCTATAGCTTTATATTTGGCAATATTACAAACAAACATTTTAAATACAGGTGTGATATTTGCCCTAAGAACTTAGACAAAAAACAATAAATGCTGTAAAAGTGTTTGTAAAGACCAATTAGTTGAAGTTAGTGGAGAGTGTTTTAACGTATAAAGAAGGAAATAATATTGCATGAGTTTGTTTATGTCTTTTATAATATAACAAAATATGTTTAAATAATTTTATTTATAAAATTAAAAATTGTACTGATATTGACCTGAAAACTAGTTGGGGTAAAAAATTACCCCGCGCGAGCTCTGGTGTAACGGGTATTAGCGCGAGTCCTCTAGGGTTAAAAAGGTTTCTTATATTTCGTTCCTGCTAAAAAAATATCCATTCCGAAATATTAGGTTATAAATTCTAGATTGAGGGTAAATACAATACAATTTTATATTCATTGTGGATGTTCGGAAAATATACTATGTTATACAACGGTAAGAGTTGAAATAGTGCACTCGAAATCAGACTACACACTAGTTTATTAAAAACAAAACACTAGTTTAATATAATAAACTTAATCACTAACTAATAGCCAAGATCTGATGAAAGCGAAATCGTCTTCGAAACTAGTCTGTTTGTTTTAATATTCTAGTGGGTAGTGAGATTCCGAGTAAAATGTTTTAATTGTTGAGAAACATTGACAACATAAAAACAATGATGACATTTTCCTAGCAATGTGTTTAAAAAATACACGAATCACACTAGAATCAATTTGTTATAGTACGAGAAAACGTATTTCTAGAAAACAGATGATATTTTGGAACATAAATGTTTAAAAAGTTACATATATTTCTGTAAAATCTGAATATTGTCTTTTTCAATCGTAATATTTTCTGATTACTTTATATCAGAAAAAAAAAATCACTGTAATGCGTGTAGTGTCTCCAGCCCCACCCACATTATGTGACACACCTGATAGCATAGCCTGTATGTTTGAAACATGTACATTGTTTTTATACAACCACAACAAAAATCAACGGAAATATATATTAGACAAACTAATTGAGTTAACGTTTTTGGGTTTGAAATTTAAAAGTTTTAAGTACATTATTTTCCATGAAATTTCAAATGATTTCCTTCAGCGTCTGGTCATAATTTTAAGTAAGTATAACGTATTTTATGTTTGAATAACTTTCTAAATTTCTTGGAAGTAAAGGCAAGAAAATCTCTTACAACTTGTTTCCTAAAACACAATTTATAAACTTAAAATATAACACGTTTGCTTTAAATTTGCCTAAATGTTCGCAGAATATAATCGTCACCGCTATAAAAAGGAAGAGATAATTCTAAGACATACAAATAGTAATCATCGATTTCTGCTGAAAATATCTTTTCAAAAATACATTTCTATATCTTCTACAGAAGACATAAGGTGGAAAACACACTTTAATTCAAATGTGTGTTTCATTTAGAAAAACAGCCTATACAAATCCTTTAATCCTACAACGTAGAACGAATGAGAGTCATGGGCAAGTAGAATTTGTTCATGTTCGACCTAATGCGCTTTTGCGTGGAACAATTGCCTGGAATCAGGAGGAAATGGCTGCGATAAGAGTGCATTAGCAATATAAAGGCGGTTCGAACATTACCAGGCAGCTAGGAATGCCGTTTTGCAAATAGAACTACTGGTTGTTATATTCTGATTTTTTAAACAATACATTATCACAATGTTTCCGTTGTTATTGGTTTTGGAAAAGAATTTAGAAAATGTGGCACAAAGAGATTTGAAAATTCAAAGGAATGTCGATTTTACTATTTTTATAAATTATATATATATATATATATATATATATATATATATATATATATATATATATATATATATATAGAGAGAGAGAGAGAGAGAGAGAGAGAGAGAGAGAGAGAGAAATACTAAATATATATTTCTTAAAAATTCTGCACAACAAAAAATATATAAACTTTCATTACTAAACCCTTTATTTCTAATGAAGTGAACAAATTGTTGATATTACTATTCCTGCAACCATTCAGATGAACATTCTCTGTACGTATTGACAAAGCAACATGTTTCATAATGTCCCTAAGACAAATATATCGATTAATAATTTGTACATAAACATTTTATTATGTAATTTACTTATATATAAATTATATATATACATACATACATATTATATATATATAAATATATATATATATACTTATATATATATTTCTATACAAGCATCTAGAGAGCATTTAACGACATGTAGCTTATTTAAGACAGAGATCAGTGTTTCCAAAGTCACAGATTAAGTTTTAGGCTACAGAATTGCGACATTTTTCACGACAAAATTATCCTTATTCCTTGCATAGTCTCTGCCTATAGATCTAGCCATAGACGCAACAATAAACTACAGTTAGTCAAATAAAAAAAAAATAAATAATTGATAGAATCTGCATTTTTTGTTTTGCCAGGATAGAACTGTCACTAGAAAAGCAGAATACTTTATATTAATCTCAAACCTGTATAAAACTTAATAGCAGTAATGTAATGAAGGGTAATATAAAACAGGAGGATTCTTTCATTGAATAGAAAATTCTGCTTTTATTTCCGAAGAATTTGCAGTTTCTTGATCTGTTTAATAAAAAAAAACAAATTTCCAAAGGAAATGAAAAATGTAATTTTGCCCAAGGGAGAGAAACAGACAGAATCTTCTAAACACAAAGAAGATTTAGAAATATCTCATCATCAAAGTGTTTCAGATTAGGTGATTTGATTCTAAATTAAATTTATTTGGCGCTGCCACGACGTGATTAATTATTTGTCTCTCTGTGACTTTCAAGTTAATCAGAACCAAACTCCAGGCGAAACTATCAGATTTATGGTAAAGTGAGGCAAACATACTATTCGGCCGCTCTATTCCCTTAATAACTAGCTACCTCATGTCATGGTAAATGACAAGCTTTACGCTATAGTAACTAACTATTCGTTGTAGTAACTAACTAGCTCTACGATATAATAACTAGCTTTAAACCTCTGTAACTAACTAGCTCTACGCTATAATAACTAACTAGCTCTACGATATAATAATTAGCGTTACCCCATAGCAACTATCTAGCTTTGCGCTATAGTAACTAACTATTCACTGTAGTAACTAACTAGCTCTACGATATAATAACTAGCTTTAAACCTCTGTAACTAACTAGCTCTACGCTATAATAACTAACTAGCTCTACGATATAATAATTAGCGTTACCCCATAGCAACTATCTAGCTTTACGCTATAATAACTAACTATTCACTGTAGTAACTAACTAGCTCTACGATATAATAACTACCTTTACCCCATAGCAACTAACTAGCTTTATGCTATAGTAACTTACTATTCGGTGTTGTAACTAACTAGCTTTACGATATAATAACTAGCTTTACCCCATAGCAACTAACTAGCTTTATGCTATAGTAACTAACTATTCACTGTAGTAACCAACTAGCTTTACGATATAATAACTAGCTTTAACCTATAGCAACTAACTAGGTTTATGCTATAGTAACTTACTATTCGGTGTTGTAACTTACTAGCTTTACGATATAATAACTAGCTTTACCCCATAGCAACTAGCTAGCTTTACGCTATAGTAACTTACTATTCGGTGTTGTAACTAACTAGCTTTACGATATAATAACTAGCTTTACCCCATAGCAACTAACTAGCTTTATGCTATAGTAACTAACTATTCACTGTAGTAACCAACTAGCTTTACGATATAATAACTAGCTTTACCCTATAGCAACTAACTAGCTTTATGCTATAGTAACTTACTATTCGGTGTTGTAACTAACTAGCTTTACGATATAATAACTAGCTTTACCCCATAGCAACTAACTAGCTTTATGCTATAGTAACTAACTATTCACTGTAGTAACCAACTAGCTTTACGATATAATAACTAGCTTTACCCTATAGCAACTAACTAGATTTATGCTATAGTAACTTACTATCCGGTGTTGTAACTTACTAGCTTTACGATATAATAACTAGCTTTACCCCATAGCAACTAACTAGATTTATGCTATAGTAACTTACTATTCGGTGTTGTAACTTACTAGCTTTACGATATAATAACTAGCTTTACCCCATAGCACCCCCATAGCAACTAACTAGATTTATGCTATAGTAACTTACTATTCGGTGTTGTAACTTACTTGCTTTACGATATAATAACTAGCTCTACCCCATAGCAACTAACTAGATTTATGCTATAGTAACTTACTATTCGGTGTTGTAACTAACTAGCTTTACGATATAATAACTAGCTTTAACCCATAGCAACTAACTAGCTTTATGCTATAGTAACTTACTATTCGGTGTTGTAACTAACTACCTTTACGATATAATAACTAGCTTCACCCCATAGCAACTAACTAGCTTTATGCTATAGTAACTAACTATTCACTGTAGTAACCAACTAGCTTTACGATATAATAACTAGCTTTACCCTATAGCAACTAACTAGGTTTATGCTATAGTAACTTACTATTCGGTGTTGTAACTTACTAGCTTTACGATATAATAACTAGCTTTACCCCATAGCACCCCTATAGCAACTAACTAAATTTATGCTATAGTAACTTGCTATTCGGTGTTGTAACTAACTAGCTTTACGATATAATAACTAGCTTTAACCCATAGCAACTAACTAGCTTTATGCTATAGTAATTTACTATTCGGTGTTGTAACTAACTAGCTTTACGATATAATAACTAGCTTTACCCCATAGCAACTAAATAGCTTTATGCTATAGTAACTAACTATTCACTGTAGTAACCAACTAGCTTTACGATATAATAACTAGCTTTACCCTATAGCAACTAACTAGGTTTATGCTATAGTAACTTACTATTCGGTGTTTTAACTAACTAGCTTTACGATATAATAACTAGCTTTACCCCATAGCAACTAACTAGATTTATGCTAGAGTAACTTACTATTCGGTGTTGTAACTAACTAGCTTTACGATATAATACCCAGCTTTACCCCATAGCAACTAACTAGCTTTATGCTATAGTAACTTACTATTCGGTGTTGTAACTAACTAGCTTTACGATATAATAACTAGCTTTACCCCATAGCAACTAACTAGCTTTATGCTATAGTAACTAACTATTCACTGTAGTAACCAACTAGCTTTACGATATAATAACTAGCTTTACCCTATAGCAACTAACTAGGTTTATGCTATAGTAACTTACTATTCGGTGTTGTAACTTACTAGCTTTACGATATAATAACTAGCTTTACCCCATAGCACCCCTATAGCAGCTAACTAGATTTATGCTATAGTAACTTAATATTCGGTGTTGTAACTAACTAGCTTTACGATATAATAACTAGCTTTACTCAATAGCAACTAACTAGCTTTATGCTATAATAACTTACTATTCGGTGTTGTAACTAACTAGCTTTACGATATAATAACTAGCTTTACCCCATAGCAACTAACTAGCTTTATGCTATAGTAACTATTTATTCACTGTAGTAACCAACTAGCTTTACGATATAATAACTAGCTTTACCCTATAGCAACTAACTAGGTTTATGCTATAGTAACTTACTATTCGGTGTTGTAACTTACTAGCTTGACGATATAATAACTAGCTTTACCCCATAGCAACTAACTAGGTTTATGCTATAGTAACTTACTATTCGGTGTTGTAACTAACTAGCTTTACGATATAGTAACTAGCTTTACCCCATGGCAACTATCTAGCCTAACGCTATAGGAACTTACTATTCACTGTAGTAACCAACTAGCTTTACGATATAATAACTAGATTCACCCAATAGTAACTAACTAGCTTTACCCCATAGCAACTAACTAGATTTATGCTATAGTAACTTTCTATTCAGTGTTGTAACTTACTAGCTTTACGATATAATAACTAGCTTTACCCCATAGCAACTATCTAGCCTAACGCTATAGTAACTAACTATTCACTGTAGTAACCAACTAGCTTTACGATATAATAACTAGCTTTACCCTATAGCAACTAACTAGGTTTATGCTATAGTAACTTACTATTCGGTGTTGTAACTTACTAGCTTTACGATATAATAACTAGCTTTACCCCATAGCAACTATCTAGCCTAACGCTATAGTAACTTACTATTCACTGTAGTAACCAACTAGCTTTACGATATAATAACTAGCTTTACCCTATAGCAACTAACTAGATTTATGCTATAGTAACTTACTATTCGGTGTTGTAACTAACTAGCTTTACGATATAATAACTAGATTTACCCAATAGTAACTAACTAGCTTTACCCCAGAGCAACTAACTAGATTTATGCTATAGTAACTTAATACTCGGTGTTGTAACTTACTAGCTTTACGATATAATAACTAGCTTTACCCCATAGCACCCCCATAGCAACTAACTAGATTTATGCTATAGTAACTTACTATTCGGTGTTGTAACTTACTAGCTTTACGATATAATAACTAGCTTTACCCCATAGCAACTAACTAGATTTATGCTATAGTAACTTACTATTCGGTGTTGTAACTAACTAGCTTTACGATATAATAACTAGCTTTAACCCATAGCAACTAACTAGCTTTATGCTATAGTAACTTACTATTCGGTGTTGTAACTAACTAGCTTTACGATATAATAACTAGCTTTACCCCATAGCAATTAACTAGCTTTATGCTATAGTAACTAACTATTCACTGTAGTAACCAACTAGCTTTACGATATAATAACTAGCTTTACCCTATAGCAACTATCTAGCCTAACGCTATAGTAACTTACTATTCACTGTAGTAACCAACTAGCTTTACGATATAATAACTAGCTTTACCCCATAGCAACTAACTAGCTTTATGCTATAGTAACTAACTATTCACTGTAGTAACCAACTAGCTTTACGATATAATAAATAGCTTTACCCTATAGCAACTAACTAGGTTTATGCTATAGTAACTTACTATTCGGTGTTGTAACTTACTAGCTTTACGATATAATAACTAGCTTTACCCCATAGCACCCCTATAGCAACTAACTAGATTTATGCTATAGTAACTTAATATTCGGTGTTGTAACTAACTAGCTTTACGATATAAGAACTAGCTTTACCCCATAGCAACTAACTAGCTTTATGCTATAGTAACTAACTATTCACTGTAGTAACCAACTAGCTTTACGATATAATAAATAGCTTTACCCTATAGCAACTAACTAGGTTTATGCTATAGTAACTTACTATTCGGTGTTGTAACTTACTAGCTTTACGATATAATAACTAGCTTTACCCCATAGCACCCCTATAGCAACTAACTAGATTTATGCTATAGTAACTTAATATTCGGTGTTGTAACTAACTAGCTTTACGATATAATAACTAGCTTTACTCCATAGCAACTAACTAGCTTTATGCTATAGTAACTTACCATTCGATGTTGTAACTAACTAGCTTTACGATATAATAACTAGCTTTACCCCATAGCAACTAACTAGCTTTATGCTATAGTAACTAACTATTCACTGTAGTAACCAACTAGCTTTACGATATAATAACTAGCTTTACCCTATAGCAACTAACTAGGTTTATGCTATAGTAACTTACTATTCGGTGTTGTAACTTACTAGCTTTACGATATAATAACTAGCTTTACCCCATAGCACCCCTATAGCAACTAACTAGATTTATGCTATAGTAACTTACTATTCGGTGTTGTAACTAACTAGCTTTACGATATAATAACTAGCTTTACCCCATAGCAACTAACTAGGTTTATGCTATAGTAACTTACTATTCGGTGTTGTAACTAACTAGCTTTACGATATAATAACTAGCTTTACCCCATAGCAACTATCTAGCCTAACGCTATAGGAACTTACTATTCACTGTAGTAACCAACTAGCTTTACGATATAATAACTAGATTTACCAAATAGTAACTAACTAGCTTTACCCCATAGCAACTAACTAGATTTATGCTATAGTAACTTACTATTCGGTGTTGTAACTTACTAGCTTTACGATATAATAACTAGCTTTACCCCATAGCAACTATCTAGCCTAACGCTATAGTAACTAACTATTCACTGTAGTAACCAACTAGCTTTACGATATAATAACTAGCTTTACCATATAGCAACTAACTAGGTTTATGCTATAGTAACTTACTATTCGTTGTTGTAACTTACTACCTTTACGATATAATAACTAGCTTCACCCCATAGCAACTAACTAGCTTTATGCTATAGTAACTAACTATTCACTGTAGTAACCAACTAGCTTTACGATATAATAACTAGCTTTACCCTATAGCAACTAACTAGGTTTATGCTATAGTAACTTACTATTCGGTGTTGTAACTTACTAGCTTTACGATATAATAACTAGCTTTACCCCATAGCACCCCTATAGCAACTAACTAAATTTATGCTATAGTAACTTGCTATTCGGTGTTGTAACTAACTAGCTTTACGATATAATAACTAGCTTTAACCCATAGCAACTAACTAGCTTTATGCTATAGTAATTTACTATTCGGTGTTGTAACTAACTAGCTTTACGATATAATAACTAGCTTTACCCCATAGCAACTAAATAGCTTTATGCTATAGTAACTAACTATTCACTGTAGTAACCAACTAGCTTTACGATATAATAACTAGCTTTACCCCATAGCAACTAACTAGATTTATGCTAGAGTAACTTACTATTCGGTGTTGTAACTAACTAGCTTTACGATATAATACCCAGCTTTACCCCATAGCAACTAACTAGCTTTATGCTATAGTAACTTACTATTCGGTGTTGTAACGTACTAGCTTTACGATATAATAACTAGCTTTACCCCATAGCACCCCTATAGCAACTAACTAAATTTATGCTATAGTAACTTGCTATTCGGTGTTGTAACTAACTAGCTTTACGATATAATAACTAGCTTTAACCCATAGCAACTAACTAGCTTTATGCTATAGTAATTTACTATTCGGTGTTGTAACTTATTAGCTTTACGATATAATAACTAGCTTTACCCCATAGCAACTAACTAGATTTATGCTATAGTAACTTACTATTCGGTGTTGTAACTAACTAGCTTTACGATATAATAACTAGCTTTACCCCATAGCAACTAACTAGATTTATGCTATAGTAACTTACTATTCAGTGTTGTAACTTACTAGCTTTACGATATAATAACTAGCTTTACCCCATAGCAACTATCTAGCCTAACGCTATAGTAACTAACTATTCACTGTAGTAACCAACTAGCTTTACGATATAATAACTAGCTTTACCCTATAGCAACTAACTAGGTTTATGCTATAGTAACTTACTATTCGGTGTTGTAACTTACTAGCTTTACGATATAATAACTAGCTTTACCCCATAGCAACTATCTAGCCTAACGCTATAGTAACTTACTATTCACTGTAGTAACCAACTAGCTTTACGATATAATAACTAGCTTTACCCTATAGCAACTAACTAGATTTATGCTATAGTAACTTACTATTCGGTGTTGTAACTAACTAGCTTTACGATATAATAACTAGATTTACCCAATAGTAACTAACTAGCTTTACCCCATAGCAACTAACTAGATTTATGCTATAGTAACTTAATACTCGGTGTTGTAACTTACTAGCTTTACGATATAATAACTAGCTTTACCCCATAGCACCCCCATAGCAACTAACTAGATTTATGCTATAGTAACTTACTATTCGGTGTTGTAACTTACTAGCTTTACGATATAATAACTAGCTTTACCCCATAGCAACTAACTAGATTTATGCTATAGTAACTTACTATTCGGTGTTGTAACTAACTAGCTTTACGATATAATAACTAGCTTTAACCCATAGCAACTAACTAGCTTTATGCTATAGTAACTTACTATTCGGTGTTGTAACTAACTAGCTTTACGATATAATAACTAGCTTTACCCCATAGCAATTAACTAGCTTTATGCTATAGTAACTAACTATTCACTGTAGTAACCAACTAGCTTTACGATATAATAACTAGCTTTACCCTATAGCAACTATCTAGCCTAACGCTATAGTAACTTACTAATCACTGTAGTAACCAACTAGCTTTACGATATAATAACTAGCTTTACCCTATAGCAACTAACTAGATTTATGCTATAGTAACTTACTATTCGGTGTTGTAACTAACTAGCTTTACGATATAATGACTAGCTTTAACCCATAGCAACTAACTAGCTTTATGCTATAGTAACTTACTATTCGGTGTTGTAACTAACTAGCTTTACGATATAATAACTAGCTTTACCCCATAGCAACTAACTAGCTTTATGCTATAGTAACTAACTATTCACTGTAGTAACCAACTAGCTTTACGATATATTAAATAGCTTTACCCTATAGCAACTAACTAGGTTTATGCTATAGTAACTTACTATTCGGTGTTGTAACTTACTAGCTTTACGATATAATAACTAGCTTTACCCCATAGCACCCCTATAGCAACTAACTAGATTTATGCTATAGTAACTTAATATTCGGTGTTGTAACTAACTAGCTTTACGATATAATAACTAGCTTTACTCCATAGCAACTAACTAGCTTTATGCTATAGTAACTTACTATTCGATGTTGTAACTAACTAGCTTTACGATATAATAACTAGCTTCACCCCATAGCAACTAACTAGCTTTATGCTATAGTAACTAACTATTCACTGTAGTAACCAACTAGCTTTACGATATTATAACTAGCTTTACCCTATAGCAACTAACTAGGTTTATGCTATAGTAACTTACTATTCGGTGTTGTAACTTACTAGCTTTACGATATAATAACTAGCTTTACCCCATAGCACCCCTATAGCAACTAACTAGATTTATGCTATAGTAACTTACTATTCGGTGTTGTAACTAACTAGCTTTACGATATAATAACTAGCTTTACCCCATAGCAACTAACTAGGTTTATGCTATAGTAACTTACTATTCGGTGTTGTAACTAACTAGCTTTACGATATAATAACTAGCTTTACCCCATAGCAACTATCTAGCCTAACGCTATAGGAACTTACTATTCACTGTAGTAACCAACTAGCTTTACGATATAATAACTAGATTTACCAAATAGTAACTAACTAGCTTTACCCCATAGCAACTAACTAGATTTATGCTATAGTAACTTACTATTCGGTGTTGTAACTTACTAGCTTTACGATATAATAACTAGCTTTACCCCATAGCAACTATCTAGCCTAACGCTATAGTAACTAACTATTCACTGTAGTAACCAACTAGCTTTACGATATAATAACTAGCTTTACCATATAGCAACTAACTAGGTTTATGCTATAGTAACTTACTATTCGGTGTTGTAACTTACTATTCGGTGTTGTAACTTACTAGCTTTACGATATAATAACTAGCTTTACCCCATAGCAACTATCTAGCCTAACGCTATAGTAACTTACTATTCACTGTAGTAACCAACTAGCTTTACGATATAATAACTAGCTTTACCCTATAGCAACTAACTAGATTTATGCTATAGTAACTTACTACTCGGTGTTGTAACTTACTAGCTTTACGATATAATAACTAGCTTTACCCCATAGCACCCCCATAGCAACTAACTAGATTTATGCTATAGTAACTTACTATTCGGTGTTGTAACTTACTAGCTTTACGATATAATAACTAGCTTTACCCCATAGAAACTAACTAGCTTTATGCTATAGTAACTTACTATTCGATGTTGTAACTAACTAGCTTTACGATATAATAACTAGCTTTACCCCATAGCAACTAACTAGCTTTATGCTATAGTAACTAACTATTCACTGTAGTAACCAACTAGCTTTACGATATAATAACTAGCTTTACCCTATAGCAACTAACTAGGTTTATGCTATAGTAACTTACTATTCGGTGTTGTAACTTACTAGCTTTACGATATAATAACTAGCTTTACCCCATAGCACCCCTATAGCAACTAACTAGATTTATGCTATAGTAACTTACTATTCGGTGTTGTAACTAACTAGCTTTACGATATAATAACTAGCTTTACCCCATAGAAACTAACTAGCTTTATGCTATAGTAACTTACTATTCGATGTTGTAACTAACTAGCTTTACGATATAATAACTAGCTTTACCCCATAGCAACTAACTAGCTTTATGCTATAGTAACTAACTATTCACTGTAGTAACCAACTAGCTTTACGATATAATAACTAGCTTTACCCTATAGCAACTAACTAGGTTTATGCTATAGTAACTTACTATTCGGTGTTGTAACTTACTAGCTTTACGATATAATAACTAGCTTTACCCCATAGCACCCCTATAGCAACTAACTAGATTTATGCTATAGTAACTTACTATTCGGTGTTGTAACTAACTAGCTTTACGATATAATAACTAGCTTTACCCCATAGCAACTAACTAGGTTTATGCTATAGTAACTTACTATTCGGTGTTGTAACTAACTAGCTTTACGATATAATAACTAGCTTTACCCCATAGCAACTATCTAGCCTAACGCTATAGGAACTTACTATTCACTGTAGTAACCAACTAGCTTTACGATATAATAACTAGATTTACCAAATAGTAACTAACTAGCTTTACCCCATAGCAACTAACTAGATTTATGCTATAGTAACTTACTATTCGGTGTTGTAACTTACTAGCTTTACGATATAATAACTAGCTTTACCCCATAGCAACTATCTAGCCTAACGCTATAGTAACTAACTATTCACTGTAGTAACCAACTAGCTTTACGATATAATAACTAGCTTTACCATATAGCAACTAACTAGGTTTATGCTATAGTAACTTACTATTCGGTGTTGTAACTTACTATTCGGTGTTGTAACTTACTAGCTTTACGATATAATAACTAGCTTTACCCCATAGCAACTATCTAGCCTAACGCTATAGCAACTTACTATTCACTGTAGTAACCAACTAGCTTTACGATATAATAACTAGCTTTACCCTATAGCAACTAACTAGATTTATGCTATAGTAACTTACTATTCGGTGTTGTAACTAACTAGCTTTACGATATAATAACTAGATTTACCCAATAGTAACTAACTAGCTTTACCCCATAGCAACTAACTAGATTTATGCTATAGTAACTTACTACTCGGTGTTGTAACTTACTAGCTTTACGAAATAATAACTAGTTTTACCCCATAGCAACTAACTAGATTTATGCTATAGTAACTTACTATTCGGTGTTGTAACTAATTAGCTTTACGATATAATAACTAGCTTTACCCCATAGCAACTAACTAGCTTTATGCTATAGTAACTAACTATTCACTGTAGTAACCAACTAGCTTTACGATATAATAACTAGCTTTACCCTATAGCAACTAACTAGGTTTATGCTATAGTAACTAACTATTCACTGTAGTAACCAACTAGCTTTACGATATAATAACTAGCTTTACCCTAAAGCAACTAACTAGGTTTATGCTATAGTAACTTACTATTCGGTGTTGTAACTTACTAGCTTTACGATATAATAACTAGCTTTACCCCATAGCACCCCTATAGCAACTAACTAGATTTATGCTATAGTAACATACTATTCGGTGTTGTAACTAACTAGCTTTACGATATAATAACTAGCTTTACCCCGTAGCAACTAACTAGATTCATGCTATAGTAACTTACTATTCGGTGTTGTAACTTACTAGCTTTACCCTATAGCAACTAACTAGGTTTATGCTATAGTAACTAACTATTCACTGTAGTAACCAACTAGCTTTACGATATAATAACTAGCTTTACCCTATAGCAACTAACTAGGTTTATGCTATAGTAACTTACTATTCGGTGTTGTAACTTATTAGCTTTACGATATAATAACTAGCTCTACCCCATAGCACCCCTATAGCAACTAACTAGATTTATGCTATAGTAACTTACTATTCGGTGTTGTAACTAACTAGCTTTACGATATAATAACTAGCTTTACCCCATAGCAACTAACTAGATATATGCTATAGTAATTTACTATTCGGTGTTGTAACTTATTAGCTTTACGATATAATAACTAGCTTTTCCCCATAGCACCCCTATAGCAACTAACTAGATTTATGCTATAGTAACTTACTATTCGGTGTTGTAATTTACTAGCTTTACGATATAATAACTAGCTTTACCCCATAGCAACTAACTAGATTTATGCTATAGTAACTTACTATTCGGTGTTGTAACTTATTAGCTTTACGATATAATAACTAGCTTTACCCCATAGCAACTAACTAGATTTATGCTATAGTAACTTACTATTCGGTGTTGTAACTAACTAGCTTTACGATATAATAACTAGCTTTACCCCATAGCAACTAACTAGCTTTAGGCTATAGTAACTAACTATTCACTGTAGTAACCAACTAGCTTTACGATATAATAACTAGCTTTACCCTATAGCAACTACCTAGGTTTATGCTATAGTAAATTACTATTCGGTGTTGTAACTTACTAGCTTTACGATATAATAACTAGCTTTACCCCATAGCACCCCTATAGCAACTAACTAGATTTATGCTATAGTAACTTACTATTCGGTGTTGTAACTAACTAGCTTTACGATATAATAACTAGCTTTATCCCATAGCAACTAACTAGCTATATGCTATAGTAACTTACTATTCGGTGTTGTAACTAACTAGCTTTTCGATATAATAACTAGCTTTATCCCATAGTAACTAACTAGCTTTACGATATAATAACTAGCTTTACCTCATAGCAACTAACTAGCTTTACCACATAGCAACTATCTAGCTTTATGCTATAGTAACTTACTATTCGGTGGTGTAACTAACTAGCTTTACGATATAGTAACTAGCATTACTCCAAAGCAACCATCTAGCTTTATGCAATAGTAACTAACTATTCACTGTAGTAACTAACTAGCTTTACGATATAAAAACTAGCTTTACCCCATAGCAACTAACTAAATTTATGCTATAGTAACTTACTATTCGGTGTAGTAACTAACTAGCTTTACGATATAATAACTAGCTTTACCCCATAGCAACTAACTAGCTTTATGCTATAGTAACTCAATATTCGGTGTTGTAACTAACTTGCTTTACGATATAATAACTAGCTTTACCCCGTAGCAACTAACTAGTTTTATGCTATTGATACTTACTATTCGGTGTAGTAACTAACTAGCTTTACGATATAATAACTAGCTTTACCCCATAGCAACTAACTAGCTTTATGCTATAGTAACTCAATATTCGGTGTTGTAACTAACTTGCTTTACGATATAATAACTAGCTTTACCCCGTAGCAACTAACTAGTTTTATGCTATTGATACTTACTATTCACTGTAGTAACTAACTAGCTTTACGATATAATAACTAGCTTTACCCCATAGCAACTAACTAGCTTTATGCTATAGTAACTCACTATTCGGTGTTGTAACTAACTTGCTTTACGATATAATAACTAGCTTTACCCCATAGCATCTAACTAGATTTATGCTATAGTAACTTACTATTCGGTGTTGTAACTAACTAGCTTTACGATATAATAACTAGCTTTACCCCGTAGCAACTAACTAGCTTTATGCTATAGTAACTAACTATTCGGTGTTGTAACTAACTAGCTTTACGATATAATAACTAGCTTTACCCCATAGCAACTAACTAGATATATGCTATAGTAACTTACTATTCGGTGTTGTAACTAACTAGCTTTACGATATAATAACTAGATTTACCCCATAGCAACTAACTAGATATATGCTATAGTAACTTACTATTCGGTGTTGTAACTAACTAGCTTTACGATATAATAACTAGCTTTACCCCATAGCAACTAACTAGCTTTATGCTATAGTAACTTACAATTCGGTGTTTAACTAACTAGCTTTAAGATATAATAACTAGCTTTACCCCATAGCAACTAACTAGATTTATGCTATAGTAACTCACTATTCGGTGTTGTAACTAACTTGCTTTACGATATAATAACTAGCTTTACCCCATAGCAACTAACTAGCTTTATGCTATAGTAACTTACTATTCGGTGTTGTAACTAACTAGCTTTACGATATAATAACTAGCTTTACCCCATAGCAACTAACTAGCTTTATGCTATAGTAACTAACTATTCGGTGTTGTAACTAACTAGCTTGACGATATAATAACTAGCTTTACCCCATAGCAACTAACTAGATATATGCTATAGTAACTTACTATTCGGTGTTGTAACTAACTAGCTTTACGATATAATAACTAGATTTACCAAAATAGCAACTAACTAGATATATGCTATAGTAACTTACTATTCGGTGTTGTAAATAACATGCTTTACGATATAATAACTAGCGCTACCCCATAGCAACTAACTAGTTTTATGCTATTGTTACTTACTATTCGGTGTTGTAACTAACTAGCTTTACCCCATAGCAACTAACTAGCTTTACGCTATAGTAACTTAGTATTCGGTGTTGTAACTAACTAGCTTTACGATATAATAACTAGCTTTACCCCATAGCAACTAACTAGATTTATGCTATAGTAACTTACTATTCGGTGTTGTATCTAACTAGCTTTACGATATAATAACTAGCTTTAACCCATAGCAACTAACTAGATTTATTCTATAGTAACTTACTATTCGGTGTTGTATCTAACTAGCTTTACGATATAATGACTAGCTTTACCCCATAGCACCCCCATAGCAACTAACTAGATTTATGCTATAGTAACTTACTATTCGGTGTTGTAACTAACTAGCTTTACGATATAATAACTAGCTTTAACCCATAGCAACTAACTAGATTTATGCTATAGTAACTTACTATTCGGTGTTGTAACTAACTAGCTTTACGATATAATAACTAGATTTACCCCATAGCAACTAACTAGCTTTATGCTATAGTAACTTACTATTCGGTGTTGTAACTAACTAGCTTTACGATATAATAACTAGCTTTACCCCATAGCAACTAACTAGCATTATGCTATAGTAACTTACTATTCGGTGTTGTAACTAACTAGCTTTACGATATAATAACTAGCTTCACCCCATAGCAACTAACTAGCTTTATGCTATAGTAACTAACTATTCGGTGTTGTAACTAACTAGCTTTACGATATAATAACTAGCTTTACCCCATAGCAACTAACTAGTTTTATGCTATTGTTACTTACTATTCGGTGTTGTAACTTATTAGCTTTACGATATAATAACTAGCTTTACCCCGTAGGAACTAACTAGATTTATGCTATAGTAACTCACTATTCGGTGTTGTAACTAACTAGCTTTACCCCATAGCAACTAACTAGATTTATGCTATAGTAACTTAATATTCGGTGTTGTAACTAACTAGCTTTACGATATAATAACTAGCTTTACCCCATAGCAAATAACTAGATTTATGCTATAGTAACTTACTATTCGGTGTTGTAACTAACTTGCTTTATGATATAATAACTAGCTTTACCCCATAGCAACTAACTAGTTTTATGCTATTGTTACTCACTATTCGGTGTTGTAACTAACTAGCTTCACCCTATAGCAACTAACTAGCTTTACGCTATAGTAACTTAGTATTCGGTGTTGTAACTAACTAGCTTTACGATATAATAACTAGCTTTACCCCATAGCAACTAACTAGATTTATGCTATAGTAACTTACTATTCGGTGTTGTATCTAACTAGCTTTACGATATAATAACTAGCTTTAACCCATAGCAACTAACTAGATTTATGCTATAGTAACTTACTATTCGGTGTTGTATCTAACTAGCTTTACGATATAATGACTAGCTTTACCCCATAGCACCCCCATAGCAACTAACTAGATTTATGCTATAGTAACTTACTATTCGGTGTTGTAACTAACTAGCTTTACGATATAATAAATAGCTTTAACCCATAGCAACTAACTAGATTTATGCTATAGTAACTTACTATTCGGTGTTGTAACTAACTAGCTTTACCCCATAGCAACTAACTAGATATATGCTATAGTAACTTACTATTCGGTGTTGTAACTAACTAGCTTTACGATATAATAACTAGATTTACCCCATAGCAACTAACTAGATATATGCTATAGTAACTTACTATTCGGTGTTGTAAATAACGTGCTTTACGATATAATAACTAGCTTTACCCCATAGCAACTAACTAGTTTTATGCTATTGTTACTTACTATTCGGTGTTGTAACTAACTAGATTTACGATATAATAACTAGCTTTACCCCATAGCAACTAACTAGATATATGCTATAGTAACTTACTATTCGGTGTTGTAACTAACTTGCTTTACGATATAATAACTAGCTTTACCCCATAGCAACTAACTAGCTTTATGCTATAGTAACTTACTATTCGGTGTTGTAACTAACTAGCTTTACGATATAATAACTAGCTTTACCCCATAGCAACTAACTAGCTGTATGCTATAGTAACTAACTATTCGGTGTTGTAACTAACTAGATTTACGATATAATAACTAGCTTTACCCCATAGCAACTAACTAGATATATGCTATAGTAACTTACTATTCGGTGTTGTAACTAACTAGCTTTACGATATAATAACTAGATTTACCCCATAGCAACTAACTAGATATATGCTATAGTAACTTACTATTCGGTGTTGTAAATAACTTGCTTTACGATATAATAACTAGCTTTACCCCATAGCAACTAACTAGTTTTATGCTATTGTTACTTACTATTCGGTGTTGTAACTAACTAGCTTTACCCCATAGCAACTAACTAGCTTTACGCTATAGTAACTTAGTATTCGGTGTTGTAACTAACTAGCTTTACGATATAATAACTAGCTTTACTCCAAAGCAACTATCTAGTTTTACGCCATAGTAACTAACTATTCACTGTAGTAACTAACTAGCTCTACTATATAATAACTAGCTTTACCCTATAGCAACTAACTAGCTTTATGCTATAGTAATTTAGAATTCGGTGTTGTAACTAACTAGCTTTACGATATAATAACTAGCTTTACTCCAAAGCAACTATCTAGCTTTACGCTATAGTAACTAACTATTCACTGTAGTAACTAACTAGCTTTGCGCTATAGTAACTAGCTTTACCCCATAGCAACTAACTAGTTTTATGCTATAGTAACTTACTATTCGGTGTTGTAACTAACTAGCTTTACGATATAGTATCTAGCTTTATCCCATAGCAACTAACTAGCTTTATGCTATAGTAACTTACTATCCGGTGTTGTAACTAACTAGCTTTACGATATAAAAACTAGTTTTACCCCATAGCAACTAACTAGCTTTATGCTATAGAACTTACTATTCGGTGTTGTAACTAACTAGCTTTACGATATAAAATCTAGTTTTACTCCATAGTAACTAACTAGCTTTGCGCTATAGTAACTAGCTTTACCCCATAGCAACTAACTAACTTTATGCTATAGTAACTTACTATTCGGTGTTGTAACTAAATAGCTTTGTGCTATAGTAACTAGCTTTATCCCATAGCAACTAACTAGCTTTATGCAATAGTAACTTACTATTCGGTGTTGTAACTAACTAGCTTTACGATATAAAAACTAGTTTTACCCCATAGAAACTAACTAGCTTTATGCTATAGTAACTTACTATTCGGTGTTGTAACTAACTAGCTTTACGATATAAAAACTAGTTTTACTCCATAGTAACTAACTAGCTTTGCGCTATAGTAACTAGCTTTACCCCATAGCAACTAACTAGCTTTATGCTATAGTAACTTACTATTCGGTGTTGTAACTAACTAGCTTTACGATATAAAAACTAGTTTTACTCCATAGTAACTAACTAGCTTTGCGCTATAGTAACTAGCTTTACCCCATAGCAACTAACTAGCTTTATGCTATAGTAACTTACTATTCGGTGTTGTAACTAACTAGCTTTACGATATAAAAACTAGTTTTACTCCATAGTAACTAACTAGCTTTAAGATATAATAACTAGCTTTACCCCATAGCAACTAACTAGCTTTATGCTATAGTAACTTACTATTCGGTGTTGTAACTAACTAGCTTTACGATATAAAAACTAGTTTTACCCCATAGCAACTAACTAGCTTTATGCTATAGTAACTTACTATTCGGTGTTGTAACTAACTAGCTTTACGATATAAAAACTAGTTTTACTCCATAGTAACTAACTAGCTTTGCGCTATAGTAACTAGCTTTACCCCACAGCAACTAACTAGTTTTATGCTATTGTTACTTACTATTCGGTGTTGTAACTAACTAGCTTTACCCCATAGCAACTAACTAGCTTTACGCTATAGTAACTTAGTATTCGGTGTTGTAACTAACTAGCTTTACGATATAATAACTAGCTTTACCCCATAGCAACTAACTAGCTTTATGCTATAGTAACTAACTATTCGGTGTTGTAACTAACTAGCTTTACGATATAATAACTAGCTTTACCCCATAGCAACTAACTAGATATATGCTATAGTAACTTACTATTCGGTGTTGTAACTAACTAGCTTTACGATATAATAACTAGATTTACTCCATAGCAACTAACTAGATATAAGCTATAGTAACTTACTATTCGGTGTTGTAACTAACTAGCTTTACGATATAATAACTAGCTTTACCCCATAGCAACTAACTAGCTTTATGCTATAGTAACTTACAATTCGGTGTCTAACTAACTAGCTTTAAGATATAATAACTAGCTTTACCCCATAGCAACTAACTACATTTATGCTATAGTAATTTACTATTCGGTGTTGTAACTAACTAGCTTTACGATATAGTAACTAGCTTTACCCCATAGCAACTAACTAGATTTATGCTATAGTAACTTACTAATCGGTGTTGTAACTAACTAGCTTTACGATATAATAACTAGCTTTACCCCATAGCAACTAACTAGATTTATGCTATAGTAACTCACTATTCGGTGTTGTAACTAACTTGCTTTACGATATAATAACTAGCTTTACCCCATAGCAACTAACTAGCTTTATGCTATAGTAACTTACTATTCGGTGTTGTAACTAACTAGCTTTACGATATAATAACTAGCTTTACCCCATAGCAACTAACTAGCTTTATGCTATAGTAACTAACTATTCGGTGTTTTAACTAACTAGCTTGACGATATAATAACTAGCTTTACCCCATAGCAACTAACTAGATATATGCTATAGTAACTTACTATTCGGTGTTGTAACTAACTAGCTTTACGATATAATAACTAGATTTACCCCATAGTAACTAACTAGATATATGCTATAGTAACTTACTATTCGGTGTTGTAAATAACTTGCTTTACGATATAATAACTAGCTTTACCCCATAGCAACTAACTAGTTTTATGCTATTGTTACTTACTATTCGGTGTTGTAACTAACTAGCTTTACCCCGTAGCAACTAAGTAGCTTTACGCTATAGTAACTTAGTATTCGGTGTTGTAACTAACTAGCTTTACGATATAATAACTAGCTTTACCCCATAGCAACTAACTAGATTTATGCTATATTAACTTACTATTCGGTGTTGCAACTAACTAGCTTTACGATATAATAACTAGATTTACCCCATAGCAACTAACTAGCTTTATGCTATAGTAACTTACTATTCGGTGTTGTAACTAACTAGCTTTACGATATAATAACTAGCTTTACCCCATAGCAACTAACTAGCTTTATGCTATAGTAACTTACTATTCGGTGTTGTAACTAACTAGCTTTACGATATAATAACTAGCTTTACCCCATAGCAACTAACTAGCTTTATGCTATAGTAACTAACTATTCGGTGTTGTAACTAACTAGCTTTACGATATAATAACTAGCTTTACCCCATAGCAACTAACTAGATTTATGCTATAGTAACTCACTATTCGGTGTTGTAACTAACTAGCTTTACGATATAATAACTAGCTTTACCCCGTAGCAACTAACTAGATTTATGCTATAGTAACTCACTATTCGGTGTTGTAACAAACTAGCTTTACGATATAATAACTAGCTTTACCCCATAGCAACTAACTAGATTTATGCTATAGTAACTTAATATTCGGTGTTGTAACTAACTAGCTTTACGATATAATAACTAGCTTTACCCCATAGCAACTAACTAGCTTTATGCTATAGTAACTTACTATTCGGTGTTGTAACTAACTAGCTTTACGATATTATAACTAGCTTTACCCCATAGCAACTAACTAGCTTTATGCTATAGTAACTAACTATTCGGTGTTGTAACTAACTAGCTTTACGATATAATAACTAGCTTTACCCCATAGCAACTAACTAGATATATGCTATAGTAACTTACTATTCGGTGTTGTAACTAACTAGTTTTACGATATAATAACTAGATTTACCCCATAGCAACTAACTAGATATAAGCTATAGTAACTTTCTAATCGGTGTTGTAACTAACTAGCTTTACGATATAATAACTAGCTTTACCCCATAGCAACTAACTAGCTTTATGCTATAGTAACTTACAATTCGGTGTTTAACTAACTAGCTTTAAGATATAATAACTAGCTTTACCCCATAGCAACTAACTAGATATATGCTATAGTAACTTACTATTCGGTGTTGTAACTAACTAGCTTTACGATATAATAACTAGATTTACCCCATAGCAACTAACTAGATATATGCTATAGTAACTTACTATTCGGTGTTGTAAATAACTTGCTTTACGATATAATAACTAGCTTTACCCCATAGCAACTAACTAGTTTAATGCTATTGTTACTTACTATTCGGTGTTGTAACTAACTAGCTTTACCCCATAGCAACTAACTAGCTTTACGCTATAGTAACTTAGTATTCGGTGTTGTAACTAACTAGCTTTACGATATAATAACTAGCTTTACCCCATAGCAACTAACTAGATTTATGCTATATTAACTTACTATTCGGTGTTGCAACTAACTAGCTTTACGATATAATAACTAGATTTACCCCATAGCAACTAACTAGCTTTATGCTATAGTAACTTACTATTCGGTGTTGTAACTAACTAGCTTTACGATATAATAACTAGCTTTACCCCATAGCAACTAACTAGCTTTATGCTATAGTAACTTACTATTCGGTGTTGTAACTAACTAGCTTTACGATATAATAACTAGCTTTACCCCATAGCAACTAACTAGCTTTATGCTATAGTAACTAACTATTCGGTGTTGTAACTAACTAGCTTTACGATATAATAACTAGCTTTACCCCATAGCAACTAACTAGATTTATGCTATAGTAACTCACTATTCGGTGTTGTAACTAACTAGCTTTACGATATAATAACTAGCTTTACCCCGTAGCAACTAACTAGATTTATGCTATAGTAACTCACTATTCGGTGTTGTAACAAACTAGCTTTACGATATAATAACTAGCTTTACCCCATAGCAACTAACTAGATTTATGCTATAGTAACTTAATATTCGGTGTTGTAACTAACTAGCTTTACGATATAATAACTAGCTTTACCCCATAGCAACTAACTAGCTTTATGCTATAGTAACTTACTATTCGGTGTTGTAACTAACTAGCTTTACGATATTATAACTAGCTTTACCCCATAGCAACTAACTAGCTTTATGCTATAGTAACTAACTATTCGGTGTTGTAACTAACTAGCTTTACGATATAATAACTAGCTTTACCCCATAGCAACTAACTAGATATATGCTATAGTAACTTACTATTCGGTGTTGTAACTAACTAGCTTTACGATATAATAACTAGATTTACCCCATAGCAACTAACTAGATATAAGCTATAGTAACTTACTAATCGGTGTTGTAACTAACTAGCTTTACGATATAATAACTAGCTTTACCCCATAGCAACTAACTAGCTTTATGCTATAGTAACTTACAATTCGGTGTTTAACTAACTAGCTTTAAGATATAATAACTAGCTTTACCCCATAGCAACTAACTAGATTTATGCTATAGTAATTTACTATTCGGTGTTGTAACTAACTAGCTTTACGATATAGTAACTAGCTTTACCCCATAGCAACTAACTAGATTTATGCTATAGTAACTTACTATTCGGTGTTGTAACTAACTAGCTTTACGATATAATAACTAGCTTTACCCCATAGCAACTAACTAGATTTATGCTATAGTAACTCACTATTCGGTGTTGTAACTAACTTGCTTTACGATATAATAACTAGCTTTACCCCATAGCAACTAACTAGCTTTATGCTATAGTAACTTACTATTCGGTGTTGTAACTAACTAGCTTTACGATATAATAACTAGCTTTACCCCATAGCAACTAACTAGCTTTATGCTATAGTAACTAACTATTCGGTGTTGTAACTAACTAGCTTGACGATATAATAACTAGCTTTACCCCATAGCAACTAACTAGATATATGCTATAGTAACTTACTATTCGGTGTTGTAACTAACTAGCTTTACGATATAATAACTAGATTTACCCCATAGTAACTAACTAGATATATGCTATAGTAACTTACTATTCGGTGTTGTAAATAACTTGCTTTACGATATCATAACTAGCTTTACCCCATAGCAACTAACTAGATTTATGCTATAGTAACTTAATATTCGGTGTTGTAACTAACTAGCTTTACGATATAATAACTAGCTTTACCCCATAGCAACTAACTAGCTTTATGCTATAGTATCTTACTATTCGGTGTTGTAACTAACTAGCTTTACGATATTATAACTAGCTTTACCCCATAGCAACTAACTAGCTTTATGCTATAGTAACTAACTATTCGGTGTTGTAACTAACTAGCTTTACGATATAATAACTAGCTTTACCCCATAGCAACTAACTAGATATATGCTATAGTAACTTACTATTCGGTGTTGTAACTAACTAGCTTTACGATATAATAACTAGATTTACCCCATAGCAACTAACTAGATATATGCTATAGTAACTTACTATTCGGTGTTGTAACTAACTAGCTTTACGATATAATAACTAGCTTTACCCCATAGCAACTAACTAGCTTTATGCTATAGTAACTTACAATTCGGTGTTTAACTAACTAGCTTTAAGATATAATAACTAGCTTTACCCCATAGCAACTAACTAGATTTATGCTATAGTAACTCACTATTCGGTGTTGTAACTAACTTGCTTTACGATATAATAACTAGCTTTACCCCATAGCAACTAACTAGCTTTATGCTATAGTAACTTACTATTCGGTGTTGTAACTAACTAGCTTTACGATATAATAACTAGCTTTACCCCATAGCAACTAACTAGCTTTATGCTATAGTAACTAACTATTCGGTGTTGTAACTAAATAGCTTGACGATATAATAACTAGCTTTACCCCATAGCAACTAACTAGATATATGCTATAGTAACTTACTATTCGGTGTTGTAACTAACTAGCTTTACGATATAATAACTAGATTTACCAAAATAGCAACTAACTAGATATATGCTATAGTAACTTACTATTCGGTGTTGTAAATAACATGCTTTACGATATAATAACTAGCGCTACCCCATAGCAACTAACTAGTTTTATGCTATTGTTACTTACTATTCGGTGTTGTAACTAACTAGCTTTACCCCATAGCAACTAACTAGCTTTACGCTATAGTAACTTAGTATTCGGTGTTGTAACTAACTAGCTTTACGATATAATAACTAGCTTTAACCCATAGCACCCCCATAGCAACTAACTAGATTTATGCTATAGTAACTTACTATTCGGTGTTGTAACTAACTAGCTTTACGATATAATAACTAGCTTTAACCCATAGCAACTAACTAGATTTATGCTATAGTAACTTACTATTCGGTGTTGTAACTAACTAGCTTTACGATATAATAACTAGATTTACCCCATAGCAACTAACTAGCTTTATGCTATAGTAACTTACTATTCGGTGTTGTAACTAACTAGCTTTACGATATAATAACTAGCTTTACCCCATAGCAACTAACTAGCATTATGCTATAGTAACTTACTATTCGGTGTTGTAACTAACTAGCTTTACGATATAATAACTAGCTTCACCCCATAGCAACTAACTAGCTTTATGCTATAGTAACTAACTATTCGGTGTTGTAACTAACTAGCTTTACGATATAATAACTAGCTTTACCCCATAGCAACTAACTAGTTTTATGCTATTGTTACTTACTATTCGGTGTTGTAACTTATTAGCTTTACGATATAATAACTAGCTTTACCCCGTAGGAACTAACTAGATTTATGCTATAGTAACTCACTATTCGGTGTTGTAACTAACTAGCTTTACCCCATAGCAACTAACTAGATTTATGCTATAGTAACTTAATATTCGGTGTTGTAACTAACTAGCTTTACGATATAATAACTAGCTTTACCCCATAGCAAATAACTAGATTTATGCTATAGTAACTTACTATTCGGTGTTGTAACTAACTTGCTTTATGATATAATAACTAGCTTTACCCCATAGCAACTAACTAGTTTTATGCTATTGTTACTCACTATTCGGTGTTGTAACTAACTAGCTTCACCCCATAGCAACTAACTAGCTTTACGCTATAGTAACTTAGTATTCGGTGTTGTAACTAACTAGCTTTACGATATAATAACTAGCTTTACCCCATAGCAACTAACTAGATTTATGCTATAGTAACTTACTATTCGGTGTTGTATCTAACTAGCTTTACGATATAATAACTAGCTTTAACCCATAGCAACTAACTAGATTTATGCTATAGTAACTTACTATTCGGTGTTGTATCTAACTAGCTTTACGATATAATGACTAGCTTTACCCCATAGCACCCCCATAGCAACTAACTAGATTTATGCTATAGTAACTTACTATTCGGTGTTGTAACTAACTAGCTTTACGATATAATAAATAGCTTTAACCCATAGCAACTAACTAGATTTATGCTATAGTAACTTACTATTCGGTGTTGTAACTAACTAGCTTTACCCCATAGCAACTAACTAGATATATGCTATAGTAACTTACTATTCGTTGTTGTAACTAACTAGCTTTACGATATAATAACTAGATTTACCCCATAGCAACTAACTAGATATATGCTATAGTAACTTACTATTCGGTGTTGTAAATAACGTGCTTTACGATATAATAACTAGCTTTACCCCATAGCAACTAACTAGTTTTATGCTATTGTTACTTACTATTCGGTGTTGTAACTAACTAGATTTACGATATAATAACTAGCTTTACCCCATAGCAACTAACTAGATATATGCTATAGTAACTTACTATTCGGTGTTGTAACTAACTTGCTTTACGATATAATAACTAGCTTTACCCCATAGCAACTAACTAGCTTTATGCTATAGTAACTTACTATTCGGTGTTGTAACTAACTAGCTTTACGATATAATAACTAGCTTTACCCCATAGCAACTAACTAGCTGTATGCTATAGTAACTAACTATTCGGTATTGTAACTAACTAGCTTTACGATATAATAACTAGCTTTACCCCATAGCAACTAACTAGATATATGCTATAGTAACTTACTATTCGGTGTTGTAACTAACTAGCTTTACGATATAATAACTAGATTTACCCCATAGCAACTAACTAGATATATGCTATAGTAACTTACTATTCGGTGTTGTAAATAACTTGCTTTACGATATAATAACTAGCTTTACCCCATAGCAACTAACTAGTTTTATGCTATTGTTACTTACTATTCGGTGTTGTAACTAACTAGCTTTACCCCATAGCAACTAACTAGCTTTACGCTATAGTAACTTAGTATTCGGTGTTGTAACTAACTAGCTTTACGATATAATAACTAGCTTTACTCCAAAGCAACTATCTAGTTTTACGCCATAGTAACTAACTATTCACTGTAGTAACTAACTAGCTCTACTATATAATAACTAGCTTTACCCTATAGCAACTAACTAGCTTTATGCTATAGTAATTTAGTATTCGGTGTTGTAACTAACTAGCTTTACGATATAATAACTAGCTTTACTCCAAAGCAACTATCTAGCTTTACGCTATAGTAACTAACTATTCACTGTAGTAACTAACTAGCTTTGCGCTATAGTAACTAGCTTTACCCCATAGCAACTAACTAGTTTTATGCTATAGTAACTTACTATTCGGTGTTGTAACTAACTAGCTTTACGATATAGTATCTAGCTTTATCCCATAGCAACTAACTAGCTTTATGCTATAGTAACTTACTATTCGGTGTTGTAACTAACTAGCTTTACGATATAATAACTAGCTTTAACCCATAGCAACTAACTAGATTTATGCTATAGTAACTTACTATTCGGTGTTGTAACTAACTAGCTTTACGATATAATAACTAGATTTACCCCATAGCAACTAACTAGCTTTATGCTATAGTAACTTACTATTCGGTGTTGTAACTAACTAGCTTTACGATATAATAACTAGCTTTACGACATAGCAACTAACTAGCATTATGCTATAGTAACTTACTATTCGGTGTTGTAACTAACTAGCTTTACGATATAATAACTAGCTTCACCCCATAGCAACTAACTAGCTTTATGCTATAGTAACTAACTATTCGGTGTTGTAACTAACTAGCTTTACGATATAATAACTAGCTTTACCCCATTGCAACTAACTAGTTTTATGCTATTGTTACTTACTATTCGGTGTTGTAACTTATTAGCTTTACGATATAATAACTAGCTTTACTCCAAAGCAACTATCTAGCTTTACGCTATAGTAACCAACTATTCACTGTAGTAACTAACTAGCTCTACTATATAATAACTAGCTTTACCCTATAGCAACTAACTAGCTTTATGCTATAGTAACTTAGTATTCGGTGTTGTAACTAACTAGCTTTACGATATAATAACTAGCTTTACTCCAAAGCAACTATCTAGCTTTACGCTATAGTAACTAACTATTCACTGTAGTAACTAACTAGCTTTACGATATAATAACTAGCTTTACCCCATAGCAACTAACTAGCTTTATGCTATAGTAACTTACTATTCGGTGTTGTAACTAACTAGCTTTACGATATAAAAACTAGTTTTACTCCACAGTAACTAACTAGCTTTGCTCTATAGTAACTAGCTTTATCCCATAGCAACTAACTAGCTTTACGCTATAGTAACTAACTATTCGTTGTAGTAACTAACTAGCTCTATGGTATAAAAACTAGCTTTACCATATAGCAACTAGCTTCACCACATAGTAACTAACTAGCTTCACGCTATAGTAACTAAGTATTCGTTGTAGTAGCTAACTAGCTCTACGGTATAACAACTAGCTTTACCCCATAGTAACCAACTAGCTTTACGCTATAGTAACTAACTATTCTTTGTAGTAACTAATTAGCCCTACACTATAGCAACTAGCTTCGCCAAATAGTAACTAACTAGCTTTTCGCTATAGTAACTAAGTATTCATTGTTGTAACTAATTAGCCCTAAACTATAGCAACTAGCTTCACCACATTGTAACTATCTAGCTTTACGCTATAGTAACTAACTATCCTTTGTAGTAACTAATTAGCCCTACACTATAGCAACTAGCTTCACCACATAGTAACTAACTAGCTTTACGCTATAGTAACTAACTATTCTTTGTAGTAACTAATTAGCCCTACACTATAGCAACTAGCTTCACCACATAGTAACTAACTAGCTTTACGCTATAGTAACTAACTATTCTTTCTAGTAACTAATTAGCCCTACACTATAGCAACTAGCTTCACCACATAGTAACTAACTAGCTTTACGCTATAGTAACTAACTATTCTTTCTAGTAACTAATTAGCCCTACACTATAACAACTAGCTTCACCACATAGTAACTAACTAGCTTTACGCTATAGTAACTAACTATTCTTTGTAGTAACTAATTAGCCCTACACTATAGCAACTAGCTTCACCCCATAGTAACTAACTAGCTTTACGCTATAGTAACTAACTATTCTTTGTAGTAACTAATTAGCCCTACACTATAGCAACTAGCTTCACCACATAGTAACTAACTAGCTTTTCGTTATAGTAACTAACTATTCTTTGTAGTATCTAATTAGCCCTACACTATAGCAACTAGCTTCACCACATAGTAACTAACTAGCTTTTCGCTATAGTAACTAACTATTCTTTCTAGTAACTAATTAGCCCTACACTATAACAACTAGCTTCACCACATAGTAACTAACTAGCTTTACGCTATAGTAACTAACTATTCTTTGTAGTAACTAATTAGCCCTACACTATAGCAACTAGCTTCACCCCATAGTAACTAACTAGCTTTACGCTATAGTAACTAACTATTCTTTGTAGTAACTAATTAGCCCTACACTATAGCAACTAGCTTCACCACATAGTAACTAACTAGCTTTTCGTTATAGTAACTAACTATTCTTTGTAGTAACTAATAAGCCCTACACTATAGCAACTAGCTTCACCACATAGTAACTAACTAGCTTTTCGCTATAGTAACTAACTATTCTTTGTAGTAACTAACTAGCCCTACACAATAGCAACTAGCTTCACCACATAGTAACTAACTAGCTTTACGCTATAGTAACTAACTATTCTTTGTAGTAACTAACTAGCCCTACACAATAGCAACTAGCTTCACCACATAGTAACTAACTAGCTTTACGCTATAGTAACTAAATATTCTTTGTAGTAACTAATTAGCCCTACACTATAGCAACTAGCTTCACCACATAGTAACTAACTAGCTTTACGCTATAGTAACTAAATATTCTTTGTAGTAACTAATTAGCCCTACACTATAGCAACTAGCTTCACCACATAGTAACTAACTAGCTTTATGCTATAGTAACTTACTATTCGGTGTTGTAACTAACTAGCTTTACGATATAATAACTAGCTTTACCCCATAGCAACTAACTAGCTTTATGCTATAGTAACTAACTATTCACTGTAGTAACCAACTAGCTTTACGATATAATAAATAGCTTTACCCTATAGCAACTAACTAGGTTTATGCTATAGTAACTTACTATTCGGTGTTGTAACTTACTAGCTTTACGATATAATAACTAGCTTTACCCCATAGCACCCCTATAGCAACTAACTAGATTTATGCTATAGTAACTTAATATTCGGTGTTGTAACTAACTAGCTTTACGATATAATAACTAGCTTTACTCCATAGCAACTAACTAGCTTTATGCTATAGTAACTTACTATTCGATGTTGTAACTAACTAGCTTTACGATATAATAACTAGCTTTACCCCATAGCAACTAACTAGCTTTATGCTATAGTAACTAACTATTCACTGTAGTAACCAACTAGCTTTACGATATAATAACTAGCTTTACCCTATAGCAACTAACTAGGTTTATGCTATAGTAACTTACTATTCGGTGTTGTAACTTACTAGCTTTATGATATAATAACTAGCTTTACCCCATAGCACCCCTATAGCAACTAACTAGATTTATGCTATAGTAACTTACTATTCGGTGTTGTAACTAACTAGCTTTACGATATAATAACTAGCTTTACCCCATAGCAACTAACTAGGTTTATGCTATAGTAACTTACTATTCGGTGTTGTAACTAACTAGCTTTACGATATAATAACTAGCTTTACCCCATAGCAACTATCTAGCCTAACGCTATAGGAACTTACTATTCACTGTAGTAACCAACTAGCTTTACGATATAATAACTAGATTTACCAAATAGTAACTAACTAGCTTTACCCCATAGCAACTAACTAGATTTATGCTATAGTAACTTACTATTCGGTGTTGTAACTTACTAGCTTTACGATATAATAACTAGCTTTACCCCATAGCAACTATCTAGCCTAACGCTATAGTAACTAACTATTCACTGTAGTAACCAACTAGCTTTACGATATAATAACTAGCTTTACCATATAGCAACTAACTAGGTTTATGCTATAGTAACTTACTATTCGGTGTTGTAACTTACTATTCGGTGTTGTAACTTACTAGCTTTACGATATAATAACTAGCTTTACCCCATAGCAACTATCTAGCCTAACGCTATAGTAACTTACTATTCACTGTAGTAACCAACTAGCTTTACGATATAATAACTAGCTTTACCCTATAGCAACTAACTAGATTTATGCTATAGTAACTTACTATTCGGTGTTGTAACTAACTAGCTTTACGATATAATAACTAGATTTACCCAATAGTAACTAACTAGCTTTACCCCATAGCAACTAACTAGATTTATGCTATAGTAACTTACTACTCGGTGTTGTAACTTACTAGCTTTACGATATAATAACTAGCTTTACCCCATAGCACCCCCATAGCAACTAACTAGATTTATGCTATAGTAACTTACTATTCGGTGTTGTAACTTACTAGCTTTACGATATAATAACTAGCTTTACCCCATAGAAACTAACTAGCTTTATGCTATAGTAACTTACTATTCGATGTTGTAACTAACTAGCTTTACGATATAATAACTAGCTTTACCCCATAGCAACTAACTAGCTTTATGCTATAGTAACTAACTATTCACTGTAGTAACCAACTAGCTTTACGATATAATAACTAGCTTTACCCTATAGCAACTAACTAGGTTTATGCTATAGTAACTTACTATTCGGTGTTGTAACTTACTAGCTTTACGATATAATAACTAGCTTTACCCCATAGCACCCCTATAGCAACTAACTAGATTTATGCTATAGTAACTTACTATTCGGTGTTGTAACTAACTAGCTTTACGATATAATAACTAGCTTTACCCCATAGCAACTATCTAGCCTAACGCTATAGGAACTTACTATTCACTGTAGTAACCAACTAGCTTTACGATATAATAACTAGATTTACCAAATAGTAACTAACTAGCTTTACCCCATAGCAACTAACTAGATTTATGCTATAGTAACTTACTATTCGGTGTTGTAACTTACTAGCTTTACGATATAATAACTAGCTTTACCCCATAGCAACTATCTAGCCTAACGCTATAGTAACTAACTATTCACTGTAGTAACCAACTAGCTTTACGATATAATAACTAGCTTTACCATATAGCAACTAACTAGGTTTATGCTATAGTAACTTACTATTCGGTGTTGTAACTTACTATTCGGTGTTGTAACTTACTAGCTTTACGATATAATAACTAGCTTTACCCCATAGCAACTATCTAGCCTAACGCTATAGTAACTTACTATTCACTGTAGTAACCAACTAGCTTTACGATATAATAACTAGCTTTACCCTATAGCAACTAACTAGATTTATGCTATAGTAACTTACTATTCGGTGTTGTAACTAACTAGCTTTACGATATAATAACTAGATTTACCCAATAGTAACTAACTAGCTTTACCCCATAGCAACTAACTAGATTTATGCTATAGTAACTTACTACTCGGTGTTGTAACTTACTAGCTTTACGATATAATAACTAGCTTTACCCCATAGCACCCCCATAGCAACTAACTAGATTTATGCTATAGTAACTTACTATTCGGTGTTGTAACTTACTAGCTTTACGATATAATAACTAGCTTTACCCCATAGAAACTAACTAGATTTATGCTATAGTAACTTACTATTCGGTGTTGTAACTTACTAGCTTTACGAAATAATAACTAGTTTTACGCCATAGCAAGTAACTAGATTTAAGCTATAGTAACTTACTATTCGGTGTTGTAACTAATTAGCTTTACGATATAATAACTAGCTTTACCCCATAGCAACTAACTAGCTTTATGCTATAGTAACTAACTATTCACTGTAGTAACCAACTAGCTTTACGATATAATAACTAGCTTTACCCTATAGCAACTAACTAGGTTTATGCTATAGTAACTAACTATTCACTGTAGTAACCAACTAGCTTTACGATATAATAACTAGCTTTACCCTATAGCAACTAACTAGGTTTATGCTATAGTAACTTACTATTCGGTGTTGTAACTTATTAGCTTTACGATATAATAACTAGCTCTACCCCATAGCACCCCTATAGCAACTAACTAGATTTATGCTATAGTAACTTACTATTCGGTGTTGTAACTAACTAGCTTTACGATATAATAACTAGCTTTACCCCATAGCAACTAACTAGATATATGCTATAGTAATTTACTATTCGGTGTTGTAACTTATTAGCTTTACGATATAATAACTAGCTTTTCCCCATAGCACCCCTATAGCAACTAACTAGATTTATGCTATAGTAACTTACTATTCGGTGTTGTAATTTACTAGCTTTACGATATAATAACTAGCTTTACCCCATAGCAACTAACTAGATTTATGCTATAGTAACTTACTATTCGGTGTTGTAACTTATTAGCTTTACGATATAATAACTAGCTTTACCCCATAGCAACTAACTAGATTTATGCTATAGTAACTTACTATTCGGTGTTGTAACTAACTAGCTTTACGATATAATAACTAGCTTTATCCCATAGCAACTAACTAGCTATATGCTATAGTAACTTACTATTCGGTGTTGTAACTAACTAGCTTTTCGATATAATAACTAGCTTTATCCCATAGTAACTAACTAGCTTTACGATATAATAACTAGCTTTACCTCATAGCAACTAACTAGCTTTACCACATAGCAACTATCTAGCTTTATGCTATAGTAACTTACTATTCGGTGGTGTAACTAACTAGCTTTACGATATAGTAACTAGCTTTACTCCAAAGCAACCATCTAGCTTTATGCAATAGTAACTAACTATTCACTGTAGTAACTAACTAGCTTTACGATATAAAAACTAGCTTTACCCCATAGCAACTAACTAATTTTATGCTATAGTAACTTACTATTCGGTGTAGTAACTAACTAGCTTTACGATATAATAACTAGCTTTACCCCATAGCAACTAACTAGCTTTATGCTATAGTAACTCAATATTCGGTGTTGTAACTAACTTGCTTTACGATATAATAACTAGCTTTACCCCGTAGCAACTAACTAGTTTTATGCTATTGATACTTACTATTCACTGTAGTAACTAACTAGCTTTACGATATAATAACTAGCTTTACCCCATAGCAACTAACTAGCTTTATGCTATAGTAACTCACTATTCGGTGTTGTAACTAACTTGCTTTACGATATAATAACTAGCTTTACCCCATAGCATCTAACTAGATTTATGCTATAGTAACTTACTATTCGGTGTTGTAACTAACTAGCTTTACGATATAATAACTAGCTTTACCCCGTAGCAACTAACTAGCTTTATGCTATAGTAACTAACTATTCGGTGTTGTAACTAACTAGCTTTACGATATAATAACTAGCTTTACCCCATAGCAACTAACTAGATATATGCTATAGTAACTTACTATTCGGTGTTGTAACTAACTAGCTTTACGATATAATAACTAGATTTACCCCATAGCAACTAACTAGATATATGCTATAGTAACTTACTATTCGGTGTTGTAACTAACTAGCTTTACGATATAATAACTAGCTTTACCCCATAGCAACTAACTAGCTTTATGCTATAGTAACTTACAATTCGGTGTTTAACTAACTAGCTTTAAGATATAATAACTAGCTTTACCCCATAGCAACTAACTAGATTTATGCTATAGTAACTCACTATTCGGTGTTGTAACTAACTTGCTTTACGATATAATAACTAGCTTTACCCCATAGCAACTAACTAGCTTTATGCTATAGTAACTTACTATTCGGTGTTGTAACTAACTAGCTTTACGATATAATAACTAGCTTTACCCCATAGCAACTAACTAGCTTTATGCTATAGTAACTAACTATTCGGTGTTGTAACTAACTAGCTTGACGATATAATAACTAGCTTTACCCCATAGCAACTAACTAGATATATGCTATAGTAACTTACTATTCGGTGTTGTAACTAACTAGCTTTACGATATAATAACTAGATTTACCAAAATAGCAACTAACTAGATATATGCTATAGTAACTTACTATTCGGTGTTGTAAATAACATGCTTTACGATATAATAACTAGCGCTACCCCATAGCAACTAACTAGTTTTATGCTATTGTTACTTACTATTCGGTGTTGTAACTAACTAGCTTTACCCCATAGCCACTAACTAGCTTTACGCTATAGTAACTTAGTATTCGGTGTTGTAACTAACTAGCTTTACGATATAATAACTAGCTTTACCCCATAGCAACTAACTAGATTTATGCTATAGTAACTTACTATTCGGTGTTGTATCTAACTAGCTTTACGATATAATAACTAGCTTTAACCCATAGCAACTAACTAGATTTATTCTATAGTAACTTACTATTCGGTGTTGTATCTAACTAGCTTTACGATATAATGACTAGCTTTACCCCATAGCACCCCCATAGCAACTAACTAGATTTATGCTATAGTAACTTACTATTCGGTGTTGTAACTAACTAGCTTTACGATATAATAACTAGCTTTAACCCATAGCAACTAACTAGATTTATGCTATAGTAACTTACTATTCGGTGTTGTAACTAACTAGCTTTACGATATAATAACTAGATTTACCCCATAGCAACTAACTAGCTTTATGCTATAGTAACTTACTATTCGGTGTTGTAACTAACTAGCTTTACGATATAATAACTAGCTTTACCCCATAGCAACTAACTAGCATTATGCTATAGTAACTTACTATTCGGTGTTGTAACTAACTAGCTTTACGATATAATAACTAGCTTCACCCCATAGCAACTAACTAGCTTTATGCTATAGTAACTAACTATTCGGTGTTGTAACTAACTAGCTTTACGATATAATAACTAGCTTTACCCCATAGCAACTAACTAGTTTTATGCTATTGTTACTTACTATTCGGTGTTGTAACTTATTAGCTTTACGATATAATAACTAGCTTTACCCCGTAGGAACTAACTAGATTTATGCTATAGTAACTCACTATTCGGTGTTGTAACTAACTAGCTTTACCCCATAGCAACTAACTAGATTTATGCTATAGTAACTTAATATTCGGTGTTGTAACTAACTAGCTTTACGATATAATAACTAGCTTTACCCCATAGCAAATAACTAGATTTATGCTATAGTAACTTACTATTCGGTGTTGTAACTAACTTGCTTTATGATATAATAACTAGCTTTACCCCATAGCAACTAACTAGTTTTATGCTATTGTTACTCACTATTCGGTGTTGTAACTAACTAGCTTCACCCCATAGCAACTAACTAGCTTTACGCTATAGTAACTTAGTATTCGGTGTTGTAACTAACTAGCTTTACGATATAATAACTAGCTTTACCCCATAGCAACTAACTAGATTTATGCTATAGTAACTTACTATTCGGTGTTGTATCTAACTAGCTTTACGATATAATAACTAGCTTTAACCCATAGCAACTAACTAGATTTATGCCATAGTAACTTACTATTCGGTGTTGTATCTAACTAGCTTTACGATATAATGACTAGCTTTACCCCATAGCACCCCCATAGCAACTAACTAGATTTATGCTATAGTAACTTACTATTCGGTGTTGTAACTAACTAGCTTTACGATATAATAAATAGCTTTAACCCATAGCAACTAACTAGATTTATGCTATAGTAACTTACTATTCGGTGTTGTAACTAACTAGCTTTACCCCATAGCAACTAACTAGATATATGCTATAGTAACTTACTATTCGTTGTTGTAACTAACTAGCTTTACGATATAATAACTAGATTTACCCCATAGCAACTAACTAGATATATGCTATAGTAACTTACTATTCGGTGTTGTAAATAACGTGCTTTACGATATAATAACTAGCTTTACCCCATAGCAACTAACTAGTTTTATGCTATTGTTACTTACTATTCGGTGTTGTAACTAACTAGATTTACGATATAATAACTAGCTTTACCCCATAGCAACTAACTAGATATATGCTATAGTAACTTACTATTCGGTGTTGTAACTAACTTGCTTTACGATATAATAACTAGCTTTACCCCATAGCAACTAACTAGCTTTATGCTATAGTAACTTACTATTCGGTGTTGTAACTAACTAGCTTTACGATATAATAACTAGCTTTACCCCATAGCAACTAACTAGCTGTATGCTATAGTAACTAACTATTCGGTGTTGTAACTAACTAGCTTTACGATATAATAACTAGCTTTACCCCATAGCAACTAACTAGATATATGCTATAGTAACTTACTATTCGGTGTTGTAACTAACTAGCTTTACGATATAATAACTAGATTTACCCCATAGCAACTAACTAGATATATGCTATAGTAACTTACTATTCGGTGTTGTAAATAACTTGCTTTACGATATAATAACTAGCTTTACCCCATAGCAACTAACTAGTTTTATGCTATTGTTACTTACTATTCGGTGTTGTAACTAACTAGCTTTACCCCATAGCAACTAACTAGCTTTACGCTATAGTAACTTAGTATTCGGTGTTGTAACTAACTAGCTTTACGATATAATAACTAGCTTTACTCCAAAGCAACTATCTAGTTTTACGCCATAGTAACTAACTATTCACTGTAGTAACTAACTAGCTCTACTATATAATAACTAGCTTTACCCTATAGCAACTAACTAGCTTTATGCTATAGTAATTTAGTATAAGGTGTTGTAACTAACTAGCTTTACGATATAATAACTAGCTTTACTCCAAAGCAACTATCTAGCTTTACGCTATAGTAACTAACTATTCACTGTAGTAACTAACTAGCTTTGCGCTATAGTAACTAGCTTTACCCCATAGCAACTAACTAGTTTTATGCTATAGTAACTTACTATTCGGTGTTGTAACTAACTAGCTTTACGATATAGTATCTAGCTTTATCCCATAGCAACTAACTAGCTTTATGCTATAGTAACTTACTATTCGGTGTTGTAACTAACTAGCTTTACGATATAATAACTAGCTTTAACCCATAGCAACTAACTAGATTTATGCTATAGTAACTTACTATTCGGTGTTGTAACTAACTAGCTTTACGATATAATAACTAGATTTACCCCATAGCAACTAACTAGCTTTATGCTATAGTAACTTACTATTCGGTGTTGTAACTAACTAGCTTTACGATATAATAACTAGCTTTACGACATAGCAACTAACTAGCATTATGCTATAGTAACTTACTATTCGGTGTTGTAACTAACTAGCTTTACGATATAATAACTAGCTTCACCCCATAGCAACTAACTAGCTTTATGCTATAGTAACTAACTATTCGGTGTTGTAACTAACTAGCTTTACGATATAATAACTAGCTTTACCCCATAGCAACTAACTAGTTTTATGCTATTGTTACTTACTATTCGGTGTTGTAACTTATTAGCTTTACGATATAATAACTAGCTTTACCCCGTAGGAACTAACTAGATTTATGCTATAGTAACTCACTATTCGGTGTTGTAACTAACTAGCTTTACCCCATAGCAACTAACTAGATTTATGCTATAGTAACTTAATATTCGGTGTTGTAACTAACTAGCTTTACGATATAATAACTAGCTTTTCCCCATAGCAAATAACTAGATTTATGCTATAGTAACTTACTATTCGGTGTTGTAACTAACTTGCTTTATGATATAATAACTAGCTTTACCCCATAGCAACTAACTAGTTTTATGCTATTGTTACTCACTATTCGGTGTTGTAACTAACTAGCTTCACCCCATAGCAACTAACTAGCTTTACGCTATAGTAACTTACTATTCGGTGTTGTAACTAACTAGCTTTACGATATAATAACTAGCTTTACCCCATAGCAACTAACTAGATTTATGCTATAGTAACTTACTATTCGGTGTTGTATCTAACTAGCTTTACGATATAATAACTAGCTTTAACCCATAGCAACTAACTAGATTTATGCTATAGTAACTTACTATTCGGTGTTGTATCTAACTAGCTTTACGATATAATGACTAGCTTTACCCCATAGCACCCCCATAGCAACTAACTAGATTTATGCTATAGTAACTTACTATTCGGTGTTGTAACTAACTAGCTTTACGATATAATAAATAGCTTTAACCCATAGCAACTAACTAGATTTATGCTATAGTAACTTACTATTCGGTGTTGTAACTAACTAGCTTTACCCCATAGCAACTAACTAGATATATGCTATAGTAACTTACTATTCGGTGTTGTAACTAACTAGCTTTACGATATAATAACTAGATTTACCCCATAGCAACTAACTAGATATATGCTATAGTAACTTACTATTCGGTGTTGTAAATAACGTGCTTTACGATATAATAACTAGCTTTACCCCATAGCAACTAACTAGTTTTATGCTATTGTTACTTACTATTCGGTGTTGTAACTAACTAGATTTACGATATAATAACTAGCTTTACCCCATAGCAACTAACTAGATATATGCTATAGTAACTTACTATTCGGTGTTGTAACTAACTTGCTTTACGATATAATAACTAGCTTTACCCCATAGCAACTAACTAGCTTTATGCTACAGTAACTTACTATTCGGTGTTGTAACTAACTAGCTTTACGATATAATAACTAGCTTTACCCCATAGCAACTAACTAGCTGTATGCTATAGTAACTAACTATTCGGTGTTGTAACTAACTAGCTTTACGATATAATAACTAGCTTTACCCCATAGCAACTAACTAGATATATGCTATAGTAACTTACTATTCGGTGTTGTAACTAACTAGCTTTACGATATAATAACTAGATTTACCCCATAGCAACTAACTAGATATATGCTATAGTAACTTACTATTCGGTGTTGTAAATAACTTGCTTTACGATATAATAACTAGCTTTACCCCATAGCAACTAACTAGTTTTATGCTATTGTTACTTACTATTCGGTGTTGTAACTAACTAGCTTTACCCCATAGCAACTAACTAGCTTTACGCTATAGTAACTTAGTATTCGGTGTTGTAACTAACTAGCTTTACGATATAATAACTAGCTTTACTCCAAAGCAACTATCTAGTTTTACGCCATAGTAACTAACTATTCACTGTAGTAACTAACTAGCTCTACTATATAATAACTAGCTTTACCCTATAGCAACTAACTAGCTTTATGCTATAGTAATTTAGTATTCGGTGTTGTAACTAACTAGCTTTACGATATAATAACTAGCTTTACTCCAAAGCAACTATCTAGCTTTACGCTATAGTAACTAACTATTCACTGTAGTAACTAACTAGCTTTGCGCTATAGTAACTAGCTTTACCCCATAGCAACTAACTAACTTTATGCTATAGTAACTTACTATTCGGTGTTGTAACTAACTAGCTTTGTGCTATAGTAACTAGCTTTATCCCATAGCAACTAACTAGCTTTATGCTATAGTAACTTACTATTCGGTGTTGTAACTAACTAGCTTTACGATATAAAAACTAGTTTTACCCCATAGCAACTATCTAGCTTTATGCTATAGTAACTTACTATTCGGTGTTGTAACTAACTAGCTTTACGATATAAAAACTAGTTTTACTCCATAGTAACTAACTAGCTTTAAGATATAATAACTAGCTTTACCCCATAGCAACTAACTAGCTTTATGCTATAGTAACTTACTATTCGGTGTTGTAACAAACTAGCTTTACGATATAAAAACTAGTTTTACCCCATAGCAACTAACTAGCTTTATGCTATAGTAACTTACTATTCGGTGTTGTAACTAACTAGCTTTACGATATAAAAACTAGTTTTACTCCATAGTAACTAACTAGCTTTGCGCTATAGTAACTAGCTTTACCCCACAGCAACTAACTAGTTTTATGCTATTGTTACTTACTATTCGGTGTTGTAACTAACTAGCTTTACCCCATAGCAACTAACTAGCTTTACGCTATAGTAACTTAGTATTCGGTGTTGTAACTAACTAGCTTTACGATATAATAACTAGCTTTACCCCATAGCAACTAACTAGCTTTATGCTATAGTAACTAACTATTCGGTGTTGTAACTAACTAGCTTTACGATATAATAACTAGCTTTACCCCATAGCAACTAACTAGATATATGCTATAGTAACTTACTATTCGGTGTTGTAACTAACTAGCTTTACGATATAATAACTAGATTTACTCCATAGCAACTAACTAGATATAAGCTATAGTAACTTACAATTCGGTGTTTAACTAACTAGCTTTAAGATATAATAACTAGCTTTACCCCATAGCAACTAACTAGATTTATGCTATAGTAATTTACTATTCGGTGTTGTAACTAACTAGCTTTACGATATAGTAACTAGCTTTACCCCATAGCAACTAACTAGATTTATGCTATAGTAACTTACTAATCGGTGTTGTAACTAACTAGCTTTACGATATAATAACTAGCTTTACCCCATAGCAACTAACTAGATTTATGCTATAGTAACTCACTATTCGGTGTTGTAACTAACTTGCTTTACGATATAATAACTAGCTTTACCCCATAGCAACTAACTAGCTTTATGCTATAGTAACTTACTATTCGGTGTTGTAACTAACTAGCTTTACGATATAATAACTAGCTTTACCCCATAGCAACTAACTAGCTTTATGCTATAGTAACTAACTATTCGGTGTTGTAACTAACTAGCTTGACGATATAATAACTAGCTTTACCCCATAGCAACTAACTAGATTTATGCTATAGTAACTCACTATTCGGTGTTGTAACTAACTAGCTTTACGATATAATAACTAGCTTTACCCCGTAGCAACTAACTAGATTTATGCTATAGTAACTCACTATTCGGTGTTGTAACTAACTAGCTTTACGATATAATAACTAGCTTTACCCCATAGCAACTAACTAGATATATGCTATAGTAACTTACTATTCGGTGTTGTAACTAACTAGCTTTACGATATAATAACTAGATTTACCCCATAGCAACTAACTAGATATAAGCTATAGTAACTTACTAATCGGTGTTGTAACTAACTAGCTTTACGATATAATAACTAGCTTTACCCCATAGCAACTAACTAGCTTTATGCTATAGTAACTTACAATTCGGTGTTTAACTAACTAGCTTTAAGATATAATAACTAGCTTTACCCCATAGCAACTAACTAGATATATGCTATAGTAACTTACTATTCGGTGTTGTAACTAACTAGCTTTACGATATAATAACTAGATTTACCCCATAGCAACTAACTAGATATATGCTATAGTAACTTACTATTCGGTGTTGTAAATAACTTGCTTTACGATATAATAACTAGCTTTACCCCATAGCAACTAACTAGTTTTATGCTATTGTTACTTACTATTCGGTGTTGTAACTAACTAGCTTTACCCCATAGCAACTAACTAGCTTTACGCTATAGTAACTTAGTATTCGGTGTTGTAACTAACTAGCTTTACGATATAATAACTAGCTTTACCCCATAGCAACTAACTAGATTTATGCTATATTAACTTACTATTCGGTGTTGCAACTAACTAGCTTTACGATATAATAACTAGATTTACCCCATAGCAACTAACTAGCTTTATGCTATAGTAACTTACTATTCGGTGTTGTAACTAACTAGCTTTACGATATAATAACTAGCTTTACCCCATAGCAACTAACTAGATTTATGCTATAGTAACTCACTATTCGGTGTTGTAACTAACTAGCTTTACGATATAATAACTAGCTTTACCCCGTAGCAACTAACTAGATTTATGCTATAGTAACTCACTATTCGGTGTTGTAACAAACTAGCTTTACGATATAATAACTAGCTTTACCCCATAGCAACTAACTAGATTTATGCTATAGTAACTTAATATTCGGTGTTGTAACTTATTAGCTTTACGATATAATAACTAGCTTTACCCCATAGCAACTAACTAGATTTATGCTATAGTAACTTACTATTCGGTGTTGTAACTAACTAGCTTTACGATATAATAACTAGCTTTATCCCATAGCAACTAACTAGCTATATGCTATAGTAACTTACTATTCGGTGTTGTAACTAACTAGCTTTTCGATATAATAACTAGCTTTATCCCATAGTAACTAACTAGCTTTACGATATAATAACTAGCTTTACCTCATAGCAACTAACTAGCTTTACCACATAGCAACTATCTAGCTTTATGCTATAGTAACTTACTATTCGGTGGTGTAACTAACTAGCTTTACGATATAGTAACTAGCTTTACTCCAAAGCAACCATCTAGCTTTATGCAATAGTAACTAACTATTCACTGTAGTAACTAACTAGCTTTACGATATAAAAACTAGCTTTACCCCATAGCAACTAACTAATTTTATGCTATAGTAACTTACTATTCGGTGTAGTAACTAACTAGCTTTACGATATAATAACTAGCTTTACCCCATAGCAACTAACTAGCTTTATGCTATAGTAACTCAATATTCGGTGTTGTAACTAACTTGCTTTACGATATAATAACTAGCTTTACCCCGTAGCAACTAACTAGTTTTATGCTATTGATACTTACTATTCACTGTAGTAACTAACTAGCTTTACGATATAATAACTAGCTTTACCCCATAGCAACTAACTAGCTTTATGCTATAGTAACTCACTATTCGGTGTTGTAACTAACTTGCTTTACGATATAATAACTAGCTTTACCCCATAGCATCTAACTAGATTTATGCTATAGTAACTTACTATTCGGTGTTGTAACTAACTAGCTTTACGATATAATAACTAGCTTTACCCCGTAGCAACTAACTAGCTTTATGCTATAGTAACTAACTATTCGGTGTTGTAACTAACTAGCTTTACGATATAATAACTAGCTTTACCCCATAGCAACTAACTAGATATATGCTATAGTAACTTACTATTCGGTGTTGTAACTAACTAGCTTTACGATATAATAACTAGATTTACCCCATAGCAACTAACTAGATATATGCTATAGTAACTTACTATTCGGTGTTGTAACTAACTAGCTTTACGATATAATAACTAGCTTTACCCCATAGCAACTAACTAGCTTTATGCTATAGTAACTTACAATTCGGTGTTTAACTAACTAGCTTTAAGATATAATAACTAGCTTTACCCCATAGCAACTAACTAGATTTATGCTATAGTAACTCACTATTCGGTGTTGTAACTAACTTGCTTTACGATATAATAACTAGCTTTACCCCATAGCAACTAACTAGCTTTATGCTATAGTAACTTACTATTCGGTGTTGTAACTAACTAGCTTTACGATATAATAACTAGCTTTACCCCATAGCAACTAACTAGCTTTATGCTATAGTAACTAACTATTCGGTGTTGTAACTAACTAGCTTGACGATATAATAACTAGCTTTACCCCATAGCAACTAACTAGATATATGCTATAGTAACTTACTATTCGGTGTTGTAACTAACTAGCTTTACGATATAATAACTAGATTTACCAAAATAGCAACTAACTAGATATATGCTATAGTAACTTACTATTCGGTGTTGTAAATAACATGCTTTACGATATAATAACTAGCGCTACCCCATAGCAACTAACTAGTTTTATGCTATTGTTACTTACTATTCGGTGTTGTAACTAACTAGCTTTACCCCATAGCCACTAACTAGCTTTACGCTATAGTAACTTAGTATTCGGTGTTGTAACTAACTAGCTTTACGATATAATAACTAGCTTTACCCCATAGCAACTAACTAGATTTATGCTATAGTAACTTACTATTCGGTGTTGTATCTAACTAGCTTTACGATATAATAACTAGCTTTAACCCATAGCAACTAACTAGATTTATTCTATAGTAACTTACTATTCGGTGTTGTATCTAACTAGCTTTACGATATAATGACTAGCTTTACCCCATAGCACCCCCATAGCAACTAACTAGATTTATGCTATAGTAACTTACTATTCGGTGTTGTAACTAACTAGCTTTACGATATAATAACTAGCTTTAACCCATAGCAACTAACTAGATTTATGCTATAGTAACTTACTATTCGGTGTTGTAACTAACTAGCTTTACGATATAATAACTAGATTTACCCCATAGCAACTAACTAGCTTTATGCTATAGTAACTTACTATTCGGTGTTGTAACTAACTAGCTTTACGATATAATAACTAGCTTTACCCCATAGCAACTAACTAGCATTATGCTATAGTAACTTACTATTCGGTGTTGTAACTAACTAGCTTTACGATATAATAACTAGCTTCACCCCATAGCAACTAACTAGCTTTATGCTATAGTAACTAACTATTCGGTGTTGTAACTAACTAGCTTTACGATATAATAACTAGCTTTACCCCATAGCAACTAACTAGTTTTATGCTATTGTTACTTACTATTCGGTGTTGTAACTTATTAGCTTTACGATATAATAACTAGCTTTACCCCGTAGGAACTAACTAGATTTATGCTATAGTAACTCACTATTCGGTGTTGTAACTAACTAGCTTTACCCCATAGCAACTAACTAGATTTATGCTATAGTAACTTAATATTCGGTGTTGTAACTAACTAGCTTTACGATATAATAACTAGCTTTACCCCATAGCAAATAACTAGATTTATGCTATAGTAACTTACTATTCGGTGTTGTAACTAACTTGCTTTATGATATAATAACTAGCTTTACCCCATAGCAACTAACTAGTTTTATGCTATTGTTACTCACTATTCGGTGTTGTAACTAACTAGCTTCACCCCATAGCAACTAACTAGCTTTACGCTATAGTAACTTAGTATTCGGTGTTGTAACTAACTAGCTTTACGATATAATAACTAGCTTTACCCCATAGCAACTAACTAGATTTATGCTATAGTAACTTACTATTCGGTGTTGTATCTAACTAGCTTTACGATATAATAACTAGCTTTAACCCATAGCAACTAACTAGATTTATGCCATAGTAACTTACTATTCGGTGTTGTATCTAACTAGCTTTACGATATAATGACTAGCTTTACCCCATAGCACCCCCATAGCAACTAACTAGATTTATGCTATAGTAACTTACTATTCGGTGTTGTAACTAACTAGCTTTACGATATAATAAATAGCTTTAACCCATAGCAACTAACTAGATTTAAGCTATAGTAACTTACTATTCGGTGTTGTAACTAACTAGCTTTACCCCATAGCAACTAACTAGATATATGCTATAGTAACTTACTATTCGTTGTTGTAACTAACTAGCTTTACGATATAATAACTAGATTTACCCCATAGCAACTAACTAGATATATGCTATAGTAACTTACTATTCGGTGTTGTAAATAACGTGCTTTACGATATAATAACTAGCTTTACCCCATAGCAACTAACTAGTTTTATGCTATTGTTACTTACTATTCGGTGTTGTAACTAACTAGATTTACGATATAATAACTAGCTTTACCCCATAGCAACTAACTAGATATATGCTATAGTAACTTACTATTCGGTGTTGTAACTAACTTGCTTTACGATATAATAACTAGCTTTACCCCATAGCAACTAACTAGCTTTATGCTATAGTAACTTACTATTCGGTGTTGTAACTAACTAGCTTTACGATATAATAACTAGCTTTACCCCATAGCAACTAACTAGCTGTATGCTATAGTAACTAACTATTCGGTGTTGTAACTAACTAGCTTTACGATATAATAACTAGCTTTACCCCATAGCAACTAACTAGATATATGCTATAGTAACTTACTATTCGGTGTTGTAACTAACTAGCTTTACGATATAATAACTAGATTTACCCCATAGCAACTAACTAGATATATGCTATAGTAACTTACTATTCGGTGTTGTAAATAACTTGCTTTACGATATAATAACTAGCTTTACCCCATAGCAACTAACTAGTTTTATGCTATTGTTACTTACTATTCGGTGTTGTAACTAACTAGCTTTACCCCATAGCAACTAACTAGCTTTACGCTATAGTAACTTAGTATTCGGTGTTGTAACTAACTAGCTTTACGATATAATAACTAGCTTTACTCCAAAGCAACTATCTAGTTTTACGCCATAGTAACTAACTATTCACTGTAGTAACTAACTAGCTCTACTATATAATAACTAGCTTTACCCTATAGCAACTAACTAGCTTTATGCTATAGTAATTTAGTATAAGGTGTTGTAACTAACTAGCTTTACGATATAATAACTAGCTTTACTCCAAAGCAACTATCTAGCTTTACGCTATAGTAACTAACTATTCACTGTAGTAACTAACTAGCTTTGCGCTATAGTAACTAGCTTTACCCCATAGCAACTAACTAGTTTTATGCTATAGTAACTTACTATTCGGTGTTGTAACTAACTAGCTTTACGATATAGTATCTAGCTTTATCCCATAGCAACTAACTAGCTTTATGCTATAGTAACTTACTATTCGGTGTTGTAACTAACTAGCTTTACGATATAATAACTAGCTTTAACCCATAGCAACTAACTAGATTTATGCTATAGTAACTTACTATTCGGTGTTGTAACTAACTAGCTTTACGATATAATAACTAGATTTACCCCATAGCAACTAACTAGCTTTATGCTATAGTAACTTACTATTCGGTGTTGTAACTAACTAGCTTTACGATATAATAACTAGCTTTACGACATAGCAACTAACTAGCATTATGCTATAGTAACTTACTATTCGGTGTTGTAACTAACTAGCTTTACGATATAATAACTAGCTTCACCCCATAGCAACTAACTAGCTTTATGCTATAGTAACTAACTATTCGGTGTTGTAACTAACTAGCTTTACGATATAATAACTAGCTTTACCCCATAGCAACTAACTAGTTTTATGCTATTGTTACTTACTATTCGGTGTTGTAACTTATTAGCTTTACGATATAATAACTAGCTTTACCCCGTAGGAACTAACTAGATTTATGTTATAGTAACTCACTATTCGGTGTTGTAACTAACTAGCTTTACCCCATAGCAACTAACTAGATTTATGCTATAGTAACTTAATATTCGGTGTTGTAACTAACTAGCTTTACGATATAATAACTAGCTTTTCCCCATAGCAAATAACTAGATTTATGCTATAGTAACTTACTATTCGGTGTTGTAACTAACTTGCTTTATGATATAATAACTAGCTTTACCCCATAGCAACTAACTAGTTTTATGCTATTGTTACTCACTATTCGGTGTTGTAACTAACTAGCTTCACCCCATAGCAACTAACTAGCTTTACGCTATAGTAACTTACTATTCGGTGTTGTAACTAACTAGCTTTACGATATAATAACTAGATTTACCCCATAGCAACTAACTAGATTTATGCTATAGTAACTTACTATTCGGTGTTGTATCTAACTAGCTTTACGATATAATAACTAGCTTTAACCCATAGCAACTAACTAGATTTATGCTATAGTAACTTACTATTCGGTGTTGTATCTAACTAGCTTTACGATATAATGACTAGCTTTACCCCATAGCACCCCCATAGCAACTAACTAGATTTATGCTATAGTAACTTACTATTCGGTGTTGTAACTAACTAGCTTTACGATATAATAAATAGCTTTAACCCATAGCAACTAACTAGATTTATGCTATAGTAACTTACTATTCGGTGTTGTAACTAACTAGCTTTACCCCATAGCAACTAACTAGATATATGCTATAGTAACTTACTATTCGGTGTTGTAACTAACTAGCTTTACGATATAATAACTAGATTTACCCCATAGCAACTAACTAGATATATGCTATAGTAACTTACTATTCGGTGTTGTAAATAACGTGCTTTACGATATAATAACTAGCTTTACCCCATAGCAACTAACTAGTTTTATGCTATTGTTACTTACTATTCGGTGTTGTAACTAACTAGATTTACGATATAATAACTAGCTTTACCCCATAGCAACTAACTAGATATATGCTATAGTAACTTACTATTCGGTGTTGTAACTAACTTGCTTTACGATATAATAACTAGCTTTACCCCATAGCAACTAACTAGCTTTATGCTACAGTAACTTACTATTCGGTGTTGTAACTAACTAGCTTTACGATATAATAACTAGCTTTACCCCATAGCAACTAACTAGCTGTATGCTATAGTAACTAACTATTCGGTGTTGTAACTAACTAGCTTTACGATATAATAACTAGCTTTACCCCATAGCAACTAACTAGATATATGCTATAGTAACTTACTATTCGGTGTTGTAACTAACTAGCTTTACGATATAATAACTAGATTTACCCCATAGCAACTAACTAGATATATGCTATAGTAACTTACTATTCGGTGTTGTAAATAACTTGCTTTACGATATAATAACTAGCTTTACCCCATAGCAACTAACTAGTTTTATGCTATTGTTACTTACTATTCGGTGTTGTAACTAACTAGCTTTACCCCATAGCAACTAACTAGCTTTACGCTATAGTAACTTAGTATTCGGTGTTGTAACTAACTAGCTTTACGATATAATAACTAGCTTTACTCCAAAGCAACTATCTAGTTTTACGCCATAGTAACTAACTATTCACTGTAGTAACTAACTAGCTCTACTATATAATAACTAGCTTTACCCTATAGCAACTAACTAGCTTTATGCTATAGTAATTTAGTATTCGGTGTTGTAACTAACTAGCTTTACGATATAATAACTAGCTTTACTCCAAAGCAACTATCTAGCTTTACGCTATAGTAACTAACTATTCACTGTAGTAACTAACTAGCTTTGCGCTATAGTAACTAGCTTTACCCCATAGCAACTAACTAACTTTATGCTATAGTAACTTACTATTCGGTGTTGTAACTAACTAGCTTTGTGCTATAGTAACTAGCTTTATCCCATAGCAACTAACTAGCTTTATGCTATAGTAACTTACTATTCGGTGTTGTAACTAACTAGCTTTACGATATAAAAACTAGTTTTACCCCATAGCAACTATCTAGCTTTATGCTATAGTAACTTACTATTCGGTGTTGTAACTAACTAGCTTTACGATATAAAAACTAGTTTTACTCCATAGTAACTAACTAGCTTTAAGATATAATAACTAGCTTTACCCCATAGCAACTAACTAGCTTTATGCTATAGTAACTTACTATTCGGTGTTGTAACAAACTAGCTTTACGATATAAAAACTAGTTTTACCCCATAGCAACTAACTAGCTTTATGCTATAGTAACTTACTATTCGGTGTTGTAACTAACTAGCTTTACGATATAAAAACTAGTTTTACTCCATAGTAACTAACTAGCTTTGCGCTATAGTAACTAGCTTTACCCCACAGCAACTAACTAGTTTATGCTATTGTTACTTACTATTCGGTGTTGTAACTAACTAGCTTTACCCCATAGCAACTAACTAGCTTTACGCTATAGTAACTTAGTATTCGGTGTTGTAACTAACTAGCTTTACGATATAATAACTAGCTTTACCCCATAGCAACTAACTAGCTTTATGCTATAGTAACTAACTATTCGGTGTTGTAACTAACTAGCTTTACGATATAATAACTAGCTTTACCCCATAGCAACTAACTAGATATATGCTATAGTAACTTACTATTCGGTGTTGTAACTAACTAGCTTTACGATATAATAACTAGATTTACTCCATAGCAACTAACTAGATATAAGCTATAGTAACTTACTATTCGGTGTTGTAACTAACTAGCTTTACGATATAATAACTAGCTTTACCCCATAGCAACTAACTAGCTTTATGCTATAGTAACTTACAATTCGGTGTTTAACTAACTAGCTTTAAGATATAATAACTAGCTTTACCCCATAGCAACTAACTAGATTTATGCTATAGTAATTTACTATTCGGTGTTGTAACTAACTAGCTTTACGATATAGTAACTAGCTTTACCCCATAGCAACTAACTAGATTTATGCTATAGTAACTTACTAATCGGTGTTGTAACTAACTAGCTTTACGATATAATAACTAGCTTTACCCCATAGCAACTAACTAGATTTATGCTATAGTAACTCACTATTCGGTGTTGTAACTAACTTGCTTTACGATATAATAACTAGCTTTACCCCATAGCAACTAACTAGCTTTATGCTATAGTAACTTACTATTCGGTGTTGTAACTAACTAGCTTTACGATATAATAACTAGCTTTACCCCATAGCAACTAACTAGCTTTATGCTATAGTAACTAACTATTCGGTGTTGTAACTAACTAGCTTGACGATATAATAACTAGCTTTACCCCATAGCAACTAACTAGATTTATGCTATAGTAACTCACTATTCGGTGTTGTAACTAACTAGCTTTACGATATAATAACTAGCTTTACCCCGTAGCAACTAACTAGATTTATGCTATAGTAACTCACTATTCGGTGTTGTAACTAACTAGCTTTACGATATAATAACTAGCTTTACCCCATAGCAACTAACTAGATATATGCTATAGTAACTTACTATTCGGTGTTGTAACTAACTAGCTTTACGATATAATAACTAGATTTACCCCATAGCAACTAACTAGATATAAGCTATAGTAACTTACTAATCGGTGTTGTAACTAACTAGCTTTACGATATAATAACTAGCTTTACCCCATAGCAACTAACTAGCATTATGCTATAGTAACTTACAATTCGGTGTTTAACTAACTAGCTTTAAGATATAATAACTAGCTTTACCCCATAGCAACTAACTAGATATATGCTATAGTAACTTACTATTCGGTGTTGTAACTAACTAGCTTTACGATATAATAACTAGATTTACCCCATAGCAACTAACTAGATATATGCTATAGTAACTTACTATTCGGTGTTGTAAATAACTTGCTTTACGATATAATAACTAGCTTTACCCCATAGCAACTAACTAGTTTTATGCTATTGTTACTTACTATTCGGTGTTGTAACTAACTAGCTTTACCCCATAGCAACTAACTAGCTTTACGCTATAGTAACTTAGTATTCGGTGTTGTAACTAACTAGCTTTACGATATAATAACTAGCTTTACCCCATAGCAACTAACTAGATTTATGCTATATTAACTTACTATTCGGTGTTGCAACTAACTAGCTTTACGATATAATAACTAGATTTACCCCATAGCAACTATCTAGCTTTATGCTATAGTAACTTACTATTCGGTGTTGTAACTAACTAGCTTTACGATATAATAACTAGCTTTACCCCATAGCAACTAACTAGATTTATGCTATAGTAACTCACTATTCGGTGTTGTAACTAACTAGCTTTACGATATAATAACTAGCTTTACCCCGTAGCAACTAACTAGATTTATGCTATAGTAACTCACTATTCGGTGTTGTAACAAACTAGCTTTACGATATAATAACTAGCTTTACCCCATAGCAACTAACTAGATTTATGCTATAGTAACTTAATATTCGGTGTTGTAACTAACTAGCTTTACGATATAATAACTAGCTTTACCCCATAGCAACTAACTAGCTTTATGCTATAGTAACTTACTATTCGGTGTTGTAACTAACTAGCTTTACGATATTATAACTAGCTTTACCCCATAGCAACTAACTAGCTTTATGCTATAGTAACTAACTATTCGGTGTTGTAACTAACTAGCTTTACGATATAATAACTAGCTTTACCCCATAGCAACTAACTAGATATATGCTATAGTAACTTACTATTCGGTGTTGTAACTAACTAGCTTTACGATATAATAACTAGATTTACCCCATAGCAACTAACTAGATATAAGCTATAGTAACTTACTAATCGGTGTTGTAACTAACTAGCTTTACGATATAATAACTAGCTTTACCCCATAGCAACTAACTAGCTTTATGCTATAGTAACTTACAATTCGGTGTTTAACTAACTAGCTTTAAGATATAATAACTAGCTTTACCCCATAGCAACTAACTAGATTTATGCTATAGTAATTTACTATTCGGTGTTGTAACTAACTAGCTTTACGATATAGTAACTAGCTTTACCCCATAGCAACTAACTAGATTTATGCTATAGTAACTTACTATTCGGTGTTGTAACTAACTAGCTTTACGATATAATAACTAGCTTTATCCCATAGCAACTAACTAGATTTATGCTATAGTAACTCACTATTCGGTGTTGTAACTAACTTGCTTTACGATATAATAACTAGCTTTACCCCATAGCAACTAACTAGCTTTATGCTATAGTAACTTACTATTCGGTGTTGTAACTAACTAGCTTTACGATATAATAACTAGCTTTACCCCATAGCAACTAACTAGCTTTATGCTATAGTAACTAACTATTCGGTGTTGTAACTAACTAGCTTGACGATATAATAACTAGCTTTACCCCATAGCAACTAACTAGATATATGCTATAGTAACTTACTATTAGGTGTTGTAACTAACTAGCTTTAAGATATAATAACTAGATTTACCCCATAGCAACTAACTAGATATATGCTATAGTAACTTACTATTCGGTGTTGTAAATAACTTGCTTTACGATATAATAACTAGCTTTACCCCATAGCAACTAACTAGTTTTATGCTATTGTTACTTACTATTCGGTGTTGTAACTAACTAGCTTTACCCCATAGCAACTAACTAGCTTTACGCTATAGTAACTTAGTATTCGGTGTTGTAAATAACTAGCTTTACGATATAATAACTAGCTTTACCCCATAGCAACTAACTAGATTTATGCTATAGTAACTTACTATTCGGTGTTGCAACTAACTAGCTTTACGATATAATAACTAGATTTACCCCATAGCAACTAACTAGCTTTATGCTATAGTAACTTACTATTCGGTGTTGTAACTAACTAGCTTTACGATATAATAACTAGCTTTACCCCATAGCAACTAACTAGCTTTATGCTATAGTAACTTACTATTCGGTGTTGTAACTAACTAGCTTTACGATATAATAACTAGCTTTACCCCATAGCAACTAACTAGCTTTATGCTATAGTAACTAACTATTCGGTGTTGTAACTAACTAGCTTTACGATATAATAACTAGCTTTACCCCATAGCAACTAACTAGATTTATGCTATAGTAACTCACTATTCGGTGTTGTAACTAACTAGCTTTACGATATAATAACTAGCTTTACCCCGTAGCAACTAACTAGATTTATGCTATAGTAACTCACTATTCGGTGTTGTAACAAACTAGCTTTACGATATAAAAACTAGTTTTACTCCATAGTAACTAACTAGCTTTGCGCTATAGTAACTAACTAGATTTATGCTATAGTAACTTAATATTCGGTGTTGTAACTAACTAGCTTTACGATATAATAACTAGCTTTACCCCATAGCAACTAACTAGCTTTATGCTATAGTAACTTACTATTCGGTGTTGTAACTAACTAGCTTTACGATATTATAACTAGCTTTACCCCATAGCAACTAACTAGCTTTATGCTATAGTAACTAACTATTCGGTGTTGTAACTAACTAGCTTTACGATATAATAACTAGCTTTACCCCATAGCAACTAACTAGATATATGCTATAGTAACTTACTATTCGGTGTTGTAACTAACTAGCTTTACGATATAATAACTAGATTTACCCCATAGCAACTAACTAGATATATGCTATAGTAACTTACTATTCGGTGTTGTAAATAACTTGCTTTACGATATAATAACTAGCTTTACCCCATAGCAACTAACTAGCTTTATGCTATAGTAACTTACTATTCGGTGTTGTAACTAACTAGCTTTACGATATAAAAACTAGTTTTACTCCATAGTAACTAACTAGCTTTGCGCTATAGTAACTAGCTTTACCCCATAGCAACTAACTAGCTTTATGCTATAGTAACTTACTATTCGGTGTTGTAACTAACTAGCTTTGTGCTATAGTAACTAGCTTTATCCCATAGCTACTAACTAGCTTTATGCTATAGTAACTTACTATTCGGTGTTGAAAATAACTAGCTTTACCCCATAGCAACTAACTAGCTTTACGCTATAGTAACTTAGTATTCGGCGTTGTAACTAACTAGCTTTACGATATAATAACTAGCTTTACTCCAAAGCAACTATCTAGCTTTACGCTATAGTAACCAACTATTCACTGTAGTAACTAACTAGCTCTACTATATAATAACTAGCTTTACCCTATAGCAACTAACTATCTTTATGCTATAGTAACTTAGTATTCGGTGTTGTAACTAACTAGCTTTACGATATAATAACTAGCTTTACTCCAAAGCAACTATCTAGCTTTACGCTATAGTAACTAACTATTCACTGTAGTAACTAACTAGCTTTACGATATAATAACTAGCTTTACCCCATAGCAACTAACTATCTTTATGCTATAGTAACTTAGTATTCGGTGTTGTAACTAACTAGCTTTACGATATAATAACTAGCTTTACTCCAAAGCAACTATCTAGCTTTACGCTATAGTAACTAACTATTCACTGTAGTAACTAACTAGCTTTACGATATAATAACTAGCTTTACCCCATAGCAACTAACTAGCTTTATGCTATAGTAACTTACTATTCGGTGTTGTAACTAACTAGCTTTACGATATAAAAACTAGTTTTACTCCATAGTAACTAACTAGCTTTGCTCTATAGTAACTAGCTTTATCCCATAGCAACTAACTAGCTTTACGCTATAGTAACTAACTATTCGTTGTAGTAACTAACTAGCTCTATGGTATAAAAACTAGCTTTACCATATAGCAACTAGCTTCACCACATAGTAACTAACTAGCTTCACGCTATAGTAACTAAGTATTCGTTGTAGTAGCTAACTAGCTCTACGGTATAACAACTAGCTTTACCCCATAGTAACCAACTAGCTTTACGCTATAGTAACTAACTATTCTTTGTAGTAACTAATTAGCCCTACACTATAGCAACTAGCTTCGCCAAATAGTAACTAACTAGCTTTTCGCTATAGTAACTAAGTATTCATTGTTGTAACTAATTAGCCCTACACTATAGCAACTAGCTTCACCACATTGTAACTATCTAGCTTTACGCTATAGTAACTAACTATCCTTTGTAGTAACTAATTAGCCCTACACTATAGCAACTAGCTTCACCACATAGTAACTAACTAGCTTTACGCTATAGTAACTAACTATTCTTTGTAGTAACTAATTAGCCCTACACTATAGCAACTAGCTTCACCACATAGTAACTAACTAGCTTTACGCTATAGTAACTAACTATTCTTTCTAGTAACTAATTAGCCCTACACTATAACAACTAGCTTCACCACATAGTAACTAACTAGCTTTACGCTATAGTAACTAACTATTCTTTGTAGTAACTAATTAGCCCTACACTATAGCAACTAGCTTCATCCCATAGTAACTAACTAGCTTTACGCTATAGTAACTAACTATTCTTTGTAGTAACTAATTAGCCCTACACTATAGCAACTAGCTTCACCACATAGTAACTAACTAGCTTTTCGTTATAGTAACTAACTATTCTTTGTAGTAACTAATTAGCCCTACACTATAGCAACTAGCTTCACCACATAGTAACTAACTAGCTTTTCGCTATAGTAACTAACTATTCTTTCTAGTAACTAATTAGCCCTACACTATAACAACTAGCTTCACCACATAGTAACTAACTAGCTTTACGCTATAGTAACTAACTATTCTTTGTAGTAACTAATTAGCCCTACACTATAGCAACTAGCTTCACCCCATAGTAACTAACTAGCTTTACGCTATAGTAACTAACTATTCTTTGTAGTAACTAATTAGCCCTACACTATAGCAACTAGCTTCACCACATAGTAACTAACTAGCTTTTCGATATAGTAACTAACTATTCTTTGTAGTAACTAATAAGCCCTACACTATAGCAACTAGCTTCACCACATAGTAACTAACTAGCTTTTCGCTATAGTAACTAACTATTCTTTGTAGTAACTAACTAGCCCTACACAATAGCAACTAGCTTCACCACATAGTAACTAACTAGCTTTACGCTATAGTAACTAAATATTCTTTGTAGTAACTAATTAGCCCTACACTATAGCAACTAGCTTCACCACATAGTAACTAACTAGCTTTACGCTATAGTAACTAACTATTCTTTGTAGTAACTAATTAGCCCTACACTATAGCAACTAGCTTCAGCACATAGTAACTAACTAGATTTTCGCTGTAGTAAATAACTATTCTTTGTAGTAACTAATTAGCCCTACACTATAGCAACTAGCTTCACCACATAGTAACTTACTAGCTTTACGCTATAGTAACTAACTATTCTTTGTAGTAACTAATTAGCCCTACACTATACAACTAGCTTCACCACATAGTAACTAACTAGCTTTTCGCTATAGTAACTAACTATTCTTTGTAGTAACTAATTAGCCCTACACTATACAACTAGCTTCACCACATAGTAACTAACTAGCTTTTCGCTATAGTAACTAACTATTCTTTGTAGTAACTAATTAGCCCTACACTATATCAACTAGCTTCACCACATAGTAACTAACTAGCTTTTCGTTATAGTAACTAACTATTCTTTGTAGTAACTAATTAGCCCTACACTATAACAACTAGCTTCACCACATAGTAACTAACTAGCTTTTCGCTATAGTAACTAAATATTCTTTCTAGTAACTAATTAGCCCTACACTATAACAACTAGCTTCACCACATAGTAACTAACTAGCTTTACGCTATAGTAACTAACTATTCTTTGTAGTAACTAATTAGCCCTACACTATAGCAACTAGCTTCACCACATAGTAACTAACTAGCTTTTCGTTATAGTAACTAACTATTCTTTGTAGTAACTAATTAGCCCTACACTATAGCAACTAGCTTCACCACATAGTAACTAACTAGCTTTTCGCTATAGTAACTAACTATTCTTTGTAGTAACTAACTAGCCCTACACAATAGCAACTAGCTTCACCACATAGTAACTAACTAGCTTTACGCTATAGTAACTAAATATTCTTTGTAGTAACTAATTAGCCCTACACTATAGCAACTAGCTTCACCACATAGTAACTAACTAGCTTTACGCTATAGTAACTAACTATTCTTTGTAGTAACTAATTAGCCCTACACTATAGCAACTAGCTTCAGCACATAGTAACTAACTAGATTTTCGCTGTAGTAAATAACTATTCTTTGTAGTAACTAATTAGCCCTACACTATAGCAACTAGCTTCACCACATAGTAACTTACTAGCTTTACGCTATAGTAACTAACTATTCTTTGTAGTAACTAATTAGCCCTACACTATACAACTAGCTTCACCACATAGTAACTAACTAGCTTTTCGCTATAGTAACTAACTATTCTTTGTAGTAACTAATTAGCCCTACACTATACAACTAGCTTCACCACATAGTAACTAACTAGCTTTTCGCTATAGTAACTAACTATTCTTTGTAGTAACTAATTAGCCCTACACTATATCAACTAGCTTCACCACATAGTAACTAACTAGCTTTACGCTATAGTAACTAACTATTCTTTGTAGTAACTAATTAGCCCTACACTATAGCAACTAGCTTCACCACATAGTAACTAACTAGCTTTACGCTATAGTAACTAACTATTCTTTGTAGTAACTAATTAGCCCTACACTATAGCAACTAGCTTTACCCCATAGTAACTATCTAGCCTTACGCTATAACAACTAGCTTTACCCCATAGAAACTTACTAGTTTTTTGCTATAGTAGCTAGTTTTACCCCATAGTAGTTTTACGCCGAAGTAACTAACTCTTCGGTTACTCATTATAACTAAAGCCAGATTATAAATTATTGTTTTAAAAACTAATTTACTAAAGAAATAAATAAGATTGTTAATTATTGAAAAATAAATTAATAATTAAAATATAAATATTTCTGTAATTATTATAGTTACTGTTATCAAGGACTATCAAGTGCAAACGTATTCTATTGCTATGCCAACAACTTTAGAAAGTGAAAAGAAAAGCTGTCTTATTTTAATTTCGAAGCTGTCATAATTTTTACGAAAGATAGTTTATTTGAAACTTAGTTCTTGTAGGAATAAATATTAAATAATTTTAAAAGTTTTGAGGATAAACCTGATAGTTCTGATAGTTAGAGTATGCAATATAATTTCTGAATACTATGTTATGGGATTAACAAGCAAACGGATTTAAAATTTTTAAAATATAATTCAAAGAGAAATGTACTTCGCGAATATTTACAATACAGTTCGCTGACCACGAACCATAATATGCTTCATTTAATTACTACTCTTACAAAAGGATTTATGTTTGAATTAAAGAATAAAATATTTCTGTAACTCTTCAACAAACACGATTTTATAATGTGATTAAAACCATTTAAGTTTCTAATTTAATTTACTTTTTTAAATTTTCTTTTTAAAATTATAAATTAAATGCTAAAATGAATAAACAGATATTGTAGCTCAGTAAATATAGTTCGACATTTCTAAATAACAATAAATTAATTAATAACTTATTTATCTTTTTGGTTAAAGAGTTTCGTTATTAAGTAATATACTCTGTAGTGCACTGTATGGCCACTGCAAGCGCTTCTTGACTCCGATTAACCTGGTTAACTTTGGGATAAAGAAATCCAACCACCCGAACTTTACAAACCAATCAAGAATAACCAGAGGAGAATTTTCTTCCCTCCGGAAATTATTCCCGCGCCACACTCTTAGTGCTTCCTGCGTCGATATTTAGCACCATTTGTCGACTTTTTCGTTTGTTAGAAGAAGAAGAAATTGGTCTAATTTAGTAAAGGTAGACCAATTTTTAACAAATATTTAAAACAAACAAATATTTTTCGAGAAACATATTTTGTAAATTAAATAATCTTATTTTATAAACTGTATGTTTGTAATTAATTTTTTTTTTTAATTCTTATTTCACCGTATTGGGAATATTATAAATTTATCACTCAATTAATGCATCTTGATTAGTTTTTTATAATTTGTTCATGAGTCATTCTTTTTTCTATTGCGATAAGTTTTTAAAAATGTTTATTGTTTCCTTCAGCTTTTATGGGAGTTATGGGATTCTTATTTGGTTTTTTTAAATTAATGTTTTATAGCATGAAGCATCATGAAAGGATTGCCAAAGGATAAACTCTGGACTCTGATAAAGGCATAAAGGGCACGATAAAACGTGTAGCTCAGAAAACGTACTTGAAAACTCGTATAACCTGAAATATGAAAACAACGGGCGTCTAATGATAGGTTCTGAGTGTTTACAAAATGTTACTCTACTTAGAGAAATGGGGTTAAACAGAGAAGAACCAGTTTGGGATCCTAGCTACATGGGTGGTGATAAGTCGTGGAGGATGTGAAATGGGAAGGGGAATGGTTTCATAGGTATGGATATAAAATGGATATAAAAGCAAAGGAAAATAGATATCGCAGGGATAATGAGTTACTCCACTTGAATAAATAATTATTTATATATTCTAAAGAGGAAAAATAAGGAAAATCAATGAATCGTTGGAGACCGTTAATATAATCAGATTTTATTCTTATAGAAACCTGGGGAAAAACAAAATCATACGAATTAAACATTTTTATTTTAGATGCTACGGACGTAGAATTAGAACATTAGATAGAGGACGACTAAAATTGAGGATGAAATTAAGTAAAACAAAACGAGAAAATAAATTTTAAAATAAAAACATTTTTAATGACGGTTTTTATAGATTTTTCAATGGAAAATGGACGTTTTTAATTCAAGCATAAAAATCTAATCTTTGTACATGACATTTTAAAAATAAACTCTACAATACAGTTTAATGAATTCATTTGGAGACCTAATGCTGAAGTATTCCTAAATTATAATAAATCTTAAATTATTGGGAAATCGATTTTATCATGAAACAACAATTTCACTGTGAATCTGGACATTGTACTAGAAGAAGGCATTAATTGGTTATTTGTAATACGCCTTGTGAATCTGTAAACAACTGAGACTATCCCTAAACAAACATCTCGTTATTCAAGCAGCTTCCCGTTTGTGAGTAAATATTGTTAGAGCTGGATTCTAGCGGCTCAGACTGGCGGTTGCCATGGCAACACTATAAGCTGATCTGGTGATTTAAAGATCTAAAATAGCATCGGAAACACCACAGATCGTATAACGGAAAACTGATTCACTATACTACGCTATGTCTAGTTTGGCTGTTTAAATATTGCTGAGCGTGAAAGATCTTGGCACATAAATTTGTCACTAATGTATAAAGATAAAGAAAAACTGCATTACTCAAATCCGTCTATCTTTTTGAAGTTGACTTAAAAGAAAAACAAAATAACTCGTTTCCCTTTAAATAAAAAAATGATAAATATTGAGTAAGCAATATTCATTAAAAAAAAACTATTAATGTATACATAATAGGTTTTGGAACCTCTACCCAAAAATAGTTTTGTTCTAGTCTTATGTACATTTCGGTACGAAATAACCATCCTCATTGACATGACAATTCATGATATATTAAACCACAGTAAAGTATTCCAAGTAACTAGTGCACAACGTATTAGTTTACTTAATAGGACATATCAATCTTGTTAGAGGTTAAAAGCATCTTTGATATTATATATATATATATATATAGATAGATATATATATATATATATATGGTAATATAGCTATGAAAAAAATATAGTTAATATAAAACCTGTATTAAATAATAAACAAATAATTGTAAACAAATTTTACTTGACAAATTATTAGAACTTGGTTCCTAAAGTGTCATGCCATCTTAAAACGTTCCCATAAAAATGAAATAATATATAACTTTATGCTATTATATTGAATTATATGGGGCAGAGTTAATCGATATATAAATAAATGAATATATTTAATAACTGAAAGAAACATTGAATAATAAAATTTCAACTTAATAATGTAAAATAAATAAAGAAAAATGACCATTGCGTTAAAACAGCTGTTTTGAAACATAACCTAAAAACATAAAATCAGCTGACGCATGAAATCATGTTATCACTTATTTATGCCAATATATGAGAGCATCCGAGTGGGTATTAAAAAGTACAATTGATTCTATAATTCTGTTTCTAATTACATACGTTTATTGGCTATCTTTACAAAATTACGTGCAGATGGATTACAGTAATAAAATTTGTTTTTTCAACATATGTTAAGATTAAAACAAATCATAGATAATTCGGTCGTTGTAAATTAACCTCATTCCGAGGAGATTGAACAGTTATATTTGTACACAGTGAATTAGTGGTGTTTCTTCTGGTAGCCTATGACCTTACAAGTTTAGAATTTTGGATATGAAAATATAAAAGTTGGGATGGGGAAAATATTAAACACACAAAATCATAATTGTTAATTTAAACAAACTGTGGTCTTTCAAGCAAAATAATATTATGAAATTAAAATACAAACGTAAATAAATAAATATTAAACCGCACATGATATTATTATTAAATAATATTACACACAAACTGTACAATGTGTTAAATAATTTTACTATCAGAAGCGTATTCAGACATCAGAAACAATTTCTCGTGTTCAAGGACAATAGAGGAAATTGCTTTACTCTTTGAAATTTGCGGCGGGAAATTAGTTTAAAGAGGCGGCTTTGAGCCCTTATGCCTTCCCAAGGACAAAGTGCTTGGGTGGGTTTCGAAAGTTACTTGAACTATATTTCCGTTTGTTATATTAATATTATTGCCTAGAAATTTTCCTTATATAAACGTTATCTTCCGTATACGTGAGTAGTGTTTAATATGTAATATAAATAAATAAAATCTTTCCCCTACAAAACATTTATTTTAATTAATATGCAAATTTTGATTGCAAACCAAGCATCTTCAGAGGAAAACTGCTTCAAGACTCGAGCTCTGCTGTAATTAGCTCTAATGGTGATTGCTTTACGATCGTAATGTACATAAGAATGTACACAAAATGTTTTTTGTAATTGTAAGGTTTAATTTATTTATAATTAAAATAATAAACCACAGTGGCTGCAAGCTGTTGGCGTGAGTAATTTTTCCTGGTGATGTCTGGTTTAGCCGAAAGCATTATAATTAAAATATGTTATTATATACAATCTCAACAATAATACACAGTAGATATGAAACTATAAAGAGTGGAAAATACACGACAATGTCTAGCAGTCGTCGTTATTCATCGGATGAAGGTGATGTATATTCGATGGAACATAGTAAGATTATTTTGGAATTGACCACAAAAATTTAAATAAATAAAACTCTTGATCAAAAATAACAATATTTTTGTAGTTTATGTGTAAGTATTACTTTTGTAGTAGTTTCGGTCTAAAAATGATTTCTTTGCAAATGAAATGTACATGAGGGCTTATAAAGAAAGTTTATTTGTGGATGGAAAGATTCATTTAATTAAATAAAAAACTTACGCCGAAACTGTTACAAGTTGTTGTTAAACACAAAAATATTAAATATTTTAGAAAAGAAATCAAATTTATTAAAGACGTAAGTAACTCCTTAAAAACGTAATGATGAAAAGTTATAATTTTTTTAATAAATATGCACAAACATTCAGTAGAGCATTTAAAGGATTTTACTAAAACAGTCGTACTTAGCAACACGCTAAGGAAAAAGTAGGAACAAATTTCTCAGAAACAATTGCCTCGAAAACACAATTCGCATCCCCTTTAAAGACAAGAGGGTTGTTATTCTCAAGAGACGGAACTGTGGTTATGTTCTGCCGTAAAATTAATGTTTTCTTTGACAAAGTAAAGCCAACGACTTTAACAGGTTTTGTTTGTAAAAGGTATAATAAAAAAATTTGTTCCAACATAAAAAGTCTTATATATATATGGTTTTATAAGTAATAAATATTTACTGTAATGTTGAAAACAAAATTATTTCTTCACTTTTTTGTGACCCGTGCTTCTAGACGATAAAATATTGGATATGATTTATGATTTTAAAAATATTTTTTTAACATTTTAATTCATTATAAAAAGCAACAAAGAATTATAAAATAGTGTATATTATGGCATGAGAGTATCTGTGAGCATTGAGCTGTGTGATTTGTTATAAAAATGTTCCCGAAGAAACAAATACCTGTGATGTAAAAACATATCAATGAAATATGAGACAGAAATATGACCACTCATGCAAAGAGACAAAAAGATATTCGGTAAAGGACACGATACAGACATTAGTAAAAATATCTAATAAAGATGGAGAGCCCGTTGAGTATATGGAAGAAACAATATAGACACAAGGACGGAACTGAACAAAACTAACTTCAACTCTTATTAAGAAAAGAAGTTTTAAAACTTAAATATAGAATTTGTAGAATATACCTAACTGTAATAAGTACTGTGTTAAAATACTGTAATTATTTTAAAAAAACAACTCAAACCAAAACATCCCTATAATGTATGTAGTAGTTTGTCATTATCGTTTCAATCATACAAAAGTTGAAAACCCAAAAAGGGGTGTCATGCATCTAACATATAAACACAAATCTTATATTATATTTATAGCCTCATATATTATTTAGTTTTATTATAAATATATTGACTTAGATACCTCTCGACGCTTTTCACAACATCTGCCATCGGTCATACTGTTGCTACACAACTTTTACCTAGTTTAATGCTATTTGTAAGACTTATATATTTTTAGTATAACCTTTTATCTAATGGTATATGTTGGATTACATTAGAAAAAATATATTTAATCATATTTTTATACGGAATACATTCCATTACCTGACAGGTATAGTAAAATAGCTTCAGATTGGTTCATATGAAGCTGTGTGTGACAGATAAAAATTACGCGAAGCGTGACAAAAACTAAGACTTTATTTATAATAAATGAGGCTAAAATACCTTATTCAATATATAAGTTATTGGAATGTTATCAACTTTATACATACGCTATAACATTGCATATGACTGTAACGTAAATGTTATAATGTAGGGCGACAGATCTATTTTGCAATTTTGCACACGCAATAGTTACAACAAAGTGCGCGTGCGCAAACACTGTAAGTAATAAAACAGGCAACATTGTTCTGACGCATGATTACGGTCCCTTCGCGGCAATAACTTTAAACGGCAAAATAAACCAGACTCTTTGTATGCAAATTGCGTGCGGCAATATTTCTAGGTTAATTTAAATTGCACAGCCCTGATTATATTACTTTCTCGATCACTCACTTGGAGTATTTACATTCAGGAGAACGTACACAATATTTCAAAGCTCCATATTCTCATGATCTGTAAAATAATTGATTTCTTATAATATACAAACACTCATTTAATAAGTTATACAGAAAATATTTATAGACATTTTACATCATAGCTGCCACAATTATAAAGGAATAATATTCTCCAACCATTGAAGAAATCATATTGTGATATTAGTAGTTCTATGATACTGCTATTCTATTAAATAAATAGTTCTAAACGTAATTTGCGGTTAGGCTCTCTATTTCCTATACAGAGATATATTATTTATTATAGATTTATTCTATTTCTTATAGATTTTATTATTATTTCTATGGTTATGGGGAGCCCATATCAAAACCCAAAGAAAATACTTATCTTTCTAGAAATTAGCCTACTATTTACAAAAAACTAAAAGAAAGATATAAAAAAAAATTCAAACCTTTTTAAAATCCCTAAATATACAAATAAAAGTTTCCAAATCATAGGATTAATAATAAGCACTAATTTCCAAATATTGAAAATATGAAACTTATAAAAGTAATAATATAGCATTATGAATGAACATGCCTGAAGCACTAGAAATACATAAATACAGGAATAACAACCAATTATTAAGTGAACAAATAAAAATAAATTCTAAATTTGATATTATATTAAATGTCTATAATGTTACTACAACAAAATTATCTTGGAAATATGTATAACTTTAGCTATTTCTCATTTAGCATTTCTTTCATATCTCGCATTATTGTAACATTCATTCCTGATGATATAAGTACTGTTTATCGACGAAAAGCTTTGAATATTTTTATTAATAATTTTACTATATGAATAAACTTGGTTGTTTTTAAATATATATAACAAGTAGTGTAATATATGACGAAACTAATGTGTAATTAGTAAACTCTAGGTTATTGAGATGTGAATTACATAATGTTGGTATATATCTTGGTAATGTTACTAAAATATCAATCAATATTTCACAAACACTATGTGTGTGTGTGTGTGTGTGTGTGTGTGTGTATGTGTGTGTGTGTGTGTGTGTGGGTGTGTGTGTGTGTGTGTGTTGTGTGTGTGTGTAGGTGTGTGTGTGTGTGTGTGTGTGTGTGTGTGTGTGTGTGTGTGTGTGTGTGTGTGTGTGTGTGTGTGTGTGTGTGTGTGTGTGTGTGTGTGTGTGTGTGTGTGTGTTTGTGTGTGTGTGTGTGTGTGTGTGTTTCTGTGTGTGTGTATGAGTTTGTGTGTGTGTGGGTATGGGTGTGTGTGTGTTTGTGTTAAATTTGATACTGGAAATGTCAAATATACCAAATATATAATCTGGATTGATTCTTTGAGGTGGTATTTACTACGACTATATATATATATATATATATATATATATATATATATATATATATATATATATAACAGCTGTTTTCAATTTTATATTTTCACAATGTTTTATAAAACAAGGTTTAGCAATGTAAAGCCTTGAGCTGCAATATTTGTAGATGCAATCGAAACCATTCCTAGCAGTGTCCAGTGGAACTAAACTCGGGGCAGGAATAAAGCAATGCAACGCAGGTTAAGAATTTAATTAAGGGATGCTAGGTTTTAGTGGCTGATAGCTTGTACACGTTACGTTTAATGCCATTTATTTCCAGAACATCCCTATTGACATCGCTATTGTGTTTCGTTACGAGTGATAATTCCATTACTGGCAGCAAGATAGTTTTCCCACGAAAAAATAGTTTTGAGAGAAAAAAGTACGAAAAATAGTTTTGTTGTACTTATTAATTTATTTCCATTATTATTTTATTATTTTTAAAATAAATTGTATGATAATAATAACAAATACTAGACCTATATGAATGCGTAGAGAGCACGATATAACATATGCTATTGAAATTATCAAAAAATTATAAACTCAAATTTTGAAGTTTTTAGAGAGTTTAAAAGGAATAATTAAGCAGTCTTGGACGTAAAGGTTATAAATAAATAAATAACTCTAGTATAACTGGTGATAATGAGATAAACCATTGACAGTAAAGTAGTGAGGGTTGTTACTAAACAATACTAACTCACTAAGTTAGTGGGCAGTTAGTTATTTATTTAGAAAGTTTAATTTTAGGCTTTCATCGTTTGACGAAACCTACTGTATTTAAAACAATGTTAAGAAGGAGTCGGAAATTCTAAATCTTTTCTAGTTTTATGAATATTTTTTTTAAAGTAGGAATATTATAAATAGACGTAATTGTTATAATGTACGTTGAGGTAAATATTGTTTGTCTGTAAGTTTCAACACGAAATATATAGTTCTATTCATGGGTAATTAATGAATAATTACATTGAATGTTATAAAACGTTTAGGTAAATACACAATTGCATACTAGGTATTGCGTCAAACTACAAACATGAGTATTCAAAAATATTAAGTGAAGTTTAAAAGTATCTTTAAAAGGACAGATGAATTAAAAGATACTTTGAAGCGAGTTAAAAGAAGAAAGTCGGAGCTAACTACACAAGAAGGAGATTGTTGTTGCAACTTTAAAATTCCCAGTAAGTAGAATAAACGTAAACAGCGTGCAAATAGCAAAGTAGCAAAGTTGCTGCCCCGTGCAGTTCCTGCAGTAACCTCGTTATAAAACTCGTGAAAAAGTTTAACTACGTTATTTGCAAGAAACACAATTTTTTGTCAAGTGAATGTTTTAGCAATTGCCGTCACAGAAGTAAGAAATGTGAGCTAATTATACAAATAATTAACCGTTGTATGAAATGTAGTAGTGAATCATTTAATTAAAAATGTAACAAGGAATTATTTATTTTAATTAAGGCATTTTATTTTAATTAGTACCTGCTACTTTTTTTCAGAACTTTAGAACTTTTATTACAGATATTTAAATTAATATAACAGGAAATTCTTTGAGTATATAGGAATGTTGTAATATAAATTGCATGCACTAAATCACTTGTAAATATTTTACATACTTGCCTATAGTAAAACGTACTTATATTTGTTGAGAGCGGTCGTTTCGGGAGATGTGTCTCATTGTCAACTCTGAGTTGACAATGGGAAACAGCTCCCGAAACTGCCGTCGTCAAAAAATATAAGTAAGTGCTACTATTGGAAAGTTTGTAAAATATTTGTAAGTGTTTTAGGAAAAACTAGTAGCTCACATGAAGATGGACTTAACAAATATAAATTGGATCTTTACAAGAATTGAAGTTTCATTTTACTATAGTATGGGAGTGTTAAGGTTCAAATAACAACTTACTCTGGATAAAATATTTTTAACTATAATTTGTTTTTTTTAACACTAAACATTTAAATGGAAAAACACATAAGTACTAAAACACCGTGTGTAATACGCACTAAGGGAGACGAGCATGAGCAATGAGGCAAGGTGAAGGTTGAGATGCAATACTAGTTACTTCACAGAACTTATTAAACAGACGGTCTGAAACGGATGTAGAACATGAATGGTCAAGACAAATATTTGAAACGGAAAACAAGAGAGCAATACTGCGGGAATAACTGACAAGCGGACGTTGCCATTACAGAAATTATGGTGTAGCCCATTTAGGTTGAAACACTTTTAAATTCAGAGGAAATGTCAGGATTTTATGTGTTTAAAGCAACATATTCTTGTAGGTAT
>JBAIZL010000003.1:135057124-135074624 GCA_036971475.1 Prosapia bicincta
TTTCCCGTTCCTTTGCATGACATTGCCCAGTGAGTAGCTGTGAGGCGAGTGATGAACCTCTATTGGGAGCGACATGGGCAGCATGATATTTCGTGTGCTTATGCGGCTAAAAGACGCCGGTTGTTCTGGTTCTTTGAAACTCTCAACCGGTTCCACACCACAGAGTAATGTCGGACGACAATTGTACTATTCATTTCGTCTGTCTCAAAGAATCCAACCACAAACTTCGTGAGGCTCTTCCGGGGGACTGACGTCACCCAAGGCGGGGTTCTGGTGTCACGACTCTTGGGACCAGTGTGAAAGAGTCTCTCGACGTTAGTAAGGCCTTGACCCCGCCACTAGGACTAGACCATCTCCAACTGTGACAGCGGTTAGCCCGCTTTTCCAGAACTCCTCACGAATAGAACCTTCCAAACGGCCACCTCCCCGTGTTTATCAATATACACCTTCTAATTAGGGCGTTACAGGTAGGGAAATTGTGCTCATGAGTGGGATTACCTAAGGGCATACCCCAGACTGTGGACTTGGTCCTAGGAAGGCATCACCCTCCTCTAATATATTTGCAAGCGGGAACGACAGGGGCAACCCAAAGTTGGCAGTTCAAATTATCTATAGTGGTTTACAATTATTTTTTATTATAACAAAATATTTGTTTAAATTTTAGTAATTGCTAAAATAGATGAAAATAAATTTTATTTTATTATTTTTTATTTTATTTATTTTATTATTATACTTTAATTTTATTATTACAATATATTTTATTATTACTTTAATTTTTACAAAACAATAAAAAGGGTTTCAGCAATATTAGTCTATAACAAAATATGTCAAAATATTGTTATATATTTAATAAACCAAGTACGTTAATGATTTTATTCAATTTATGACTTTAAAAAAATTAAATATGTAAACTAATTCAGTAATCTGGAGGAAACTTCCAGATGCGGATAATGGCGCCCCATGAAAAGTTAATCACATGAATCGAACCTGATATTGGGAATTCAAGAAGCGACTGTAAACTACTGTTAGAGCTTAAATTGTACTTTATCTCCGGTGAAGTGCGGTTAATTAAATCATAGATGGCTTTGCGTATGCGCCGCAAGGGATTTCTTTGATGTATAAAGCATTATTATTCTAGCCCATAAGTTTAAATTAAATTATAGAATATCGCTCTTCAAAGCTAAATTACACTTGAATAAACAATAGTTCAATAAACAAGAACAATTCGTCATTGTTAATCGTAAAGCATTGTCAATATTTTTGTTGCAAAAGTAATAGTAAACAATAATATGTAGCGTCAACATATGTTAGCAATGCATCGCGTGTTATTATACGTCAAGCTTTGTAATTACAAACCGTTTCACTTACACAAGTTTGCTATTAAAACAACTTATGATTATTAAATACCACTAAATACATTAGATTAGGGAATATATATTTCAATAATTGTAGTATGTATTACTTTGTATACTATATTTTTAAATAAATATTCTCCAATTACGGACGCACATCGCCTTTTCTTACATCCATCTACAACAAAAAATATAAAAACTTACAGATAGTAGGATACAGAAAAGTACAATATATAAAGAATATACTTGATTTAACTAGTAGATAATGTTTTGGAACATTTTGTGGCATGTTTACTTAAAGCTTTACCCAATCTCAGATTAAAATAATTATAAGTTTACCATTATTTATAAATTGGTATCAAAATTGATATTGTTTCAAAATATTAAAATATCAATAAACAAGTAATATAAAAACGTCAATTGTACTTATAATTTATAACTGCTATTCTTTGAGCTTAGCTTGTGACGTTATAATAAACCAAATGAAAAATACACAAAACTCACAAATTAATCATTTATTGACTCATACGTGTTTCAATGACAAAGTCATCATCAGTGAGGCTCACTTTAACTTACAACTAAGGTGGAAGTAAGGTTACACTTCTGTATTTATAAAGTGCGCGTTACCAAGCCCAACTGTAAAAACACAAGTTATTACTTATGTACAGTATATATACATCAAACATGATACATCAAATAGAAATTTCATACCTAACTCATTAATAACAATACATTTCTTAACCAAACAACATAAATACATATAAACAAAATAGATAGTTAATATATCAGTGTTATAGTTATTTTGAAGATTTTATTCCAAGAGTTACAACCAAATTTCTTGTGTCATTCTAATTACAATAATATAGAATTTTGAATAGGGCCTGACTCATTATTTACAATATTATTTTTATTCTCATTAACATACAAAGTTTCCCACGCATCCAATTCACTACACTTATCAGGGTTACATCGTCTACTTTAAATTGGTTCTCTTCCTCTAAGCAATGTTTCGCCATCGCAGATTTTTCTGGTCTGTTATATTTAACGTTGGAAAAATGTTCTTTAGCCCTAGTTTTATTACTTCTTTTTGTTTGACCTATGTATTTCAGAGGACACTTGCTACACATCAGGCAGTAGATTCCCGACTTCTCTTCATTAGTGAAGGCGTCTTTATGGTTCCTTTACAACTACTTTAGGCTATTTGCAGTGTTAAATGTCAAGGTTCAACTCACTATTTTGTCCAGAGATTTTCTTCCCCCTTTTTATCTCTTAGTAACGTACTTCTCTGATTTCTTATTGTTTTTTCCATATTTTTGTGGATTTCATCTATAAACATTTCACTGTATCCATTGAACCTTGCTACACTATAAATGCAATTCAGCTCACTTTTATAATTTTCTCCTGATGAAAATAAATTATTTAAATGATGGACAATATAAGAAATTTCTTCCACGATGATATCCTTAGTGACTAGAACAAGATTTTACAAGAACTCTCTAAGTTTCTCCAAAAATAACTTGCAGCTTCTTTGGTGTAATTTTCAAATTAAAATTATCAAAGCCTCCTAAACCCCTAAAATATCTTACTTACTTCAGCCAACGCCCGTCCTTGGCCTCTCAGCCATCCGACGCCGTGCCTCCCAGTATAATGTAGCGAGTCCTTCTCTGGACTCCTCGTGAAAGATATCCTTCAGACCGTCACAAGTGGTAAGATGCTCTGCCGTCCCTTCGTTGTCGGAGCAGAGTGGGCAGATTGGTTTGTCTACCCCTTTCATGCGATGCAGGTGTCTCTTTAGGTAGTCATGTCCAGTAGTCATCCTAGACAAAGCCACGGCTACGCCTCTCGGAAGATCCAGTGGTATGCTTGATTAGATGATCTTTTCCCATTGCTTTCCTGTAGCAGCTTGTTTCCTGTCCTGTTTCACGGAGTCGCTAATAGTGCTGTTTACATTCCGACAGACATTGCGGTATGAGAGGGGGAGGATCGGCTGCGCCATGGAGCAGCCATGTTTGGCCAAACTATGTGCTTTTTCGTTTCCTCTGATGTCACAGTGCCCCGGCACCCATTGTATTGCTATCTGTGTTGTTTTCTCCAACATGCGGAGTGTTTTCTGGCAGTTGTTTATTTCCTTCCCTTCTTGAAGCTTTGGGGAGGCGATCGCCTGAATCGCGGATGTTGAGTCCGAGAGGAAAACTACCTTCTTGGTGTTGGCCGACAAAAGAATCTCTCTGGCCGCTTCGCCGATGGCGGTCACTTCTCCTTCGAAGTTGGTTCCGTTTTTCCTCACTGCTATTGATTTTTGCCAATTGAGGAGAAATATCCGACTCCGCATGCGTCATGCATTGCCGATCCATCTGTGTACACACGCAGCCATTCGTCGACCGGATACCTCTCGTTGATCATAGCTTCTGTTAGTACTTTGAGTTCGCAAATTTGGATGTCGGCTTTTCTCAGGCTTACACCAGGTATTGATGTGCACGATGGTATTTCGGTCCTTTCCTTTATATATTTCTTTTTCTTGAAAGGTTGTCGCTCTGATTCTTCCAATACATGTCTTCTTCTTATTTCTGCGGCTTTTGCCAGTGGTGTGACTTGGTTTTTAAGCCTTTGGCTTGCGCATCTGAATTTCTTCCAGAAGTCATCGTTGGTTCTTAAGGCTCTTTCAAAGAATTTGATAGCAGCCTTGTCCCTGCAAGCGTTAAGGGGCTCAATATCGGTTTGAATCTCTAACGCTGCAATTGGGGTAGACTTCGCAGCACCACATATCAGTCTCAATGCATGGTTTTGGACTGTATTCAGGTCTTTCTTTGCATTATCAGAAGCCGTGTTGTAAGCTTCTGAGCCGTATTCAAAAGCTTCTGAGCCGCTAAAATATCTAATTTATGTCCTAACTCACATTTCTATGGCAAAAGAATCATCTTTAGAGGAAGTTACTAAAGACTTTTGCAATAATAATTTCGTGTGTTGGTGATTACTTTGAAATAGAAATGTAAATCAGGAGATAAAACTGACGTTTTTATGCTTTAGGAGGGTTTATTATTTTTATTTAAAGTTTCTCCATACACAGCTGTAAGCAATTAAGATGTTTACTTGATTAATAAAACACGATAGATTTAATAAACAATCTTATTGTGAAAGTGGTTTAGTTATGGTATTTAAAAGCTCTTGGCTCATATATCTACATTGGATCTTAGTTATACGTGTTTATGGTGGAAATAATAATATCACAGTACAAGTGATGATGGTAATAATACATTACTAAACCTTTACCTTTTAATACCTTTTAATGAAGCGAATTATTGATATTATTTTCATTCCAACCACATTCAAGACAACGTTCACGGTGCGTACTGACAAAACCATATGTTTAATTATGGTTTTATTATATCTCATAAAGTTCTTTAAAAATATATAAAAATCAATAATTCCTATCATTAACATTTTATTAGGTAATTTATATGTTATATATCTTACTATATGTCGTTTAGGTACATGTAGCTTACTCACAACAGAGATCAGTAATGCCAAAGTCACAGATTAGGTTTCATATAATTGTGAATCTGTTCGCTATAAAACTATCCTTATTCCTTGCATAGTATCTGCCTAGAGATCTAGCTTTAGACGCAACAATGAATCACAATTGTTTACGATTAAATTCAACAAATTATAATTATTCTGATAGAAACTGCATTTTTGGTTTGTCAGGATACAACTGTCACTAGAAAAGAGAAATACTTTAAATTAATTTAAAATCTGTATAAAACATATTAGGAATAGTGTACTGAAAAGTAATATAAAACGTAAAGGTTATTTCATTGAATAGAAAATTCTGCTTTTAAACCCGAAGAATTTGCAGTTTCTCTATCTTTTCAACAGCAAAACAATTTCAAAAGGAAAGAAAAAATGTAATTTTGCCCAAGAGAGAGAGACAGACAGAATCTTCTAAACACAAAGAAGATTTAGAAATATCTCATCATCAAAGTGTTTCAGATTAGTTGATTTGATTCTAAATTAAATTTATTTGGCGCTGCCATGAAGTGATTAATTATTTGTTTCTCAGTGACTCTCGAGTTAATCAGAACCCACGAGCCTCCAGGCGAAACCATGACATTTCTGCTAAGGTACTTGCAATCATATCACTCGGCCTCTCTATTAGCTATAGTGACTAGCTAGCTTTACACTATAATAACTAACTACTCATTGCTGTAACTAGCTAGCATTACACTGTAGTAACTAACTATTCATTGCTGTAACTAGCTAGCATTACACTATAATAACTAACTATTCATTGCTGTAACTAGCTAGCATTACACTGTAGTAACTAACTATTCATTGCTGTAACTAGCTAGCATTACACTGTAGTAACTAACTATTCATTGCTGTAACTAGCTAGCTTTACACTATAATAACTAACTATTCATTGCTGTAACTACCTAGCATTACACTGTAGTAACTAACTACTCATTGCTGTAACTAGCTAGCATTACACTGTAGTAACTAACTATACATTGCTGTAACTAGCTAGCATTACACTATAATAACTAACTATTCATTGCTGTAACTAGCTAGCATTACACTGTAGTAACTAACTATTCATTGCTGTAACTAGCTAGCATTACACTGTAGTAACTAACTATTCATTGCTGTAACTAGCTAGCTTTACACTATAATAACTAACTATTCATTGCTGTAACTAGCTAGCTTTACACTATAAAAACTAAATATTCATTGCTGTAACTAGCTAGCATTACACTGTAGTAACTAACTATTCATTGCTGTAACTAGCTAGCATTACACTGTAGTAACTAACTATTCATTGCTGTAACTAGCTAGCTTTACACTATAATAACTAACTATTCATTGCTGTAACTAGCTAGCATTACACTGTAGTAACTAACTATTCATTGCTGTAACTAGCTAGCTTTACACTATAATAACTAACTATTCATTGCTGTAACTAGCTAGCTTTACACTATAATAACTAACTATTCATTGCTGTAACTAGCTAGCATTACACTGTAGTAACTAACTATTCATTGCTGTAACTAGCTAGCTTTACACTATAAAAACTAACTATTCATTGCTGTAACTAGCTAGCATTACACTGTAGTAACTAACTATTCATTGCTGTAACTAGCTAGCTTTACACTATAATAACTAACTATTCATTGCTGTAACTAGCTAGCTTTACACTATAATAACTAACTATTCATTGCTGTAACTAGCTAGCTTTACACTATAATAACTAACTATTCATTGCTGTAACTAGCTAGCTTTACACTATAATAACTAACTATTCATTGCTGTAACTAGCTAGCTTTACACTATAATAACTAACTATTCATTGCTGTAACTAGCTAGCATTACACTGTAGTAACTAACTATTCATTGCTGTAACTAGCTAGCTTTACACTATAATAACTAACTATTCATTGCTGTAACTAGCTAGCTTTACACTATAAAAACTAACTATTCATTGCTGTAACTAGCTAGCATTACACTGTAGTAACTAACTATTCATTGCTGTAACTAGCTAGCTTTACACTATAATAACTAACTATTCATTGCTGTAACTAGCTAGCTTTACACTATAATAACTAACTATTCATTGCTGTAACTAGCTAGCATTACACTATAATAACTAACTATTCATTGCTGTAACTAGCTAGCATTACACTATAGTAACTAACTATTCATTGCTGTAACTAGCTAGCTTTACACTATAATAACTAACTATTCATTGCTGTAACTAGCTAGCATTACACTATAGTAACTAACTATTCATTGCTGTAACTAGCTAGCTTTACACTATAATAACTAACTATTCATTGCTGTAACTAGCTAGCATTACACTATAGTAACTAACTATTCATTGCTGTAACTAGCTAGCATTACACTGTAGTAACTAACTATTCATTGCTGTAACTAGCTAGCGTTACACTATAGTAGCTAACTATTCATTGCTGTAACTAGCTAGCATTACACTATAGTAACTAACTATTCATTGCTGTAACTAACTAGCATTACACTATAGTAACTAACTATTCATTGCTGTGACTAGCTAGCGTTACACTATAGTAACTAACTATTCATTGCTGTAACTAGCTAGCATTACACTATAGTAACTAACTATTCATTGCTGTAACTAGCTAGCATTACACTATAGTAACTAACTATTCGGTTACTCGTTATAAGTAAAGTAAGTTGTAAGTTTCAGAATATAAATTACTACTTTAGAACCGTAGTTGCTAAAAGAGTAAACAATTTGATTATTATTAAAATTATATTAATTATTATAATAGTGTTATCTAGGATCTTGAAGTAAAAGCTACATATAAGTGCAAACCTATTCTGTTGCTATGGGAACAACTTTAGTAGGTTGGAAGGTCATATATCTATCTTTCTTGTAATTCAAAGTAAAGATATTTCTTGTAAAAATAAATATTAAATAATTTTTAATGTTTTAAGGGTAAATTTGATAGTTCTGATGATTACAGTATGTAATAAAATCTCTGAGTACAAAGTTATAGGATTAAAAAGCAAATAGATTTAATATTTTTAAAATATAATTTAAAGAGAAATGTACTTCGCAAATATTTAAAACACAGTTCGCTGACCAAGAAACCATAATATGCTTCATTTAATTACTACTCTTAGAAAAGAACTTATATTTCAATAAATGAATAAAATATTCCTGTAACTCTTCAGAAAACACGATTTTATAATGTTATGAAATGCATTTTAGTTGCTAATTCAATTTACTTTTCTTAAATTTTCTATTTGAAATTATAAATTAAATACTAAAATGAATAAACAAATATTGTAGAAAACACAAAGTAACTAAATAAATATAATTGGTTATATCTAAAGCACAATACCTTACTTAATCTTTTGGTTCAAGAGTTTCGTCATTAATTAATTTCCTGGTCGTTACTCTGTTAGTGCATTGTGCGGCCAGTGCAAGGGCTTCCGACTAACCAGATTAACTTTGAGGCAAATAAATACAATGACCGAACTTTACAAATCAATCAGGATTAACCTTAAGGAAAACTCTCTTCCCTCGACGGAAATTAAGCCCGCGCCCCCACACTCTTACTGCGTCAGGGCGTCGCTATTTGGCACCTTCTGCCATTTGTTTTGTTTGTCATAGGAAGAAAAAATTGGTCCAATCTGAGTAAAAGTAGACCTATTTCAAAACAAAAATGAAAAACAAAAAAAAACTTTCTAAAATAATGTTTCTTTATTTCTAAAACAAATTACATTTTTCTTATAAATAGTATCATTGTTACTTTTATTCATATGTCACCGTATTGGGAACATTTTAAAATTATCTGCCAATTATTACAACTTGATCAGTTCATTGGTCTTTCTTTCTTGTATTGCGATAGGTTTTATACGTTTTCAACGTTTTCTTTAGCTTTTATGGGAGTTACAGCATTTCTATATTCTTTTTTTTACTTTTTATGCTTTATTATTAATAGGACTTTGTAAAGACTAGCACTTGCGCCAATATTGTTATTACTAATATTCTTTTTGTTTAATGTCTGTTTATATTTCTGAGTCGGAATAAATAGCGATTAATTGAGGATCTTTATCCAGATACAGAGTCAGCTCCATGAACGGTAGCTTCTATTACAGCTAAACTGAAAATAATGGGCTAACAATTATTTTTGTATTTATTTAATACCTCTTTAAAATTTTAAGTTAATTTGATTTAACCGTTATTTCCTAAATATTTGGTTATTTATTATACCGAAATTTATTTTGAAAATAATTCTTTAAACTTTAAGTATATTTTTGTAATACATACATACACACACACACACACACACATATATACATATATATATATATATATATATATATATATATATATATATATATATATATATATATATAATAAATTAAAAACATTTAAAAAATAAGAATAATTTTAATGCATATATTATTCAAAGCTTTTCGCCGATTAAAACAGTACCATCAACTTCAGGAAAATAATTATCTAACTGAAGATAACTCTTACTTAGATAATTATTTTCCTGAAGATGCTGGTACTGTTTTAATCGGCGAAAAGCTTTGAATAATATATGCATTAAAATTATTCTTATTTTTTAAATGTTTTTAATTTATTAACTATATTACAAGAAAACATATCACCATATTTAATATATATATATATATATATATATATATATATATATATATATATATATATATATTGCTACATCGCCGTAGGAAGGCTGAATAATAGTTATGCCCATAACAAAATTTAGAAAGTCCCGCCCCGCAAACGAAATTTCCCTTGACATCCTTCCTAACGCCGTGTGCGTTGCGCATACTTATAATATATTTTAAAATATTGCAAACTTTATTATTTTTATGTTGTAGTGTAACTATGAAAGGGTAGTTGGATGCCTTGGGGTAAATCCGATCGATCGGGGATTGATCCTTTGGTCACCGCATGCACTGTCCTGTGCCTACCTGGTACCTCACGTCATGCACTCTAAAGCTTCTCTTATTCGACACTTCCACCTAACTTGCTATTTTTAATTTATAAAAAGAACCGGCCATATCATATACGTAGCGATCATGTGATAATATTCAGAGCCGTACAGTGCTGCCCTCAATCGAACTATTAGTAACTACTGGCGCTAAATATCCCCTATTTGCGCGGCAATACAAGAAAAAACGTTACAATACATATGTTTGTGTGTTCAATTTGGTACTGGAAATGTTTATCTGAGCAATTCTTTAAGGGGATATTTATTACAATTACATATGAGAGCTCTTTTAAATAATATAATTTGACAATGTTTCATAAAATATGGTTTAGCAATACAAAACCTTGAGCTGAATTATGTGTTGATGCAATGAAAGCTTGATCATCACAGCGTACTCAGATGAATCAAAGTGATAAACCACCGCAACGCAGATAAGGGATTCAATTAAAGGATGATTGGTTTGAGCAGTTCACGATACGTTTAGTTCCATGTATTCCCAGAGCATCCCTATTGGCATCCTTATTGTGCTATGTTTAGCAGTGATAGTTTTCCCTGGAGAAATAGTTGTCTTCCATTTTATTATTTTTAAAATTATTTTGTACGACATAAAAACTAAATACTAGATCTTCATGAACGTATGCGTAGACAACACAATATAACGTGTGTCCATAAAATATCGCTGAAAAAACGTCAAGTCGAAATGTGAAATTAATATACGGAATAACTAAACTGTTTTGTGAACTAAGGTTACAAATAAATTATTACAATTAGTATTGTCACTTCTGAGGACGAGATAAATCATTGAAATGCGTATGACAGTAAATTATATTGTTTTTTGAGTTTATTTGCAGTTATTTTTTTTATTTAGAGTATAAGTTTTGACGAATGGTAATAGATTTAATAAAACGTGATTAAAGGAAGAAGGGGTTGAATATCATAATTCTTTCTAGTTGTAATAAAACTGATTGGAATTCGGCTGAAGTGACATTATCACCTGTTGTAGTTCTACTAGGAAAAAATGATTACAGCTATTTTTCAACGTAGGAATATTGTAAATAAACATAACTGTTTTAATGTATGTATAAGTTAATATTGGTTTGGGGTTGGTTTGTTCACAAAATATTTGGTTCTATTCCATAGCTAGTGTTTGCATTTAATATTACAAAGGTTGATGTAAAATCACATAAGCATGCGAGGTACGGCGTGGAGCTCCAATTATACTTTTTCAAGTATGTAAAAAATTAATGGTGTTTAAAAAATCCTTTAAAAAGAAATACAACCTAAATTAGAAGAAATGTTGAAGAGTGTCAAATTAAGAAAGTCGGCGCTAACTACACAAAAAGAAATTTGTTGTAGCAATTTTAAAATTTCCAGTAAGTAGAATAATCGTAAACAACGTGCAAATAGCAAGTTGTACAGTTCTTGCAGTTACCTCGTTATAAAACTCGTGATAACGTTTAACTACTTTATTTGCAGGTAACACATGTTTTTTCTAAACGAGTGTATTTTAATAGTAAATACCGTCACAGATGTAAGGAATGTAAATTAATCATAAAAATAATTAATTGTTGTATGAAATGCAGTAGTGAATAATTTAATTAAAAATGTAACGAGGAAATAATTAATTACCATTAATTTGGTAATTGCACTGTATGTACACACTTGTTTAGAGTAACTCATGCTACATTTTTTCTGCCACAACTTTTATTAGGCGTATTGAAAAATATAGCATTGAAATGGTTTAAAATTACAGAAATGTTGCAATGTTCGTTTTAAGGTTAAATTAATTGCTACAAAGTTAGAACTTGAAATAGCAACGTATTCTGGATGAGTTATTTTTCAACACAAAATTTTGTAAAAATACAACTAAAGGAAACAAAAAACCCAAGAGTGGGTAGAACATCGTGTGTAACACTCACTGAAGTAGATGAACATGAGCGTTGAGGCAAGGTGAGCAAGAACAATGAGTTACAATATTAGTTACTTTACAGAAGTTATTAAACAGAAGGTCTGAAACGGATGTAAAACATGTAGGATCAAGACAAATATTTGTAAAGGAAAACAAGAGAAACTTACTGATGCACAGATGTGCATGTAGACGTTGTCATGACAGAAGATGTGCTGTAGACGGGTAGAGTTGAAACCTTTTCTACATCAGAGGCAATGTCAGAAGACTTCTTCCTACGTAAATAGCATAGACTCCATATTTTCTCAGCCGTTCTAATCAGCTCCTTTTTATTTCCTCAGTCTCACCGCCACAGCATTTGCTTTCCGTACCTGACGTCTATTGCTTGATGACCCTCAAGACTAAATAAAGGTGATGTTAAAAATTGAAAACAAGGATCAGATCGAAACCAGCATCTAATCAGCTAGTTTCGGCCACTGTGGTTGTCTTATAAAATTCATTGCAGACAAAATACCTCTTTATAGGAACCTCCTTAAGAACTCTAAGGGACATTTTTCCCAATGCCCAACGGCATCAGCAAGAAAAATTACCGTTACCAGCACTCCATTCCCTCAGCTTCTTTAATCCTTCCAAAAAGCTGCCGTGATACGCTAAGAATATGTAATTAAACCGCCTCTCTCTCAGATCACCGTCCCTATGCCTCATAAATTATTACAACAACAGGCTCTAACAGTTCGCCATACACATCTGTTACGATCAGGCGCCTAAATCAAAGAATATTTTAGTTTCATAGCATCTTTCATTATTTGTGACGTCACACGTAAAGGACAAAATACACAGTCTAAATGTGGAGGTTTCAAGTTGACGCCAGCTTCATTTATGTGTAAAATTCGCACGTATTTAAGTAATAATTGTAAACCAAATCAAGATTTTAACAATGTTACAGGAACGTCCACAGTTAATTAATTATTATATAATATATAGATTGACAAGAGCCGTTAGGGAAATTCAATTATAAAGAGTTACATAATTTATTTTAATCTATGATTACAATTGGTGATATTTTACTACAAAATAATTACATTAAGTTTGGAAAGAATACATCTCCTAGCATTTTCTTTGCGATATGGGGTAACTTTTAAAGCTGTTACTAGAAACTTATTTTATCTCATGGAGGTGTTTGTTTTTGCATTTTGATCATTAATTATAAAATAGATTACGAGCTTAGTTATTGCTTCTAATTTGTAATTTGTTTTCTCATAAATTTTATTAATGTAACACTACAAAGAAAATAAATAACTATATTAACATAAATAAATAACATAAAAAGATATAGTTTTTTTTTAACATTGGGTATTTTTCTTAAAGCGGTTAATGGAATTAAAATGAAGATTAATGACGTGAGGAACTGTCCCCTCAAGGGGATGGAAGACGGATGTGGGAGCAACTAACATGGATGCGTCTTGATGCTGGACAAACTCATTTCCGATTTACGAATTTTTTTTTATCTCGTTTTAGGTGTAAGAAAATGTAATAAAAAGATTCAAAGTTGTACTAACATGTTAATTTAAATACTGATGATATAGTATATATATATATATATATATAGACTACAATATGTATTCTTGTATTAATAAATAAATAAGATAAAATACAATTACAAGAGTAATTTATTGAATATACAATTCAAAGATTTTCGTTTGCAAACAGTACCATCATTTGATTCCTGATGATTTTGGTACTTTTTGCCAACGAAAAGCTTTGAATTGTACATTCAATAATATATTCTTGTATTTGTATTTTGTCTTATTTCTTTATATATGTATATATATATATTATATATATATATATATATATATATATATTGTGTATTATACGGAATAAAAATAATTTTAGGAGCGTGTGTGACTAGTTTAACTGACCCAAGTTTAATTGAATTAGTATAATATTTTAATAGTATTATTAGTTAGTCATTGTTATTATTTAATGTCTGAGTTTAGTATTGTTACTAATATTTGAAATGCCTAACACCTAGATTTTTTCAAGTTTAGTTTTCAAAGCCCATTTCCTCAACTGTTGGATTTTTAAATAATTTTATAATGCTCCGAAAAATAACGAAATAACAATGAGAGTTTATTTCTATTTCAGTAATTCAAATGACTTCGAATGCATTTAAAAACTTTATGAAAAATAACACATTATTTCTTGATATACGTTTTCAATTCTTGATAGAAACGTATCCTTTTTTAAATGTTAATATGGTATTTATGCGCAAAGCAGTATTTTAGACTAAGATTTTGTTACAAAAAAACTATAAAAATATAGTTGTGGCGTAAAGGAGGTTTTATATGACCAAGTATAATAAACCGATTCCTGAAGGATAAACAATGATTTTTGATGAAGGCACAATCTACCTGCAAAGGACACTATATAACTTGAAGCCCACAAAATGTCATTGACAAATCGTATAGATTAAAGTATGGAGAAAACGGTCAGTCTACATATAGGTTCTGAATGCTTTATTCAACTTAGTGAAACGCGAATAAATACAGAAGCTCCACTTTGGGATCCAAGCTACTTGGGTGTGATGATGTGGTGAATGATGTGTCATGGAAGCGGAATAGTTTCACAGGGATGGACATAAAAGCGAGGGAGAAGAGATATCGAAGAGAGAATGAGTTACTCCGCTTAAATAAGTCAACGCATTATATATTCTTAAAGGAAAAATATGAAAAATGAATGAATCGTTGGAGACCGTTATAATGGTAAGAAATTATTCTCATAGAAAACGTTGGAAAAAAGCATATGAATAGAACAGGTTTATATTAGATACGACTTACCTATATTTTTTCAAATTTAGAATCTACGGTATGTAAATATAAACATTGGGATGGGGGAAATATTAAACACACAAAACCATACAAAATCTATACAGAGCTGAGTAGCCTAATTATAATAAATAAGCAAATAACCCTCGCTACAAATATTTAAATACCCTTGATGTACGTTTCGCCAACACAGTTATCATCATCATAATGGTCATCACTCCCACTCTTCGTTCAGTGACCGGATTAACCAATACCAGCGCTTCACGTAGGAAAAAGAGATTTGTATATTTGTAACGAGAATGGTTACAAGCTTTATAAGATACAGGGAACAGATCTATTTTGCGATTTTGCACACGCAATAGTTACAATAAAGTGCGCGTGCGCAAACAGTGTAAGTAATAAAGCAGGCAACATTGTTCTGACGCAGGATTACGGTCCCTTCGCGGCTATAACTTTAAACGGCAAAATAAAACAGCCTGTTTGTATGTAAATAGTGTGAGCCAAATATATCTAGGTAAATTTAAATTGCACAGCCCTGATTATATTATTTTCTCAACCAGTTGGTAGTACTATTTGCATTCAGGAGAACGTACACAGTATTTCAAAAAGTTTTCTCATTATTTATAAAATAATTATTTGCGTAATATAAAACAAATTTTTCTAAACAATAATGTATTACACAGAAAATGTTGAGAGACATTTTACATCAAAACTGTCAAAATTATGAAAGGCCTATAATCTCTAACATTTGAAGAAATAAAATTGTGATATTAGTAGCTCTAAATGTATATTGTGGTTAGGCTCTCTATTTCCTATATTTCCCTATCTACCATTACATAGAGACATTGGTTGATTGGGAATCAGAATTGTCGATCATACTGAAAAGGGTGTTACGATACAAATTCACCAGGGAATGTGTTATTGCTTGTATTATTGTCTATTAAAATTTGTTCATATAAATTAATTATATATATATATATATATATATATATATATATATATATATATATATATATATATATATTCGCTGACATCCCAAAAATTTACAATTTTAGAAAACATTATTTCACAAACTCTCCCTCTACGGTCACCTAAAATCTTACAAAATGTTTTTATCACATTTTAGTTGGGACTACGTTAATATAACTTGAATACTTTCCGATCCGTTTTGCTAGTTTCATGATAAAAAGGTTTAGACAACACATTGATTTTGTAAGGAGGGGGAAAGGTGGGATACGTTTTTTCCAAAATTGTAACAATTTGGAACGCCAGTGAAAGTGTTATTTTTTTAAAATTCATTATGAGGTTCTGCATCAGTAGGTAATATCTTGCGGCTGAAATCGCTTACGTGAATAAAGTTATATATATAATGTATGTGTGTGTGCGTGTGTGTGGGACGAAACTAGTGTATAATTAGCAAACCTTTTTGATATTGAGATGCGACTTACATTATGCTGGTATCTATCTTTGATTTATTTCTATTCTTTTGTTGTAGCACACTAGTTAAATTAAAAGATGATTTATAATTCATTAGCGAGTGTGTTTTCTTTGTTTGTGTAATTAGAAATAGTAATAAGGTCTATATCTCTAACAGGGGGTAGGACAGACAGGATGGAGACTGTCCTGTCTCGGGCTACACAATGTAGAAGGAAGGTAATATGGCCAGCACTACCCTTCAACCTTCCATTGTTATCCAAATACTCTATTTTCAAAAACCGTTAGAGATTTTCGCAGATTCAAAATTAAATATTCAATGTCATCAACGATAAATGAATATTCATTTCGGAAATTCAAGTTCAGAAAAGAATTAAACGCACCTCCACCCGTGGGGAATAAAGTCATTATCCCATAATTGTTGAATAATTTATTTATTTCATTTTTCCAAAACATTGAAAACTTATTCTTCACAACGTTTATTCCAAGACTTCTATTTTGGCTATTGAAGTTGCAATTATTTAATTTCTTTATTTCATACAATTGCAACATAAATCTGATTTAAACAACACCTTAAATATTGGCAAACAGGAATATGCTGACAACAACTTAAAGCAACTGTGGCGTAAATGTTTATATTAATTAAAACAACCTCTCACCACAAATTCAACAAATTTTATTTTAACCTTATGTACATTTCGACTACAAAGTAATCATCTTCAGAGATATTTTTACAAATAACTGAGGTTATTTGCAAAAATACCTCTGAAGATGATTACTTTGTAGTCGAAATGTACATAAGGTTAAATTAAAATTTGTTGAATTTGTGGTGAGAGGTTGTTTTAATTAATATAAAGGAATATGCTGCTGAAATTAAATATTAAAATCCTTAATGAATAATATTTATGATGAATATTAATGATTACACATGTCTAACAATGATACGTGTCCAACATTAAAATAACAAAATTATCAAAAATATTTATTATATATATATATATATATATATATATATATATATATATAACAATGAAAAACATAGGCAGTGTAAAAGTCATAAGCATTAAAGTGATGTGTATGAAACAATATTATATATTGTACGAAAATATTGTTGTTATAAAACAATATTTGATACTGTTTAACCTTTACTGAATATACTCATTCAGTAAATAAATAATTCCATTTGGTTACTACGAATGCGTTGTAAATGCAAACATATAAAATAAACACAGGTTTAAAGTACCGCTGTAATAGGATCTGCTCGTGTGTTTGTACAGTTTGACATTTGCATCTGAGATTGGGGATATGTTTACAGGAGAGATTCGTCCTGGTGGTTGCAAGTGTGGCATTAATTGATACAGCATTTTTATATATGTTTATTTGGATTTATTTTTAATTTTTAAAAATACAATGTTAATATATTTGTGTGCAATGTACCAACCATATACAGGAATTGATTAAGATAACTTTTAATTAAGT
>JBAIZL010000003.1:135079624-135109624 GCA_036971475.1 Prosapia bicincta
TGGAATAGTTTGCTAATTATTGTTATATTGAAAATATTTTCTCATACAATGTTAAATACTGAAATATTTTATTACTTAATTATTACCCTGAATATAATAATATAAAAAATATACCTGACAATATATATATATATATATATATATATATATATATATATATATACTTAATAAACTACATTAGTCTTCATCATATTAATCCTATTTTATTAAGGGGTAATAATATCTAAATGTATTTATTGAGTGTTTTAGGAAAATAGTAACAAAATAATCAAAATAAACTAAATAAATCCTGCTAAAAGTACAACTAAGAACTATTGTCTACAAACACACTTTTAATATAACTTAATTAAAAGTTATCTTAATCAATTCCTGTATATGGTTGGTACATTGCACACAAATATATTAACATTGTATTTTTAAAAATTAAAAATAAATCCAAATAAACATATATAAAAATGCTGTATCAATTAATGCCACACTTGCAACCACCAGGACGAATCTCTCCTGTAAACATATCCCCAATCTCAGATGCAAATGTCAAACTGTACAAACACACGAGCAGATCCTATTACAGCGGTACTTTAAACCTGTGTTTATTTTATATGTTTGCATTTACAACGCATTCGTAGTAACCAAATGGAATTATTTATTTACTGAATGAGTATATTCAGTAAAGGTTAAACAGTATCAAATATTGTTTTATAACAACAATATTTTCGTACAATATATAATATTGTTTCATACACATCACTTTAATGCTTATGACTTTTACACTGCCTATGTTTTTCATTGTTATATATATATATATATATATATATATATATATATATATATATATATAATAAATATTTTTGATAATTTTGTTATTTTAATGTTGGACACGTATCATTGTTAGACATGTGTAATCATTAATATTCATCATAAATATTATTCATTAAGGATTTTAATATTTAATTTCAGCAGCATATTCCTTTATATTAATTAAAACAACCTCTCACCACAAATTCAACAAATTTTAATTTAACCTTATGTACATTTCGACTACAAAGTAATCATCTTCAGAGGTATTTTTGCAAATAACCTCAGTTATTTGTAAAAATATCTCTGAAGATGATTACTTTGTAGTCGAAATGTACATAAGGTTAAAATAAAATTTGTTGAATTTGTGGTGAGAGGTTGTTTTAATTAATATAAACATTTACGCCACAGTTGCTTTAAGTTGTTGTCAGCATATTCCTGTTTGCCAATATTTAAGGTGTTGTTTAAATCAGATTTATGTTGCAATTGTATGAAATAAAGAAATTAAATAATTGCAACTTCAATAGCCAAAATAGAAGTCTTGGAATAAACGTTGTGAAGAATAAGTTTTCAATGTTTTGGAAAAATGAAATAAATAAATTATTCAACAATTATGGGATAATGACTTTATTCCCCACGGGTGGAGGTGCGTTTAATTCTTTTCTGAACTTGAATTTCCGAAATGAATATTCATTTATCGTTGATGACATTGAATATTTAATTTTGAATCTGCGAAAATCTCTAACGGTTTTTGAAAATAGAGTATTTGGATAACAATGGAAGGTTGAAGGGTAGTGCTGGCCATATTACCTTCCTTCTACATTGTGTAGCCCGAGACAGGACAGTCTCCATCCTGTCTGTCCTACCCCCTGTTAGAGATATAGACCTTATTACTATTTCTAATTACACAAACAAAGAAAACACACTCGCTAATGAATTATAAATCATCTTTTAATTTAACTAGTGTGCTACAACAAAAGAATAGAAATAAATCAAAGATAGATACCAGCATAATGTAAGTCGCATCTCAATATCAAAAAGGTTTGCTAATTATACACTAGTTTCGTCCCACACACACGCACACACACATACATTATATATATAACTTTATTCACGTAAGCGATTTCAGCCGCAAGATATTACCTACTGATGCAGAACCTCATAATGAATTTTAAAAAAATAACACTTTCACTGGCGTTCCAAATTGTTACAATTTTGGAAAAAACGTATCCCACCTTTCCCCCTCCTTACAAAATCAATGTGTTGTCTAAACCTTTTTATCATGAAACTAGCAAAACGGATCGGAAAGTATTCAAGTTATATTAACGTAGTCCCAACTAAAATGTGATAAAAACATTTTGTAAGATTTTAGGTGACCGTAGAGGGAGAGTTTGTGAAATAATGTTTTCTAAAATTGTAAATTTTTGGGATGTCAGCGAATATATATATATATATATATATATATATATATATATATATATATATATATATATATATAATTAATTTATATGAACAAATTTTAATAGACAATAATACAAGCAATAACACATTCCCTGGTGAATTTGTATCGTAACACCCTTTTCAGTATGATCGACAATTCTGATTCCCAATCAACCAATGTCTCTATGTAATGGTAGATAGGGAAATATAGGAAATAGAGAGCCTAACCACAATATACATTTAGAGCTACTAATATCACAATTTTATTTCTTCAAATGTTAGAGATTATAGGCCTTTCATAATTTTGACAGTTTTGATGTAAAATGTCTCTCAACATTTTCTGTGTAATACATTATTGTTTAGAAAAATTTGTTTTATATTACGCAAATAATTATTTTATAAATAATGAGAAAACTTTTTGAAATACTGTGTACGTTCTCCTGAATGCAAATAGTACTACCAACTGGTTGAGAAAATAATATAATCAGGGCTGTGCAATTTAAATTTACCTAGATATATTTGGCTCACACTATTTACATACAAACAGGCTGTTTTATTTTGCCGTTTAAAGTTATAGCCGCGAAGGGACCGTAATCCTGCGTCAGAACAATGTTGCCTGCTTTATTACTTACACTGTTTGCGCACGCGCACTTTATTGTAACTATTGCGTGTGCAAAATCGCAAAATAGATCTGTTCCCTGTATCTTATAAAGCTTGTAACCATTCTCGTTACAAATATACAAATCTCTTTTTCCTACGTGAAGCGCTGGTATTGGTTAATCCGGTCACTGAACGAAGAGTGGGAGTGATGACCATTATGATGATGCTAACTGTGTTGGCGAAACGTACATCAAGGGTATTTAAATATTTGTAGCGAGGGTTATTTGCTTATTTATTATAATTAGGCTACTCAGCTCTGTATAGATTTTGTATGGTTTTGTGTGTTTAATATTTCCCCCATCCCAATGTTTATATTTACATACCGTAGATTCTAAATTTGAAAAAATATAGGTAAGTCGTATCTAATATAAACCTGTTCTATTCATATGCTTTTTTCCAACGTTTTCTATGAGAATAATTTCTTACCATTATAACGGTCTCCAACGATTCATTCATTTTTCATATTTTTCCTTTAAGAATATATAATGCGTTGACTTATTTAAGCGGAGTAACTCATTCTCTCTTCGATATCTCTTCTCCCTCGCTTTTATGTCCATCCCTGTGAAACTATTCCGCTTCCATGACACATCATTCACCACATCATCACACCCAAGTAGCTTGGATCCCAAAGTGGAGCTTCTGTATTTATTCGCGTTTCACTAAGTTGAATAAAGCATTCAGAACCTATATGTAGACTGACCGTTTTCTCCATACTTTAATCTATACGATTTGTCAATGACATTTTGTGGGCTTCAAGTTATATAGTGTCCTTTGCAGGTAGATTGTGCCTTCATCAAAAATCATTGTTTATCCTTCAGGAATCGGTTTATTATACTTGGTCATATAAAACCTCCTTTACGCCACAACTATATTTTTATAGTTTTTTTGTAACAAAATCTTAGTCTAAAATACTGCTTTGCGCATAAATACCATATTAACATTTAAAAAAGGATACGTTTCTATCAAGAATTGAAAACGTATATCAAGAAATAATGTGTTATTTTTCATAAAGTTTTTAAATGCATTCGAAGTCATTTGAATTACTGAAATAGAAATAAACTCTCATTGTTATTTCGTTATTTTTCGGAGCATTATAAAATTATTTAAAAATCCAACAGTTGAGGAAATGGGCTTTGAAAACTAAACTTGAAAAAATCTAGGTGTTAGGCATTTCAAATATTAGTAACAATACTAAACTCAGACATTAAATAATAACAATGACTAACTAATAATACTATTAAAATATTATACTAATTCAATTAAACTTGGGTCAGTTAAACTAGTCACACACGCTCCTAAAATTATTTTTATTCCGTATAATACACAATATATATATATATATATATATATATATATATATATATATATATATATATATATATATATATATATATATAATATATATATATACATATATAAAGAAATAAGACAAAATACAAATACAAGAATATATTATTGAATGTACAATTCAAAGCTTTTCGTTGGCAAAAAGTACCAAAATCATCAGGAATCAAATGATGGTACTGTTTGCAAACGAAAATCTTTGAATTGTATATTCAATAAATTACTCTTGTAATTGTATTTTATCTTATTTATTTATTAATACAAGAATACATATTGTAGTCTATATATATATATATATATATATATATATATATATATACTATATCATCAGTATTTAAATTAACATGTTAGTACAACTTTGAATCTTTTTATTACATTTTCTTACACCTAAAACGAGATAAAAAAAAATTCGTAAATCGGAAATGAGTTTGTCCAGCATCAAGACGCATCCATGTTAGTTGCTCCCACATCCGTCTTCCATCCCCTTGAGGGGACAGTTCCTCACGTCATTAATCTTCATTTTAATTCCATTAACCGCTTTAAGAAAAATACCCAATGTTAAAAAAAAACTATATCTTTTTATGTTATTTATTTATGTTAATATAGTTATTTATTTTCTTTGTAGTGTTACATTAATAAAATTTATGAGAAAACAAATTACAAATTAGAAGCAATAACTAAGCTCGTAATCTATTTTATAATTAATGAACAAAATGCAAAAACAAACACCTCCATGAGATAAAATAAGTTTCTAGTAACAGCTTTAAAAGTTACCCCATATCGCAAAGAAAATGCTAGGAGATGTATTCTTTCCAAACTTAATGTAATTATTTTGTAGTAAAATATCACCAATTGTAATCATAGATTAAAATAAATTATGTAACTCTTTATAATTGAATTTCCCTAACGGCTCTTGTCAATCTATATATTATATAATAATTAATATAAATTTCATATTACACTGGTCTTCGAAGTAAACCTAAACATCCGGCATTTAATGCAGTTTTTGATAACTACCTCGAGGATCGTTACAATGTGCGTCAACGTTCAACTGCTCCCTTCGGAATAAGAACGTTGCGCATTTTTAGCAATCTAAATTTAGAACATCCACCTATATTCGAACGATCATCATGCTGCATCCCTCCATGGGTAATACGAATGCCAAAATTTGACTTCTCATTGTCCAGGTACCTAAAACACAATACTCCTGACGTTTATCGTCAGGAGTTTTTGCAGATACAACTAACTCACCAACATACTGTGACTATATTCACAGACGGTACAAAACTGGACAATGGGATATTTTGTGCAATTTATATGGAAGGACAAACCTTCACTTACAGATTGCCCTCAACCTGTAGCGTTTTTACTGCAGATCTTTATGCAGCTTTCCAAGCTTTAAGATCAATTCCGTCTGCAAAATCTAAATATCTTCTGTGTTGTGATTCCAGAAGTGCTCTCCAGGCTATTCAGGAAATGTACACTAAGAACCCTTTAGTTGGAGACATCTTGTGCTCTATACACAGGCTCCAATTACGAGGTGTCGAGGTGTCATTTCTCTGGGTGCCTAGTCACTGGGAGGACATCTGTTAGTTCGAATCGTAGGGAGGAAGTGGTGGTAACTCGCCTTCGCATCCTCCACTCTTTGTTAACGCATGGATGGTTGATGAGACATGACGATCCACCACTTTGACCATTTTGTTAAAGTACCATCATAATCAAGCACATTCTACTTGATTGTGATGAGTTGACCAATTTGTATATTAGTTACAATCTTCGAGGTAGTTTAAAAGTGGTTTTAAAGGTGGTTATATGTCACGGTCATCGACCGTGTCCTCGCTTTCTTACGCCACCTTAATTTATTTAATAATATTTAAATTTTGTATAATTTTAGGTTCTTTAGTTTTAGGTAGTTACAATTAGTTTTTAATATTTATTTTATTTTATCTTATTTTGATTAGTTTTATTTATGTAACATGTATTTTAAAATTTAACTTTATTTAGGCGATGATAACCTTAATAGGTTTTTCGCCTGGAAAAACAAATTATATATTATATATTTGAATTTTTTATTGTTTCTTGTAATTGTTATATCTCAATATTTTATTTTATTGCTTTATTCAAATTAAAGAGTCAATTATATATATATATATATATATATATATATATATATATATATATATATATATATATATTCACATGGAGAGATTGAGAAAGAAAAAGAGAGAAAGGCAAAGTAAAACTTCTGTAATCGTCTGAGGCTATTTACTAAAATCATTATGCTACTTACAGGGAGTTGATTCTGAAAAAGAAGAGAATCTTTTTAAATAAATATATTCACTTTTAATAAAAATTCGATTTATTTTAAATGACATCCAGTCAAGTTTAGAAAACTAAATACAATCCCTATAAAAGCGAAGAAATAGGAGGATTTCTTTGCTTAGAAAATGTTTTCAGTTTTATATATTTCCCTCGTTCAGTTACTTCTTTGTTTGCTTTCCCGTGACTGCTCAATCCAAATGAAGCTGCAATCTTAATCATGCTCTCTCTATTTATGTACTTTACTCCGCGATATCTTTATAAACATATACTTTCTTGAATTTTAGTAAATAGTATCTTATTTTCCTTAGCTTCTTTTGCTCTTTCTATAAAGGAAATAAACTTTGGATTATTGTGGCCAAGTTTGTATTTGATTTCAACACACTTAGGTATATGATAACTTACCAACTACACACCAAGTTAGGTATATGATAACTTACCAACTACACACCAAGTTAGGTATATGATAACTTACCAACTACACACCAAGTTAGGTATATGATAACTTACCAACTACACACCAAGTTAGGTATATGATAACTTACCAACTACACACCAAGTTAGGTATATGATAACTTACCAACTACACACCAAGACTGGAAAACAAACGGGACTGAATCGTTTAAGATTTGCCAGTGTATGTTTGGCAAATGCCATATTCGTATTAAAATAAAAAAATATAAAAGTCTACTAGATTCAAGTAAAGATTGAGTGGACGTATGTAGGCCTACTAAAGTATAGGAATTTTAACGAAATGTTTTAATTCAATAAAAGAACGTAATCATATGCCTTATTAGACAGAAATTTATAGTTGATAGTTTGATTCCGATAAAAAAAAATTAAGGTGAAAATGTATTAAAAATTAAACGTGGAACAAATCAGTAAATCTATTATTCAATGTAATGAAGCTATTACATAATTAGTTATAAATGTGACGGGAACCTATAGTGATATATATATATATATATATATATATATATATATATATATATATTTGTATCGTTACGCGAATGTATAAAATATGTTATTGAAATAAACAAATATTATTTGAAGTTTTTATTTATGGTAATTACTTCAAAACAATTTGGGTTTTGCAACAACTCTAAATTTAGTTTAAATTCGGCAAATAGTTCACACAGTAGTAACAAAAAATAAATTTTGTATGATCACACGTTCATTGTAATCCCTCTAAGATGACATTTTACGACACAAATTTTATTTATAAATAGTATTAAGGAACAGTATTAAAAGTAAACTATTGTACCTCGCCTTGAGTGCAGACTTTATGGCGATAATTTTAAACAAGAAAATTAAGTAGCCACTCTGTATGCAAATTGCATCCAAGCTGAATATTTAAAGGTAAATTTGAATTATATTTTTACCAAGATAATGACATTATTTTCTTAGGGTATTTAGTAGAAATGTTTACTGTTTTGATACGTTCAGCATTTTACAAAATAGCTCTTTAAAAGAATTTTTAAAAGCGATTTAATGTCTGTATTAAAAACTAAATTCTTAAAAGTATATTACGTAACATACAAGTTTTTATTATTTGAAAATAAAACGTTCATTTTGATTTCTTTCCACTTTTGTATAGAAAATATTAATATTTTGTTGTAATTCACTTGTTTGGAGTTACAATAAATGACTTTGAAGATATTATGCATCTGTTCGTTGTCATTTGTAATAAATTTGTATGTTACGTAATATACTTTTAAGAATTTAGTTTTTAATACAGACATTAAATCGCTTTTAAAAATTCTTTTAAAGAGCTATTTTGTAAAATGCTGAACGTATCAAAACAGTAAACATTTCTACTAAATACCCTAAGAAAATAATGTCATTATCTTGGTAAAAATATAATTCAAATTTACCTTTAAATATTCAGCTTGGATGCAATTTGCATACAGAGTGGCTACTTAATTTTCTTGTTTAAAATTATCGCCATAAAGTCTGCACTCAAGGCGAGGTACAATAGTTTACTTTTAATACTGTTCCTTAATACTATTTATAAATAAAATTTGTGTCGTAAAATGTCATCTTAGAGGGATTACAATGAACGTGTGATCATACAAAATTTATTTTTTGTTACTACTGTGTGAACTATTTGCCGAATTTAAACTAAATTTAGAGTTGTTGCAAAACCCAAATTGTTTTGAAGTAATTACCATAAATAAAAACTTCAAATAATATTTGTTTATTTCAATAACATATTTTATACATTCGCGTAACGATACAAATATATATATATATATATATATATATATATATATATATATATATTCTATAGGTTCCCGTCACATTTATAACTAATTATGTAATAGCTTCATTACATTGAATAATAGATTTACTGATTTGTTCCACGTTTAATTTTTAATACATTTTCACCTTAATTTTTTTTTATCGGAATCAAACTATCAACTATAAATTTCTGTCTAATAAGGCATATGATTACGTTCTTTTATTGAATTAAAACATTTCGTTAAAATTCCTATACTTTAGTAGGCCTACATACGTCCACTCAATCTTTACTTGAATCTAGTAGACTTTTATATTTTTTTATTTTAATACGAATATGGCATTTGCCAAACATACACTGGCAAATCTTAAACGATTCAGTCCCGTTTGTTTTCCAGTCTTGGTGTGTAGTTGGTAAGTTATCATATACCTAACTTGGTGTGTAGTTGGTAAGTTATCATATACCTAACTTGGTGTGTAGTTGGTAAGTTATCATATACCTAACTTGGTGTGTAGTTGGTAAGTTATCATATACCTAACTTGGTGTGTAGTTGGTAAGTTATCATATACCTAACTTGGTGTGTAGTTGGTAAGTTATCATATACCTAAGTGTGTTGAAATCAAATACAAACTTGGCCACAATAATCCAAAGTTTATTTCCTTTATAGAAAGAGCAAAAGAAGCTAAGGAAAATAAGATACTATTTACTAAAATTCAAGAAAGTATATGTTTATAAAGATATCGCGGAGTAAAGTACATAAATAGAGAGAGCATGATTAAGATTGCAGCTTCATTTGGATTGAGCAGTCACGGGAAAGCAAACAAAGAAGTAACTGAACGAGGGAAATATATAAAACTGAAAACATTTTCTAAGCAAAGAAATCCTCCTATTTCTTCGCTTTTATAGGGATTGTATTTAGTTTTCTAAACTTGACTGGATGTCATTTAAAATAAATCGAATTTTTATTAAAAGTGAATATATTTATTTAAAAAGATTCTCTTCTTTTTCAGAATCAACTCCCTGTAAGTAGCATAATGATTTTAGTAAATAGCCTCAGACGATTACAGAAGTTTTACTTTGCCTTTCTCTCTTTTTCTTTCTCAATCTCTCCATGTGAATATATATATATATATATATATATATATATATATATATATATATATATATAATTGACTCTTTAATTTGAATAAAGCAATAAAATAAAATATTGAGATATAACAATTACAAGAAACAATAAAAAATTCAAATATATAATATATAATTTGTTTTTCCAGGCGAAAAACCTATTAAGGTTATCATCGCCTAAATAAAGTTAAATTTTAAAATACATGTTACATAAATAAAACTAATCAAAATAAGATAAAATAAAATAAATATTAAAAACTAATTGTAACTACCTAAAACTAAAGAACCTAAAATTATACAAAATTTAAATATTATTAAATAAATTAAGGTGGCGTAAGAAAGCGAGGACACGGTCGATGACCGTGACATATAACCACCTTTAAAACCACTTTTAAACTACCTCGAAGATTGTAACTAATATACAAATTGGTCAACTCATCACAATCAAGTAGAATGTGCTTGATTATGATGGTACTTTAACAAAATGGTCAAAGTGGTGGATCGTCATGTCTCATCAACCATCCATGCGTTAACAAAGAGTGGAGGATGCGAAGGCGAGTTACCACCACTTCCTCCCTACGATTCGAACTAACAGATGTCCTCCCAGTGACTAGGCACCCAGAGAAATGACACCTCGACACCTCGTAATTGGAGCCTGTGTATAGAGCACAAGATGTCTCCAACTAAAGGGTTCTTAGTGTACATTTCCTGAATAGCCTGGAGAGCACTTCTGGAATCACAACACAGAAGATATTTAGATTTTGCAGACGGAATTGATCTTAAAGCTTGGAAAGCTGCATAAAGATCTGCAGTAAAAACGCTACAGGTTGAGGGCAATCTGTAAGTGAAGGTTTGTCCTTCCATATAAATTGCACAAAATATCCCATTGTCCAGTTTTGTACCGTCTGTGAATATAGTCACAGTATGTTGGTGAGTTAGTTGTATCTGCAAAAACTCCTGACGATAAACGTCAGGAGTATTGTGTTTTAGGTACCTGGACAATGAGAAGTCAAATTTTGGCATTCGTATTACCCATGGAGGGATGCAGCATGATGATCGTTCGAATATAGGTGGATGTTCTAAATTTAGATTGCTAAAAATGCGCAACGTTCTTATTCCGAAGGGAGCAGTTGAACGTTGACGCACATTGTAACGATCCTCGAGGTAGTTATCAAAAACTGCATTAAATGCCGGATGTTTAGGTTTACTTCGAAGACCAGTGTAATATGAAATTTATATCATTTGACGTCACATTAAGAGAGATGGTTCTCCAGCTTCAACTAGAAGGCTGGAGATTGGGCTTGATCTAAAAGCACCAGTAGAAAGTCTAAGGCCAGCGTGATGTATTGAGTCCAGGAGTTTCAGAACCGTAGGTCGAGCAGATGAATAGGCTATACAGCCGTAATCTATGCGCGATCTTACAACGGCGCGATAGAAACGGAACATACAGGTTCTGTCTGCTCCCCAATTTGTACCACTTAGAACTCTCAACATGTCCAATATCTAGCTGCACCGGGTCCTCAATTCACCCACATGCGGATTCCATGAAAGTTTTTTATCCAATAAAAGACCCAAAAATGTCACATTATCCGCGGTCTGAAGCCGCGTACCATCAAGATAAAGAATAGGTTCCTGGTGTTGCCTGCGACGACTAAATGCTATACACTGGGCCATCGAAGCCGAAAACTTGAAGCCCGTAGATTTGGTCCATTCTTGCAATTTATTAATGACTAATTGTATGGATCTTTCCGCTGTTGCCATATTTCTAGCAGCCACATATATACAAATATCGTCTACAAACAGGGAACAGTGGACCGGTGACTGTACGTTTGAAGTGACGCTGTTAATGGCTACAGCAAACAGCGTCACATTCAAAACGCTACCCTGTGGTACACCATTCTCTAATTTGCAACGGTCAAAATATATGCCTCCTAGACGTACACGGAAAGTCCGGTAATTCAAATAATTTTGTATAAAAGCAAGAATGTTACCTTGTATACCCCATGATTTTAATACGTTCAAAATTGCTCTTCTTCATGCCATGTCATATGCCTTCTCAAGGTCAAAGAAAACAGTTACCAGTGTTTGTCGTAAGATGAAGGCATTCTATATAGCTGATTCCAACAAAACCAATTAGTCAACTGATGAACGTCCTTGTCTGGAACCACACTGAACGTTAGAAAGAAGTTTGTTTGTTTGTTTCTAGATACCAGACAAGACGACGGTTGACCATCTTCTCCAGTAGTTTGCATAAGCAGCTGGTCAGAGAGATGGGTCTGTAACTACTGGGGTTAGTTTTGTCCTTTCCTTGTTTTAGAAGAGGAATTATTGTCGCTTCTAACCATGCATCGGGAAAACCGTGCTCCTCGAATATACGGTTGTATATCCGAAGGAGAACTAGTTTTGCCGACGGTGGTAGATTTTTAATCATGGAGTATACAATATCATCCGGGCCTGGAGCTGAATCCTTCGTTGACGAGAGAGCTGACTCTAGTTCGTCGATAGAAAAATGGATATTTAAACAAGAATCTCCAGACCATACAACGATGAAAGATTCTTGTTTACGTTTGTACACCTGGAAAGCGTCCTTGTATGCAGAAGATGAAGAATGTTTTGAGAACGATAACGCTAGCACATTGGCAATTTCCTCACAGTCCGTGGTCAAAACACCATCCTAATTCCTTAATGAAATTAATGCCATCGGAATGGAAATGCCACAGGCTGATCGTAATTTCTTCCATACTGTGGATGAAGCTGTAGTTTTGCCAAATATACTGCGACCATGATTCTCGTTTACTTTGCATAGATATTCTCCGTGCTTTCGCAGGGAAGATTTTATATTTTCCAGGTTTTCACTCATTGGATGTCTCTTGAACTGGTTCAGAGCTTTTCTTCGTTGATCACAGTGCACTCATCATTCCACCACGGAACAGGAGGTCGTCATGGTTTGGATGAGGTTTTTGGAATTGCCTTTCCGGCGGCATTCAAAACGGTTTTTGTAAATGAATTGACAATGTCGTCAATAGGAGCCAAGTAATCCACGTCCAGTATTTCTAGATCTTGTGAAAATTGTTCCCAGTTGGCTTTTTTCAGGATCCAACAGGGATGTCGAACACAACAGGGTGAGGAGTCACACAAAGAGATCTCAATAGGAATGTGTTCGCTACTGTAAAGATCAGGCAATGCTGACCATTTTAGCCTTGTAGCCAAAGAAGAAGGACTGCATAATGACAAGTTCACAGCTGTCCATCCACCTGTTGACGCTGCTAAATGTGTTGGAGAACCGTCATTTAGCAGGTATAAATCCAGTTCCGATCTGATGCTTTCAATCAGATTACATCACGGGTTGCATTCTGGGGAACCCTATGAAATATGGTGGGTATTGAAATCGCCCATTAATAAAAACGGAGTCGGTAACTGATTTCTAAGGTCTACTAGATCTCTCTGTTGCAGGTTGTCACTTGGTGGAAGGTAGACACAACAGAGAGTGAGTTTGTACGGAACAGCTGTTTGAATTGCCACTGCTTGTAAGGGAGTTATTAAGCTCACAGGAACGGCGTCGACACAGTTACGGGCTAGAATAGCTACGCCACCTCTAGCTCGATTTTCTGTAACGAAGTCCGATCTATAAAATGAATACTCCCTTAGATAGAAATTGTGCGATTCATGGAGATGTGTCTCCTGAATACAAATGTACATAGGGGACACATCCCTCACAATTACTTTGAGATCCTCGATGGGACTTCTAACCCCGTTAATGTTGCACTGAATCAGGTTTAGGTGTGGACATTGTTATTTAGTGAAATGGATTGACCTGGCTTTCATTGTTAGCATTAAATGTTAACTTACCTGAAACGTCAGGAGACGCTTCAGGCAATGTATCATCGGATTCCATCACCGCTATTGCAGTGGTGGAACTCGAGGAATTTGTTTGCTCAGGAGGTGAGATGAAATTATTTTTTTGTCACCAACTTTAATTGGTGCATTCTTTTTTAAAATATCAAAATTTAATTTATTCTTCCTACCCTCTAATGTTACGGACTTAACGCTTTCAGACTTATTCATTGATCCTCTAAGAGTCTGTCTTTTGGGGAGAGATACCTGTGCAGGAATGTCTGTATCGGCTGATTTGCTACGCACTAGCAGATTACTCGACGTAGTCGCTGGTTGTACTATACTTACTGAAGGTCCATTTGTCACTAAAGACAGAAGGCGTGCAACCTGCTCAGTAAGGGCTTCAATTTTTCCGGTCAGGTCTGCGCAGTTGGCACAGGACTTCGTAGCGCTCACGGAAGCAGCATAAGATTTATTGACAACGTTTGGTTGGGAAGCTTTAAAGATCTTCTTAGCTTCAGCAAATGATATCCTCTGGTTAGCCATAATGCCAAGGATTGCTTTCTCCTCCTTAAAGTTAGGACAGTTGTAAGATCGCGCCGGATGATCGCCCCCACAGTTAGCGCACTTCGGGGGGTTACCGCAATCTTTTTCATCATGGCCTTCCATGCTACACTTGCCGCATACACACTTTTTAGAACACGCAGAACTAATGTGCCCAAAACGCTGACACTTGAAGCATCGCCGAGGGTTAACTACGTAAGGCCTCACTGACAGCCTTTGGTAACCTGCATTAATATATTCAGGAATCTCAGATTTCCCAAAAGTAAGTATGAAAGAGGCTGTTGCAATTTTCTCGCCTTTTTCAGATTTCATAATAACTGCAACATCCGTAACAGACTGTGACGAGGGTTCGGCCTTGATTTCATTTATTGGGACGTGCATCAAGTCCCTACATGCAATGACCCCCTTAGAGAAATTCAACGATATATGGGGAGCCACAGACACCTTGACTTGGTCAAAGAAGGAAGTCGTTTTTAAAAGAGATCTGGTCTGTTTTTCGCTACTAGTAGCAACAAGCAGTGTCCCATTTCTGAATTTCTTTATAGATGAGACAGGACTTCCAGCACAGGTAGTAATTGCCTTATTTATAAGAAACGGAGAAACTCTAGACAAATCCTTTCCATCTTCGGCACTAGAAATTATTAAATATTTGGGCGATGGCAATGCTTGTGACGTTGCCACCATCAACTTCTTTCTCAAATCATCAACTTTATGCTCATCAGGTGAATGCTGATGTTTAAAGTCAAACAATTTGACTTAGTTTTAGGATCCATAGAATGCTTTTAGCCAACCATCGTATCTGGCGTTACGGTCGAGACTATAGGAACGGGTACACCCTTGGATCATTTGCGATCATTTCCAACCTCCAGAACTCTGGAGCCTATAGTATTCTCCTTAGCTCGACTGGATGGGCATCAGTCAAGAACTCGTAATACTGTGCACAAGCTCTGACACCTGTGCACCGCGGACACTCCATGACCAAGGACCGAAGCGGCTGGTAGACCAGAAACCACGCTTACGTCTTCGGCAGAGCAAGCTCACATCAGCGTCCTAGACCAGAGTTTGTCACGCTCTGGACTTTTTAGCACTCCCAACGCGCAACGGTTCTGACCAGTCAAAAATCCCTAAGAGAAGATGTAGGTATGTGTGTGTGCTTTGTGAGTGGTGTAGTGTTAGGCTAAGGTACCGCGAGGGCCGCCAAACCCCTCGTAGGTGCGGCTAGTCCGCACCCCCTTGCGGGCACAATAATATACAAAATCCAACACAGATAATCAAATAATACCGAGCTATTTAAACAACCTCATAACGAATAAATGGCTGCACTGTATAAGTTATTAAATAGAGTGTACAAAATACCACGCACATATATGATTAAATAAAAGAGAAAAAAAAACTAAAATACCAAGTTGCAGTAAAAATTTGAATAAGACAACTATAGATAAATAATTAATAACATTATAAGAAATCGAAAAAATCAACAATAAAACTTTTAAATAATACAAGAGAAATATTTGAACAACATTGACATTCATAGAAAATGAAATAAATAAAAGTGAAAGATTTTTTTAATGCACAAGTTACTTACATGTTAAATGTTTATATGTTTAAATTGAAATTAACTCAAGGAACAACTTTATATATAATAAAATAAACAATTAAAAAATAATTTTAATAATTTAAAATAGGATAGTTTCTATAATACTATAAAGAAAACATTGTTATATATTTATTAGTTACCTCTGGGATTATCTTTCTTTAAAAAAACAATTATTACTAACCTATATTAGTGCTTTACTTACTCGTATTTGCAACGTTTTAGATTTTATTCATGAACTATAATATCGCAAAAGAAGTTAAAATATCATATTACGAGAGGTTAGAAAAAGGAAGCCTTTTCCCCCTGTATCCCCATCGAAGGGGGATACAATATCTCTATTGTTGAATAACCATTGCAACAATAGAATCCACGACCTCTTTTATAACCATCTACCAATATCGTATTACAAATGGATGCTTTACACAAAGTGCTGTAAGGTTAGGCACAGATCCATGTTATTCAGCAAAATTTTATCAATCAGTAAAGTATTTTGGATTAAATTTTTGTTTCACGTCGATTCAAACATAGATATATTTTTCAAATTTGCAACGGTAAAATACATTTTATCACAAACTTGGCTACTTAAACTCGTAGTAAAGTGTTATACATTACCGTATGAAGTTTAATGTATATAATTACTTACATTTTCTAAGATTTTGAATTATGGCATAATACACAAATATTTAAATATATTTAGAAATATAACTATATGAAGCAACTGTGGCGTAATGTTTATTTTTAAATAAATAAAACCTCTAAACCACAAATAACATTTTATTTAAACCTTATGTACATTTCGATTGCCCAGCAATCATCTTCAGAGGTATTTAAAAAATACAACTAACTAAGAGTTAGTTGTATTTTTTAAATACCTCTGAAGATGATTGCTGGGCAATTGAAATGTACATAAGGTTTAAATAAAATGTTATTTGTGGTTTAGAGGTTTTATTTATTTATAAATATATTTAGAAATAATTAGTATCTATATAATACACGTTTTAACATCTTACAAGAACTGAAAAATGTACTTTTTATGATTTATTACTTTTTATATTCTTTGTTTTTTTTTTACTACAATATTCATTTCCCATTTGTACTAAAGAACACTTTCTAACAATAAAATAATTACTGCTAGTGGTTTATTTCCTTTAAATTCTTTTGCTCTCTCTTTAAACCAAGCAAACTTTGGAATACTGCGGCCAAGTATGGATTTAGCTTCAACCCGCCTTAAGTGTATGCTAGCTTACCAAAGAAACAACGAGACTAGAATACCAACGAGAAAAGTTTATCATTGTATGCTTGGCAACTGCCAAATTCGTATCAAACAAAAATCTCACTGTTTTAACGGAAAGATTGAATGCGCGTATTTACTATAGTATATCAGTTTCCTGCGAAACGGTTTTATTCCATAACCAACGTTTTTACGTACCATTAAACGGAAGTTGTAGGAGAATAATTAAATTTCATAAAATGAGATAAAGCTAAAAAAATATTTAAAATGTATACATAGATGGTAACAAGTGGTTACTTAAAATATGTAATCATAATTTATTTAGGAAACGAATATGAGCATTTCAAGAGGCTGAAAAGATGTAATTTAATTTTAGGATTCTCTTTTAGTTCCTATATAAAAATGATTATTTCAGCTCCTAGGAAACATTTTTCTTCGTGACCTTTCTCTACTTGGCTACGCGGTGACACGCTGATGCTCTCCAGGTGTGAGTCACATGTGTAACTTGTTAGCTTCATATAAAACTAGAACCTGCAAAGGAAAATACAATAATAAAATTCCTACAACATTCAAAAGTCAAACATAAATAGACAGTGTAGAAAGAGACTCACTCAAGGAGCTTATGAGTAATAAACCCGTTATCCCTAATACTTCTGAAATTCCCTTTCAATTTAATGTAAAACAACTAAGCAGGGATTCTACTCTCTTCTATGTTTCTCTGGAATAGATACATTTTTATTGAATTATTCTCATTAAATTAGGATTCTTACTTTAGCCCATGCAATATAACGGAATAATTATAGACAAAAAGGTCCACCTCTTATTACTTCCGCTATGACCTGCAAGTAGTTTCATTTGTTTATCTTACTATCATTATGTATAAGAAGCCTTCGTTAGCGAGTGTTCAGATCGTCTTCAAAAGTTAGTGCTTTTGTGAGTTCTTTTGGGTTTTACGTAAAACAAAAAAACTTTTAACCAACGAATATGAGAGTTTAATACATTAACGATTGTTTAAAATTACAAATAATGTAACTAAATGGCAAACAATCTATATTATATAATATCCGTCAGAAAAGGGGTTGCATTTGACGGGGGAGTATAAAGTTTTGACTTACCTTATCATAAAGGTACGAAAGAATAAATTCTAGAAAATAAATGTGTCGTTAACACAAGTCGAAGTAAATTCAGGAAGGATCATATACGCCCCAACACGATCTATCGATGTCCGCCCACAGATTAAACATAACATCTCTTTTCCCTGTTTATTTATTATTCCTTTCCCGCAATCTTCCAAAAAAAATTTCCAGGGACCTAGGCAAGAATAATCCTTCTTAAGATTTAATCCATGTAAAATAGTTTTGATACAGTATTCGCATTCCAATGTTCCAAGGCATAGCTACTTTGTGGGTGTGTGTGTCATATCCCTCTTTATGACGTGATATTTACTGAAATATAGTTCTTGTTTAGAAAGTATAAATACAATTTGCTGTTATTTTATACATTGGCTAGAACGTTTTGTAATTTAGAGATATAAATTCGTTGTTCTTCATTAAATTGCCCGATTGTTAGAGTAATAATACCAAATATTTGTAAAACTGAAAAAAATGTAAATTTATAACTTTATTGAAACGGTTGTTTTCAAGTTATAAACTGATTCTAACCAAAACAAATTATATTCATTTTTGTTAGGGTAGATCAAATAAATATTCTATTTATATTTAGATAGTTTATCTTAATTATAATAAATGAAATATAATAAAAGAACATACGGTTTCTTGTTACTAACGTATTTGGACTTATAAAATATATTTCAGAATAAAAAGCTCACAGCTACAGTTTCAAATTTACTTACGCTTGACCTTATGGTCAAGCATTTCCAAAATTTAAAATGTGATTGTTAGAAAGCAAATTAAAAATTAATTTAATATAACATGCTAAAGAAATGGAACGATTCTTATCGGTGACTGTATAGACAACACCTGGCCGAGTAGATTTGTCGTGCGGGAGGGCGACGAACCAGCGCCTTCAGAATATCTACATGGCTACATTGTATCTCCTAAATATACCAATAATTATTTTCATATAAGGTGAAATACCACTTGATGAAGGCTTATGGTTTCTGAATGATAGTTTGTTTATTAATTGTTGCAATAATCCTCGCACGAGATGTTGTAATGCCCTTCTCTAGGATTACAAGAAAGACGAGCTACAAAATTCTTTTTCCAAGTGATAATCCAAGATATACCTGAAACGTGATGTTTAAAACTTCGGACTCAATCGGAGTATGACCCGATCGTAGATAGGTTTGCTGATATTAGTTATTATTGTTTCTATCAATGTAAATATTGTTATTGTAGTAAATATTATTTACATCCACCCAACCCCCTCCTCTGACTGCCTGGGCGGACAGTACGATTTAAGTTTAGAAAATAGCGTCACTCCGAAACGCGTCAAAAGGGGAAAATACTATACCGTTGGGTTAGACAGAAAACTGTACTCAAATACATACAATCTTACTCATTTGGCTATTACAAAATGATTTACTCCTAAAACATCCGCCGTAAAACACTATTTCCTAATGTGTAATTTATCTACCGCGTTAGAAATATATAACTATTAATATTACATTATTATAACAAACTTGGTGTATATATATACATATATATATATATATATATATATATATATATATATATATATATATATATATATATATATATATAAGTAGACCTATACAATAAGATATCTATTATTTTGTGTTATTGCAAAGATAAGTGAAATACAAATACAAGAATAATTTATTGAATCATACAGTTCTAATTGATGCCATTGATAATTGTATCATTCAATAAATAATTTTTGTATTTGAGCATTTCAAGAGGCTGAAAAGATGTAATTTAATTTTAGGATTCTTCTAATTCCTATATAAAAATGATTATTTCAGCTCCTAGGGAAACATTTTTCTTCGTGACCTTTCTCTACTTGGCTACGCGCTAATGCTCTCCAGGTGTGAGTCACATGTGTAACTTGTTAGCTTCATATAAAACTAGAACCTGCAAAGGAAAATACAATAACTAAATTCCTACAACATTCAAAAGTCAAACATAAATATACAGTGTAGAAAGAGACTCACTCAAGGAGTTTATGAGTAATAAACCCGTTATCACTAATACTTCTGAAATTCCCTTTCAATTTAGTGTAAAAAAACTAAGCGGGGATTCTACTCTCTTCCTATTCTCTGGAAAGATATATTTTTATTGTATTATTCTCATTTGCTGTTCTCATTAAAGTAGGATTCTCATTTAAGTCCATGCAATACAACCGAATAACTATAGACAAAAGGTCGTCCACCACTTAATACTTTCCCTACGACTTGGAAGTAGCTGCATTTGCTTATCTTACTGTCATGACGTATAAGCGGCCTTCGTTAGCGAGTGTTTAGATAGTCTTCTTCAGATGTTTGTGGTTTTGTGAGTTCTTTTAGATTTTACGTATTACAAGAAAACATTGTAACCAATGTAAATGAAAGTTTAATACATTAACGATTGTTTAAAATTACAAATAATTTAACTAAATGGCAATAAATCTATGTAATATCCGTCAGAAAAGGGGACCCATTTGAAAATATAAAGTTTTGACTTACCTTGTGATATTAAAGGTACGAAAGAATAAATGCTGGAATATATATGTGTCGATAACAAGTGGAAGTAAATTCAGAAAGACTAAAATACGCCCGAACACGATCTATCGATGTCCGTCCACAGAATAAACATAACATTTCTTTGCCCTGTTTATTTGGTATTACTTTCCGGCAACCTTCCAAAAAAAAGACTTAATCCGTGTAAAATAGTGCTGATACAGGGGTCGCATGTTACCCCTGGATAACACACACACTCGCACAAAGTAGCTATGCCAATGGTACTAGGCATAGCTACTTTGTGTTATCTCCCTGTTTATGACGTGATATTTACTGAAATATAGTTCTTGTTTAGAAAGTATAAATACAATTTGTTGTTATTTTATACATTGGCTAGAACGTTTTGTAAATTAGAGATATAAATTCTTTGTTTTTCATTAAATACCCGATTGTTAGAGTAATAATACCAAATATTTGAAAAACTAAAAAAAATGTAAATTTATAACATTATTGAAATGCTTGTTTTCAAATTATAAAATGATTCTAACAAAAAATAAAAAATAAATCAATTATATCCCCTTCTTGTGGCATAGATCAAATAAATATTCTATTTATATTTAGATACTTTATCACATTTCTAATAGATAAAATATAATAAATAAACCTCCGGTGTCTTGTTACTGACATATTTGGACTTATAAAATGAATTTCAGAATAAAAATGAATTTTCTAACGTCACAAATTTATTACATTTAAGTGACAAAGTGATTCGTCAAGCTAACATAAAGCTTACCGCAAAAGTTTCAAATTAACTTACGCTTGACCTTATGGTCAAGCATTTCCAAAATTTAAAATGCAATTGTTATTTGGCAAATTAAAAATATATTTAATATAACATGCTACAGAAATGTAACGAGTCTTATCAGTGACTGTATAGACAACAGCAGACCGAGTAGATTTGTCGTGCGGGAGGGCGACGAACCATCGCCTTCAGAATTTGTACATTGCTTCATTCTGTCTCCTAAATATACTAATAATTATTTTTAGGTAAGTTAAAATACCACTTGATAAGGGTTTACGATTTCAGAATGATAGTTTTGAGTTTATTGATTTTTACATCCCCATTTATAGCTTGAATTGTATGTTTTTCATTTCAGCGTTACATTTTTTTAAAATAAGACTATTGCTTTTGTTTCCTTCTATATATCAGCCCATTTTGTATGGAAACATAGCTTTTCAAATGTATAGTGAAACGACTTGTTTAATTTTAGTTATATGATTGTATATATCGCTTGTGATGGTTCAGAACATTCTAAGAAAAGTTTAACAACGACGGTAGTTTTTCAATTAAAGTTTATAAACGACTTATACAAACCTAAAGACGTCCTAGGGATGAGTAATACATTATCTGGAATATTATGCGAGTTTTTACCCAGGAATTAAAAACAAGAATAATTAAAGCAATATTAGAAATATTCGATTGAGTAGAATACGTGCGGTATGGATGATTCGCTATTATTAGTTAAAGACCCTGAAGGAAACAGGAGATTCTTTATTAAAAGTAGGGATGGGCCGATTCCTAATATTTTCGATTCCGATTCCGATTCTAAAATTTTCCTTTCGATTCTCGATTCTTTCAAGTTATATTAGCTTACATGCTAGTTCTCTAATAATTAATTTAGTTAACATCTTGGTCAAATGGCAAAACCTTTTAAAAGTTCTGTTTTAATGTAATAGGCTACACAAAACCTTCTACCGTGAGAGTGATATCTGTTTATAATACAATTTATTAAGGTTAAGTTTCGGAGGAATAATACAGTGTTTCTGTTATCCGTCTATTCGCTTAACCGTCATGGCCACGGTTCCGACGGTGACGGTTATCGAGTTTTTACTGTACTTTTTTGTGTTTTGTTCTGACATTTAGTGAGAGAGAGAGAGAGACGAGCGATGTCAAACGACCAGAAATGGTTACGATCTTGATTGCTGTTGCTTCATAAATAATAATATTTTCGTTTACTTTAATCATTTAATTCATTCAAATCAACTAATACATAAATAAGACATAGTTGGTAATTAATTATTTTTCCTCACAAATATAATAAATTTTGGTAATAAATTTTGTTTGGTAATAAATTACTCCACACGCATATTTTAATAGTTAACAAAATAGGAATCGGAATCGGCACTTTTATGAATGAAGAATCGAGTATCGACGATTCCTCGATACCACCTAGAATCGACGATTCCTGGAATCGAGAATCGGAATCGGCCCATCCCTAATTAAAAGAAACAACGAAATATATAAAAAATTTAAACTATCCTACATTTAAAACTAAAAAGAACAGGAGAAAATAAAATTAGAAATATTCAGAAAAAAAATATGGACTGATAATGTAATTAATGCAAAATCAAACGACCCATTAGAACATAAATTAGAGCCAATTAGGCATTTTTAACAGATTACTAAATATACCGCTAAATACAAAATAATATAAAGTGAACCAGAATACTATTTTTCAAATTGGTGAGAGCAATATAAGAAAGTTATTTAGCAAAATTAGGGGAAGAAGTAATACAATCAAAAATCCCAGAATGGAAATGGAAAGACAGAAATAGGTTAAATTTACAGAGACGAGAAAAGAGGCATTTAAAAAAGGAAAAACAATTAAAGATATATAATATAGAAGCTGGAATGAAAACTAACAACAGATTAAAGAACAAATTAAAACGTGATATGGAAAGTTAAAACGCAGCATAATCGCAAAACAACATACATAGGACAAACAAGACGAAAATGTAAAGCCAGTTATAAATTCAAGAACTTATCATCAAGTTTTCGACCATTTTTAATAAGTTCATATTTCCAGAATTACATTGGACTCAAGCAAGAGCCAACTTGGATGTACTGTGCAAATACATCATATCCCAGTTAGATCATTACAGTCCATAAGTCATAGAAGCAAACTATTGTTTATGTTAATGTCGACCTAAGAACCTGTGCTATTATGCAGATGCTCTAATGCCCGTCTCTAGGATTAAAAGTAGCTAAAAAAGTCTTTTTCCAAGTGATAATACAAGATATACCCGAAACATGATGTTTAAAACTTCTATAACTATTTGAACTTATAAAATATATATCAGAATAAAAAGCTCACAGCTACATTTTCAAATTAACTTACGCTTGACCTTATGGTCAAGCATTTCCAAAATTTAAAATGTGATTGTTAATAGGCTATTTAAAAATAAATTTAATGTAACATGCTAAAGAAATGGAACGATTCTTATCGGTGACTGTATAGACAACACCTGGCCGAGTAGATTTGTCGTGCGGGAGGTCTACGAACCAGCGCCTTCAGAATATCTAGATGGCTCCATTGTATCTCTTAAATATACCAATAATTATTTTTATATAAGGTGAAATACCCCTTGATAGAGGCATATGGTTTCTGAATGATAGTGTTTGTTTATTAATTGTTGCAATAATCCTCGCACGAGATGCTGTAATGCCCTTCTCTAGGATTACATGAAAGTCGAGCTACAAAATTCTTTTGCCAAGTGATAATCCAAGATATACCCGAAACGTGATGTTTAAAACTTCGGACTCAATCGGAGTATGACCCGATCGTAGATAGGTTTGCTGATATTAGTTATTATTGTTTCTTTCAATGTAAATATTGTTATTCTACTAAATATTATTTAGGTGCAATCAACCCCTCCACCTCTGACTGACTGGGCGCGGGCGATTTAAGTTTTGAAAATAGAGCCACTCCAAAACTCGTCAACAGAGGAAAATATTATAACATTAGGTTAGGGAAAATACTGTACTCAAATACATACAATCTTTTTCATTTCTCTATAAGAAAATGATTTACTCTTAAAACAACCGTCAAAAAATAATATTTCCTAATGTGTAATTTAACAACCGCATGTATTTTAACTATATATATATATATATATATATATATATATATATATATATTCTTTGATAATTCTTTGATTATATATATATATATATATATATATATATATATATATACATACATTCAATTCGAATTGATGCCCCTGATAATTCTTTGATTATATATATATATATATAGGTCTAATATATGTATGTATATATATATATATATATATATATATATATAAAATTACAATTCGAATTGATGGCTCTGATAATTCTTTGACATAGGTCTAATATATATATATATATATATATAGATACACAGATATAATATCTGTATATATATATATATATATATATATATATATATATATATATATATACAGCGAGTCTACTAGTACATCGTTGCCCTGAATGTGTGTAATGGCATGCACACTAAGTATAAATACCTACCCTGAAGAGTATATTCTTGACACGTCAACAATTAAATATCTCTAGCAGGATACAGTATTTGCTTCGCTGTAGATTAAGTACACTTTAGAAAAATGTAACTTTCTCTCTTGTTGAAAGCAAATGTTTAAGTAGGTAAAAGGAATAGATTGTTTTTATCTCTCACATTTTTTTTGTTTAGCCTTATAAAAATTACCTATAATTATTTCCTCAATGTATAGCCCGTATAATGACGTTAAAAAACAAATGATTGTTTAGGAATGAAAATATGCTGCTTATCCTACAAAAAAATGCCGGTTACAAGTAATCATAACAAAAAAGGAAAATAAAGGAAAAACGGATTTATATTGAAAAATATAACGATTAAGTGAAAAGTAAATCAATCCATCGTATGGGAGTTGAAAAGCCTCATTTAACCTAACTCACTGAAGCAGCCTGTAACTCTTTAAGACTTAATATAACTCATTCTATAATAGCAAATGCATTACTTTATGAACATAATTAATATTATGAAATGCTTTGATAAAAAATAAGAATACAAATGCCACACTTTATTATTATTGGATTAAAAATTTTGGAAATGCTTATCTTTAAAATGGAACGTATACTAATTAAAGGCTGTAGATATTTGGTATATTTTAGTTTTTTAAACCTCTTTGTATAAAAAACAAATAAATTGTTTGGGTTGACAATTATATTTTATTTAAATAGAGCGCGTTTTGACAATTACTTTGTCATCATTATACTCTATTCTAAATAAGAACATAAATGGTCCGAGTAAATAAAAGTACTATATTGTTTTCTAAAGTGAAAAGTAAAGTTTACCAATTTTATTTTTCGTCAAGTTTATTTATTTATGTTGCAAATAATGGTAAGTATATACAAATTATATATAACTTACTTATTTATATCTTCCCTGTTAGATTGGCTAAGCCTCGTTATAATTTACAAGTTGCAGTGAGCTGGACTAGTGCTTAGGCACGAAGGTAGATAAACTTAGGCATAGAATAAAGGGACAATTTTTAGACTTCTATACAAGGAGACAAATATAAAAATTTGTTATTTATTTGTTTTGGGACAGGGCTTTACGTATTGATAGTGTTTTTCGAGCGCTAAACTTTGTTCAATTGCCTGTTGTCTTGATTTAGATAAAAGGATGGGGATTTTTAGAAACAAGTCATTAATAAAACCTGCAATTAATGAAACTTGCAAATGAATGACATGTGCAAACAATCACAAAGGAGAACTAAAGAGAGAAAATAAATTTCCAAGTTAAGGTAAAAAAAAATGAATTAAAAGAGGTTTCCTGTAATCGATGTTATTTGATTTTAAAACGTTCATAACGCTGGAGAAAAATATTCTCGATGCAATTGCAGTGAGAGGGCTAAACACCTTCTAAGGTTTTAAGATCCTGGAAGCTTCGAAAGCCTAAAAATAATTATAGATGGAAACTATTTGAAAATAATAATAAAAATCAATATGATTGTGAGACTATCCCACGAGGGAATTCGTGGAATGAGGAAGACTAGAAAATGTAAACGGACAGTATGTAGGGAAAATATGGTTTGTTATAGGAACACGAATCGAACCGCAATATCGTCTGTATAGTAACGACAAATATATTGCTCTAGTGATTTATAATTTTAGAACTATGATATAATAAAAAAGGATTGTATAATGTACAAATATCACTTTGGTATATCCATTTCACTACGGACTATCTTGAACCATAGTCAAACGTTGGTCTCTTAAGTTCAAGACAACTTTTAATATCACTGAATCTGTTGTTTGCTTTTACTGATTGCTAACCTTAATGCTTGGTAAGGAGAAACGAATTAAACGTATTTACGCAGTCGTAAATCTCAAGATTAAAGTTAATATGAATGTAAAATACAATAAACGTCTACATTTACTTGGTTATTTATTGTACGAATGTTTCCGCTTATTAACAGACAAATCCCTTGATAAGTTACGTAAATATGGTTTGATAAGATTTAAATACATAAAAATTATCTTTACTGGTTTAAATTTAAGTTAGAAGTTAAAGAGTATTATGAAATTTAACTGGATAATGTATACAGTTACTATATCATAATAAATACACAAAAACCTCTTAACCACAAACTTGCTTTATTTTACCCTTATGTACATTTCAGTTACCAAGTAACCATCCTAATAGGGATAACATTCAAAGACTGTTTTTGTATGTTATCCCACTGAGGATGGTTACTTGGTAACTGAAATGTTCATAAGGGTAAAAAAGAAAGTTACGGTTTGAAGAAAGTTTGTGGTTAAGAGGTTTTTGTGTATTTATTACTAAATTCAACCACAGCATATTCCTAGTAAATAGTTATATCTTTAGTAACTAGTTAGATCTCCCGAGGAGCCTCTTGGCAAACCTTTGAGTCAAGAAAGTGATACCTTGTTTAAAGTTTTGCTTTTGTTTCAAAAGACTGAACTCAAGATATATGAAGAATCAGTAAAGTACACTTTCTTAGCCTAACACTGATTTTTAAAATAATTTTTCAATAGTTTATTCTTATTTCGGGATCAGAGTGTTGTCGGAAGGTTTTATTTTATTACATTATATTGCTGGCACTTTTATGTAGAGATTCATTAGATGGATTTAGGTTTACACGACTCTGTGTATTCACACACAACTTAGTAAGCTTCAGGCATACAGGAATATTTACTAGTTGGCAATATTCTTGTACTTTGTAAAATAATATTATTGTTGGGGATTTTATCAAATGGTTTGTTAATTGATAACAGTTATCAGGAAATGGTAAGAAACCAACTATTGCATCTTGATGACTGTAATAACAAAGATTAGGGCGTAGATTCTAAGTTCTTTGTGGACCGAACCAAAGTTTAGGTGTTCTATGATATAATAATTTCGGTTAATTTACAAAAAACAATTTCACAAAAAATACAGAGAATTTCATAACGTACAAAACGTGAAGAATAGATTTTTTGAAAATATTATCTGTTGTATTTATTTCATTTGATATAATAAATCATCTCCTGTTCCCCTTCCTCTGAGACTAACATTTTTTTTACAAAGGAGACAAAATCCCACAGGAACAGGGACTTTACGTTCCTACCCTAACAGAAGCCTCAAATATACAGGAAATTGTGTTTTGTAAACGTGAAATATTAAATATAAAACTAGTGAAGTTCCCTGAAACTAATTGTATTTACTTCTTTTTACATAAATCTAAACAAAGCCACCCTATTGTGAATATTTCTAGCAGGATTTCTTGTAGTGTTTAAATATCCTCGGAAACAGATTTAGTTAAATTCAGACGTGGTATTACTTAGTAAAGGTACTTAGTACTTGTAGCTATTTGCATTACAAGTTTCTGATGGGTTTCAGTGAGTGATGTTAGTGAAGGTAAGACACACACACGCACACACACGTATATATATATATATATATATATATATATATATATATATATATATATATATATATATATATATATATATATATATATATATATATATATATATATATATATATATATATATATATACACAAATACACACACACTCACACACACACACACACACACACACACACACACACACACACACACACACACACACACACACACTTATACACATACACACACACCCACACAAACACACACCCACACACACACTCACACACACACACACACACACACTGTAACGGAAAAAATTGGTTCCGTAACAATTGAATAGAAATTGAAAAATCTTAAATTTTTATAGAATAAGTTTATCTAGTTTTGCTAAGCCATGAAACTCAATTGCTAATTGAATAAGATAAAAACCGATTGTAATGTACACAAATGATGACTTTGCGAGTGCTTTGTGTGCTAGAACCAAAATCAAGTTCCAACAGAATATTAAATAAGCACGCTTAAAATCAAAACTGTGCATGAAAATCAAGTAGTGGGGGTAAGCAGCTAGTGAATTGGTTGCAGGTTTAGAAAAAAAGGGAACTCTCGTTTGAGGATTCGACCGAGAAGGTCACTGTTTAAATTAAATTGCAGAGAAAGTCATAATGGACTTTTAAATTTCATTAATCTGGCCGCGGAGTGCGCGATTTGGTCGTAAAATGTCTAACAATAACGACTAGCGCAAGCTAGTCATTCGATCATGATAAAATCCCGGTTAGTTTTCTTTTCTTGAAGAAGATGACGTCGCCTTGTGCCGCTGCCTGGAAGGAAAATCCTTCAGACGAGAACAACTGCCAGTCTGAAAGGAAGGATCTGGCCACCCAGGATATACAAGGGGGATCCAGGAAAGTGCGAGTCGGGCAAGTCATAATTTCTGTACAATTTTAAATATTATAAACCAGATTATTTGGAAAAATTTCTAAAGTCAAAAACGACAAATTAAAGGTTTAAATAACTAAGTCATGGCTTTATTTCTTGAAAAATAAATTAAAATATGAAGCTTATTAAATATATATAAAAGATTTATGTGAAATTTTAAATGATTGATAAATGTTAAAGTAATAACTAATATAATTTGGAAAGATAAACTTATAAAAGCACAATCATTAAGATGTTTAGAAATTGATATGTTTTATTAATTAACGTAAAATCATGTATAACTTGTTTGATAATTTATAAAGGATTGTTGTGAATCCAAACTCAGTTTATCAGAAATTTAAAAGTAAAACTAGATGTCAAGATATTATTTTGATTTAAAGAATATGTTCATTTGTTTAAATTTCGTTATTTCAATGTTTATTAAATTCAAATATAAAACCAAATATCAAGATATTATTGTAGTTAAAGAATATGGTCATTTGATTAAATTTCGTTATTGTAATATTATTAAATTCATATTTCAAGCAAAGGTTAGTGAA